>JAJJWX010001430.1:177500-366075 GCA_023529315.1 Papaver bracteatum | reverse complement strand
TATGCATTGAGGTAAGACATGAGAGAATTTGGCATCAGATTCACCCTTTAGTCTTTTTGTTTGTGCCCAAGTTGGCGCATCACACGGAGAGGGTTATGCATAACAAATCCTTTAGGATGAAACAATGGTCCGTTGTAAAATGCTATATTGTCATGCCTTGGAAAGTGAACTCCTCTATCATTCTTATATGGGTCAAACACAACATCTTCGACATGAATAGTGTCCAAATACTCCCTCATGGTGAGTAACCTAGTTCTGTTATTGGGCTTTGGTTTATTGTCGAAAACGTATTTCTTGGCTATAGGAGTCCGGGGATCCAAACCATATGTTGACGACTCCAAATATTTGTACTCATTGAAAAATGTTGGGAAGTGTTCATAAGCCCACACCTACAAAAATGAAAGATCGTTCCAATGAAATCTAATTATAAAAAAAAATTAATTGGAAAACAAAATAACTAGTTCACAATACCTGTAATACAGTGAAATTCCCGTTAAATTGACGGCAAGTCGCCTTAGAAGATCTACGCATCTCCGCCAAAAAATGTGCCAAGAAGGCAGTGCCCCATGAGTACTCATGAACATCCTCCAAAGTATCCAAGTATTGTAAGTTGTTCATATGCACCACGTTACTATTAGAGTCAGGGAATATTGTGATGCCCAATAGGAACAACAGATAAGCTGCGCTAGTTTGCTGAATTTGTTCGGCATTCAATTCCTTTCCCATCGTATCTCCAAACAACTCTTTGAGCTTAACGACTTTAATAGTCTTTGTCATGCTTTTATTTTTCACGTACATATTTGCTTTTGTCTTTTCCTCATCCCAACCAAACAACTATTTAGTCAGATAATATATCTTGGACCATTCTAGGCTCTTATCTTCGTCATCTTTGTTAACGGCTTTTCCTCGGATCTCTAGACCCAATATTCTTTGGAAATCTTCAGGGATAATGGTCATCTCTCCAAAAGGAAAATGCATGGTATCAGTCGAAGCATAAAACCTCTCCAAGAAGCAATTTTCCATCACTTGATCAGTGGAAACGTAGTATTCTATCGCGGGATACAACCCAGATGCTCTTACTGCCGCTTGAACCTCCGGAAACTCCATGTCCAAATCCCATGTATCAATTTGTTGATGATGGAAAACACAGAAGGCATTCTTGTGGTCCTATAAAAACACACCAAACAAATTTTAATTCACCTGATCATATATAAACAATATAATAACAAGATGCATAAATCTTACATAAGTTGAATAGATCCAACGAGCCCAAGAGTCCTTGTAGTCAAATAAAAGTTTGGGATCTCTTGGATGACCCCAGTGTTTTCCATCACTGCGTTCTGGAATTATGTCATTTTGTTTTTGGAGGTGCTTTGGTGCTTTGTCATTGACTTCAACTCTAGGTTTTCCTAATCCCTGTGTGGATGAGCCACCTCCTGCATCAGGAGGTACATAATTCTCCCATTGAGCAGCATCATCGCTGCTTGCGTCTCCCTCATCCCGGGGATTGTCCCGGATCGTGAGCTTATGAAGTTCCGGATCATATCTACCACGTCGACATCGAGAAGACTTATGTTTTTCTTCATCAACAGCTTTTTCCTTTCCTTTCTTATTTTTAGGAGTTGTTGACCTAGTAACAAAATGAGTTTAAAAAAAAAAAAAAATACTCCGGAATTGTATACTAAACGACTTCCATGCCGGTGTAACAATTCCGGCATTAACTGTAAATGAAACATGAAACCGGTATTACGAGAATGGGCTACAGAGAATTTTAAAACAAATTAGGAAAAAAATACCGACATGGTAAGTATAATAAATTGCATGCCGGAACTAGTCCCGGCGTTGTATACTAAATGAGTTAAATGTCGGTTATTACTTCCGGTGTGTTATATAAATTAAATATCATGCCGGTAGAAATAAGGAAACCATTACCGACATAGTCGATATAATAAAGAACATGCCAGAAATTTTTCCAGCATCATATACTAAATCGAGTTCTATGCCGGGATTTACACTTCCGGGGTGTTATGTAAATGTGATATTATGCCGGTATTAAGAGAAATGTCTACAGAGAATTAAAACAAATACCGACATGGTAGATGAACAAAACGAGTACGCCGGATATGTTTCCCGGCGTTATATACTAAATGCGTTTTATGCCGGAATTGTGTTCATTAAGCTATCAAATAAACCCTAAGAATGGTTCAATAAAAATAGACATCACTTACCTCATCATCTTTGTTATTTCCTCAACCTCACTTATTTCTTGTTCAATAGATTCTTTTGATTTCGATTTATCAGGATGTTTGCGAGGACCCATTCTTCTTTGGGTTTTGATTTCGAATGAGTTTGGTTTGGAAGATGAAACCAAATAATGGAGTTTCTACAAGTTCTCTTGGAATTTCTAAGTGATAAGAAAAAAATTGGAAGAGGGAACCGTTCCAATTTTATTAGTAATGGAGTTTGTAACCGTGATTGGGTTATTAATGTTGCTTGGAAGATGGAACCGTTTCCAAGGTTAGATTTTGAAAACTGAAATGGGGTGTTGGGGATTGACCGTTATTTTGCAGTTTTTTGTTTGGAAACTGAAATGTGGTGTCTCAT
Organism: Papaver bracteatum; assembly: GCA_023529315.1. Classification (NCBI taxonomy): domain Eukaryota; kingdom Viridiplantae; phylum Streptophyta; class Magnoliopsida; order Ranunculales; family Papaveraceae; genus Papaver; species Papaver bracteatum. The sequence continues at coordinate 363,471 of JAJJWX010001430.1, read as the reverse complement.
TATCTTTGTGGCAGACAAGAATTTATGTTTTTTATGTTATTTGATTTTTAGTGGTTGTTTGTGTTTGAAATCATGAAGTTGACGAATTGGGTTATTAATGTTGTTGACAAAGTGGTCAGTTGAGGAAGTTTGTGGCGGTTACAATGGGGGATAATTGGTGCGACAGTTACAAAGGTAAAAAATCTCAGAATTCTGGCACCACCCACATGTTACATTGTACGCCGGAACATTGAATTGCTACACTAAAAGCCGAAATACTATCTTGACACTCAATTTTAAGCAAACAAACCGACCTAAACAACATTGAACACATAAACAACACATAAAATGAAACATCAACAAATGGCCAATTGCAACTAACATCAGTTCTCGGAACGAGATTCAAGAAACAAAGAAACTTCAAAATGCCTAAAAGGCCTTTTGAACAACTTCAAATAGGCCTCCTGAGCTTCATACCTATTACCTCTATATCTTGCAAGAAACTCGTTGTATTTGTGACATAATTTGATGAGTGCAGTTGTTCGATTGAGTACAACAAGATCTTTGCATTCTAGACCCAAAAAAAAAATGAAGGCCGGTGAACTTCCGGAAAATCCGATACTATGTAGTAGTTTTTAATCCACTGGGTTTCTTCTTCAACATCCGCTTCTATCTTAGCTTGTTTTTGACGTTTACCCGCTTCCTCAACATCCGATCCAATCTTAGTTAGTTTTTCACGATAATGTTCAAGCATTGCTTCCTCTTTTTCTTCTCTTTTACTCTTAACTATCTCTTCTTCCATTGTGGCAATTGACTTGGTGGTTTCTTCCTTCCTTCTTAGTTTTTCTAGTATTGTGTCGACTGAGTTGGTGGTGGTTGGTGATTGATTTCCTATCGCAGTGCACAATATGTTCCTCATACGTTTTTATTTTTCGAGGGAATTGATGAACTTGAACTTGGTAGTTGGTGATTGATAATCCATTAGAGAGATGTCTTGGACTTAACGTTGTTTTTTTATATTTTTGGAGGTATCAAGTCCAATAGGTGTAGCCATTCGTTTAAATAGATGAGCACATAACGGCTCTATTCCACTTTTTTATTCCGGCATTAACTGTAATCTATATACCACGCCGACAAACTCTTCCGGTTTAGTATATCATAAAAATAAATGCCGGGAAAGATTACCGGTTTAGTATATTATAAGACGAGAATGCCGATATAGAATAATTTCTTTACAGAGATTTAACAAAACCTATACCGTCATGATGAAAAAACAGTTAAATGCCGGTTTCCATGTCCGACACTCAATCTAAATTAACGAGGACGCCGGCATTTGTTAAATTCAAAATAAAACGGCTATTTAAAAAAAAAAAAAGACCATTGGGGATTCATTTCTATATAATACCCCACATTCCTTTGGAAAAATCCACACAAACCATGCACCAAATAACAAAAATAATTCTCTCAAGATACCAAGAACGGTTAAAGCTTTAGAAGGGATGGGGGATTCATCATCTACCTCTATTTTCAAAGTAAGTTGATTTACTAACAATCTAACGTTCAATACTATGACGCATAACTAATATAATTTTCTATTACAGAGTCATCATTGCAAGTGTCAAATTTGCAAGTCACCTTTTCATCTAGCCATGGATTGTCCTTTTATTTATTCAAAATGTAGAAGTTGTGATGACACGCGCCGGTTTTGGATTGCAAAAACTGATGACGCTGAAAATGGAAGAATGTTTCTAAGGTGTTTGAATCACCCAAAGTGCGATGAGTTTCAATGGTTTGACAAAGCTGTTGAACTAGAAGAGTCAAGAGAAAACCACAAAGGACAATGCAAGCCTATTGATAGGTGTTATATGAAGGGAAAGGAATATTTTGAAAGAGAAGATGAACTAGTTAAGATGGTTCTTGACACCGAAATTCCAGACGATGTTTTCGAAGATATTCGCGAAAGATTCAAAGGATCCGCAATTATTGAAAAGGGATGGAAATAGATTGTGATATCCAACCAAATTTAATCCATTCCGTGACGTTTAGTATGTTTTAATTTAATTTTCTAATCCAATGTAATAGATTACTTAGGGATGAATTAAGAAAGCGTTTGTGAAAAACTATTACAGCAGAATTCCGGCATTCAATCAATCAAGATTAGAGTGCCGGTTTTGTAACCAAAATGAAACTTAAAAAAAATACAATTTCGGCATGCAATTAGAAAACGCATTTACGCCGGTACCAGAGCATATCTATACAGGAACATGGATTTTTTAATTTTCCAATTCCAGTATAGTTTGGTAGAACTATTTGTATGCCGGTACTAGTCTGTAAATTTAAATTTAAACATGTTCAACCAAACAAAAACAAACTGGATCATGCATAAATTTTCTTAACCCACGAATCATAAACCAAAAGCAAAACCAAGACGTAAAAACTAAAGAGCTAATCACTCGGTCCTTTGCATCTTTTAGCCAAATCTATTCCTCGTTTCCCCAAACAAAACTCTTGAACTATGGTCGGTTTCTTCAATTTTATCAAGCTTTTCCACGACTTCCTTCATCTCTTCAAGGGATAGCACCTCTCTTCCCGAGTACTTGCAACCTAACATCTTCTTTAACTTGCCAAGACGACGCCGCTAGATTCATACATACAACACATAATTAGTATATATATGCTAATATAAAATTACATGTACATTAAACGAGTAAGAAGTTAACAATACTTACTAGCAATCCAACAGTCTTATCAAGTTGGCTCATCGTAGGTGGTGCCGCTATAGGAGTTGGAACGGGAAGGTTTTTCTGGGGTGGAACTTGGACATCTTCAGGACGCACAACAAGTGGATGGGACCATTTCAAGTAATCATCAATATAGGATGGGTCATCTTCATCACCATTGTTCGCAACCTCCCAATTAGTAGTATCCACCAAACGACATGGTTCCCTATCCCTCCAGTGTGTTGTTTCAGGAGTTGGATCATACTCTACCCTCAACTTTGTGGAACTTGACATGAAACGAGTTAAATCAAGAAGGTACCTATCATTAGAAACTATCATATAACGAGGTAATTTCTTGAATCCAATTTGCCGCATCACACGTTGAGGATCAGCCATAACGTATCCCTTTGGATGGAACAAAGGACCTTGGTATAATGCAACGTTATAAAAACAAGTGTATTGAAGGTTATCTCCATCCTCCTTGTAGGGGTCGAACACAACATCCTTGGTAGTCATCGCGTCAAGAGCCAATATCATTTTTATCAGTCGACCATTGTTACCGGGCTTCGGATGGGCGTTGAACTCGTATTTCTTTGCTCTAGGATCCTGGGGGTTAACATCGGGATTAAACTTCAAAAAGGGGTGGTCCTTGAACAATGTTGTGAAATGTTCATAAGCCCACACCTATACAAATTTTAAATTATACATATAAAAGTCAGTAAATTTTGTTTCTAAATACATAACAAGGATACACGTGAAAAATATAAATAAGAACATAAGTTTAAAAACAAAAGTACTTGGAGTAGAGTGAAATTCCAGACGAATTGGTTTGTAACCGCCTTAGAGGCCCTTCTCATCTTCGTCATCAAATGTGACATTGCAACGGTGGCCCATGAATAGGTAAAGACCTCATACAACGGATCCAAGTACTGAAGGAAATTTGCACTAACCCTGTTGCTACTAGTGTCAGGGAATACACGAGTGCCCAAGATGTATAACAGGTACGCGGAGGCCGTATAACGAATCTGTGCGGGGTCCCATCCATCCTCCATACTTCTTTTCTTTGTGTTTGAAAACTTCTTCTTAAGCAGTGTCAGTTTGAATGTCTTTGGCCTACTAACCTTTGATACATAGAAGCTTTCCACAGACTCTTTATAGTCCCAACCAAACAACTTGTTAGTAATCTCGTGCAACTTCGTCCATTCTATCTCAAAGTAAATTTGCCGATAACGTTCAAGCCTAGAATGTTCTGAGCATCATCAGGGATCAAGGTCATTTCTCCAAACGGGAAGTGCATTGTATCAGTTTCACCATGATACCTTTCGACGAAGGAATTGACGGTTTCAATATCGGGCTTCACATAATTTTCAACTAAAGGATATAAACCAGATTCCTTTACTATTGCTTGGACATCATCATGCTCTAGAGACAAATCCCAATCAGCCGCGGCTTGGTTTCGGCAAACACGCACATCCTTCTTATGATCCTACAATTAGGAGATAATGATTAAGAGATTTTAAGAGATTTTGCATTAATACAGTACATATGCACGAACGAGAAATTCTTACATATGTCTGATATATAGTACGAGCCCATGAGTGCTTGTATCCAAATAGATGGCCCAGAAAAACTGAAGCCGCGTCAAAAATTTGACCACGTTCAAGGTCGGGTATCATGTCATCAACGTGAGGAAGGTGTTCACCTTTAAATTTTGCTTTGCGTTTTCCTTTCCCCTTGCCTTGTGTTGGTTGTTGACTTGGACCATCTTTTTCAACTACTCCTTGCCTTTGGTTTGCTAATTGAGTTGGATCAATATCATTGTCTTCGTCCTCACTTTCCTCTTCATCTTGCTCATGTTGCTCATCTTCCTCGTCTTCCTCCTCAACAGCTGCAGTAGGTTCACATATTACAAGAATACTACAATCACGAACACTCTCCCAAATATCCCCTCTTGTCTCAAAACCCAAATGCTTTTTGTTATTCCCTCGAGGAGGAAAAGACAGAGGAGTATCAAGACCATCCTTCCTTTTTTTCTTAGTCGCATCAGCTTTAGCTTTTCCTTTGTTTGCCGCCTTTGATTTGGCCTCCTTGGCTTTAGATCTATTTCAAAAGAAGCACGAAATTAATACCACTAACTTTCATTTTTAGTACCAGCATACAAACCATGCCGTTAGCTAGTTCCGGCATGTACGTATAATAAACTTTCATGCCGGGTATAAGTGCCGGAATTTAAAATTAAACGTCCAAAATGCCGGTATACTTCAGAAATTTTCCTGGATAAATTTACACCAATACCGGCATCTTTATATAATAAACGTCCATGCCGGATAAAAGTAACGGCATACAAAATTAAATGTCGAAAATGCCGGAAAGAATTCTAAAAATTCTGGATACCAAAAAAAGAGTTCCGGTATGACTTCTAAAATTCAATTTGTGCCGGTACAACTCACTAAACAATGGGTCTCTGTATATTAGAAGTTCAATACCGGCGTGGTATTCAACCTAGATTGAGTGCCGGTACCAATTTACGGTGTGGTATTCATGCTAAATCTTCGGCCGGGATATCTACCGGCGTGGTATTTATCCTAGATTGCATGCCGATTTCAAATACCGGTGCGGTATTCATACTAAATTAAATGCCGAAACTTCTGAAACTGAAAATTTGCAGCTAGGTTTTTGCGATTTTGACCTAAACCCATAGCTACAAATCGAGTGAAACACTAATTAAACTGTTCAAAATGACTAACCTTCTCACAGAAGCCATCTTAGCTAGTAGTTCATCGTCCGATAACTCTGCTTCTTTGTCTTCCACCTCTTGAGCAATCAAATCAAGTTTTTTTTTCAATTTCTGTTGAGCAATCGTTCTTGGGTTCGATTGACTTGGATTCGCTTGACTTGGGTTCGATTTGGAAGTTGTTTTCTTCTGTGGAGGCATGGTTATGATTCGGGTAGGTTAATCGACGAAGAAATTTTTGATTTAACGATTAATCGTCGATGAAGAAAGATGAAAAAGATGAAAAAAAATTCGGAACCCTCACACGACTATGCCGGTATAGAAATGGGGGATAAGTTTTTAAGTTTTTTGTGTTTGGTTTTGATTTTAAGTTTTTAATTTTTTGGGGACGGTAAAACAGTCTTTTCATAAGTTTTTTTAATTAATCTAAGGGTGTTTTAGTATTTTCATACCCAAACAACACCCCTTAGCAGACACCCAAGGTTGGGGGAAGTAATTCATATCCCCCAATTGCGCGTTCTTTTGATAGGTGAAATTTCAGTAAATTTATTTGGGTTCAGATGTGGGAAAGATATACAGGATCAGTGTTTGTTGTCGATGTTGTGTTTTTGGTGGAGATAACAAGTACATTGTGTTGCAGCATCTTTTTGTATTCTGCTATTTGTTTCATCAAATGTGTATTTTGTGATAATGTGGAGTCTGATAGATGTTTTGCGAGAAGGACTTGTATATTGGCTTGATTGACTACAATTAAGCGTTTCATGTTAGTTACGGACCTATACGATTTGGATAGAAACTAGACCATTAAGATGATTTCTTAGTTCAATTCTGTTGTAGTATGTAATCCAAACATATTTTCTTTTGTTGTGCAATGAATGTAAATGAATACAATTTTCTTTTCTTGTGAATTTACTTGGGTTTAAGAATTGTTCATACTTTGAGCATATTTGTGGTTTCAAAACTTTGCTTCCCGCAGCAGAATTTTCCACCTACAGATTGTAGTAATGGTAATACAGATTACAGACTCTTAAGGGAAATTTTTAATTGATCTTTCCTTGAATTAGTCTTTGTGCTTGAGCAGGTATGGTGCTAATGTGGTATTGTTGTGGTGAAATTGGAAACTAAAGACTATTTTAACTTAAATCAACAGTCGTGATGGGGAACGACCATGAACCATGTAACTTTCGTCAAGCATGTATTCACAATGATCAATTCATCTCCAACTCGTTTTCTGTCATTTTATTTTTGCCGATAAATTATCATTTTTTATAGAAGGTTATTCCTCGGAATCAGTAATCATTAGCAAACCTTGAAACTGATGGAGATAAACTTTTTTGAGGAGGTGATGAACCAAAAGGGAGACACAATGTGGCGCAAATGAAAGTAGATGTGACGTTGGGGTAAAATGATCAAGGCAAAGTTAAGTCTACTGGAAATGAAACATTTATTATTAGTAGCACTTGATAGCGATCTCTTATTATTAATAACACTTGATAGCCAACTCATGGTTATTGTAATCTTGTAAAAATTTGTAAAATAAGGGACTACAATTCAAAATATATTAATTAGCATCAACTATGGGTCTCACCATTCTCAATACTATGGTTATTGTAGTCTGGATTCTTCAAAGCTTCGAGCCCTGAAAAAGCTGAAGCTTTAGCTCTCTTACAGGGTGCCAAATGGGCTAGAAATGAAGGCATATCTTGTTTCTGGCTGGAAGGTGACTGCGAAAGACTGGTAAATTTCACTCAAGGCAAGGATACTATGATGGATTGGAGGAATCAAAGGATTGTAAAAGAAGCTACAATGATTTTAGAAGAATGCTGTAATTTCTTGGGTTACAAATTCACTCACAGGACTGGCAATTCGGTGGCTGACAAGTTGGCGGTGGAGGCTAGAAAATCTTCAATTTTTAGTGTTTGGAAAGAAGATTTACCGGCTTTCCTAGATAATCTTATTAGGATAGATAAAAGGAGTAGCTCTAAGGAAAGTAGTAGTAGAAATAGAAATGTAATAGGCATAACCGCAGATTTGTTGTCTAATGATCATAACAGGGCATGTCCTGAACTGATAGATTGACAACACTTCTTAGTCCTTTAGCCTTTCCGTTTGTTTTCTTTTCTGTTTTCTTGTTTTTTTTCTGGTAATATATCCTTTCTTATTTTCAAAAAAAAAAAAACAATAACCACAATATTATGGAACAAAAAAAATTATACGACAATGGAGATTATTTCTGATGATTTCAAAGGTCAATCCAATTTTATTATGTAATCCAAAGTTCCAAACAAAGATGTTTCTTATATTGCAAATGCAGATTAAAAAACATCCACAGTGAAGTCTATCTGATACACTCTGTTTGAAAAACAACCACAACGTGGAGATTCCGATGAAATTCCCGATTGCATATCTATTGTGAACCCAAACCGAACCGAGAGTGGTTTCAGTTCGAGTGTGGAACCACATTCATACAAGAATTTAAAGGGAGCAATTCAGTAAGATGATCTTGAACTTAATATCAAATTGGAAACGAAATTTTAGGCAATTTCGGATGGTAATCTTGCCAAAAGTCCATTTATAAGTTACATGAGATTCAATTTTGGGGAGAAATTACTAAGAAAGCGACGACTAGGCTGTGTTATACTTCTCATGATTTATGTAACTTCACCGAGAGCACTATATAGAATGATGCATTAATCACCAGTTCATTTTTTATCATTCAGATTACCATAAACATATAAAAGCAGGTCACCGCTGTGATCTTAGTTACATAAGTTGTCAGTAAACAATTTAAACTGGAAAAAAAAAAACAGATTTGTAAGAGTTTTTATTACAGGAGTTATTATGAAAGTGGAATTGAAGTAACTGTGATGTTGGAGTAGATTGATGATATCAACGGCGAATGATAGTGTGTTGAGTAACTGTGATGTTTCCTCATACTTCAGGAGACCAAAATGATGCAGTGCTCATCTTGGGACATAAAGCAAATATGCGGTTACAAGAATGTGGGTTGGACTTTGCAACAATCTGTAGGAAGCTCCGGTGGCATGTTAATTCTCTGGGATAGAGATTTCGTGGAAGTTAGTGATTCACTTGTTGGTGAATACACGCTATCAATACTTTGTACCAATAAGAACGACAACTTCCAGTGGGTGCTTACAAACGTTTATGGACCAAACAATTCAGTTGAGAGGACTGAATTTTGGTTAGAACTTGATAATATTTGTAGATACTGGATTAATTTTCCATGGTGTATTGGGGGTGACTTCAACACAATTGCTAAGTGTGATGAAAAAAAGAATTGTAAGAAGATTACAAGAAGTATGAAGAAGTTCAACAAATTTATAGTTGAACATGACCTCATTGACTTACCCCTGAAGGGAGCAAGATACACTTGGTCGAATGGTCAATCAAACCCGGTGATGTGCAAATTAGATATGTTTCTTATTTCCCCATCTTTTGAACAACACTTCCCTTTCGTTACCCAATTAGCCAAAGCCATACCTACATCCGATCATATCCCCCTCCTTTTAGACATTTCTGACCCCTCTTGGGGACCTAGTCCTTTTAGGTTTGAAGTTATGTGGTTCTTGGAGAATGGATTCTTACAATTACTAGAAGATTGGTGGTTATCTTTTTGTTTTGCAGGTACACCTAGCACTGTGCTTTGGTTGAAGCTAAAGGCATTTAAAGAAAAGATAAGAGTCTGGAACAAAGAAGTTTTTGGTCACACCAACACCAAGCTGAATACTATTCTCTCGGATATTCAAACTCTAGATATGCTAGCTGAAGATAATGTCCTCACTGAAGAAGAAAGGAACGTGCATCTACAAAATAAAGCTGAATTTGAAAGGATTTCTAAAATGGAGGAGACTTCATGGAAAATCAAATCAAATACCAAATGGTTGCAAGAGGGAAAGAGGAATACATCTTTCTTCATCAGCAATGCTTCTGCTAGACGCAGATACAATAGAATAAGGAAATCATACATCGGAGATGAACTAGTGTCTGACAGGAAGATGCTGCAAGATCATATAGTGGGATACTACAAAACACTATTTACTGGAGAAGAAGTTATCAGGCCTGATTTAGAAGGGATTGAATTTGATTCCATCACTACTACAGAGGCTATTATCTTAGACTCTCATTTTACTGAAGAAGAGGTCATGCATGCCATCAGAGACTTAGGTAATGATAAAGCCCCGGGTCTAGTCGGTTTTCCCATACTCTTCTTTCAAAAGTGTTGGCATTTCATCAAAGAAGATATCATGTCTACTGTGTACGAATTTTGCACAACATGTAATACTAATTCTAAGCATAATTCTACCTTCATTACTCTTGTGCCAAAAAAGGATCACCTCGATACAATCAAGGATTGTAGACCTATATGCCTCCTTACTAGTGTATACAAGATCATTGCAAAAGTTCTAGCCATGAGGCTCAAACTTTTTATGGATAAGCTTATCTCCCCTGTGCAATGTGCGTATATTGAAGGCAGACAAATTATCGATGGCACCTTAATTGCCAATGAGTTGGTAGATTCTAGGCTAAGCTATGTAAATGCTGGGATTGTGTGTAAAATTGATCTTGAGAAGGAGTTTGATAGAATAAACTGGAAATATCTTGAATTTGTGCTCAATCAGATGGGGTTTAGTAGGAAATGGTGCAACTGGTTGAGGTTTTGTTATTCTACTTCGTCTTTCTCAGTTCTTATTAATGGGTCTTCTTTCGGTTACTTTACAAGTACAAGGGGAGTAAGACAAGGATGCCCTGTTTCTCCTCTTTTGTTTAACATTGCGATGGAGGGTTTTTCCAGATACATGGACAGAGCAGCTAATCAGAGTCTTTTTAGTGATTTCTCTGTTTCACCTACAAGCATCATAGTCAACCACCTTCATTATGCAGATGATACAATTTTCTTTGTTGACAATAACAAGGAGGAATTACATAACATGTTTCCAGCTCTACAATGTTTTAAGTACATAGCAGGTTTAAAGGTAAATACTTCTAAAACCAGGCTTATTGCTATTGGAGAAGTACGAGAATTAATTTTTTGGGATGAGGAATTTGGTTGTGCAATCGATTGCTTACCTTTTATGTATTTGGGAATGCCATTGGGCGCTAAGTATAGTTCGAAAGGAATTTGGGACCCAATTATAGAGAAGTTTGATGCTAGATTATCCGTATGGACACGTATCTCTTTATCAAAGGGAGGGAAGCTTGCTCTTCTCAAATGTATCTTGTCCTCTCTCCCCACGTATTATTTTTTGATGTTCAAAGCCCCCATTTCAGTTATTAAAATACTAGAAAAGAAGATGCGCAACTTCTTGTGGGAGTACAAAGAGGGTGTAAAGACTTCTCACTTGGTTAACTGGGATTTGGTTCGTGCAACTAAGGAAAAAGGCGGCCTAGGTGTGTGCAAACTTAGATTAATGAATTTAGCTTTGCTAGCTAAATGGTGCTGGAGGTTTTGCATCGAAAAGAAAAAGTTTTTGAACAAGCTAATAGAAGACAAATATAGCTCAGAGTTCTCATATTGGTTCCCTGGAAAAATCACTCAGACTTATGGTGTCTCTTGTTGGCATTCCATTGCGGAAACTGCTGAACTGGTTAGTGCAAATTCAACTTTATATTTACATTCAGGAAGTTTAATTACGTTTTGTAATGATATTTGGTGTGGAGAATTGTCATTAGCAAGTGCATATCCTAATATCTACAAGCTATCCCGGGATAAAAATATAACTGTTGATGCCATGATATCTTTAGAAGGAGGATGGAAGTTTGATTTCAGGCTTGTTCTAACAAATACAGAAGTGGAAGAACTCACTACACTCCATACTGTTATAGGAGATGACCCACCAGCTCGAGATGGTCTTGCTGATACTCGTAGGTGGAAACTTCATTCCACGAGAGTATATACTGTCAAATCCTTATATTCAAAGTTAGTGGCGGAAGTTGGAGTTGATCATTTTCCTCACCTGTTCATTTGGAAGCCGGCAATACCACCAAAGATTAACATCTTAATGTGGTGTTTGATTCACGGTAAACTGAATACAATTGACATCTTGCAACATAAAGGTATGGATCTTCATAATTCTTGTGTTTTGTGTTGTTTTATTCTTACATTGTTGCATATAATATTTGGTCGAGTCTTCTCGCCTAATACAAAACAATTGGGTTTTTACATGGTTCCATGAGAACTTTGGTGTTAGAAAAATATTTTAGGAAAGATATAGAGAAAGTTGTAACTAGAATAGCCACTTCTCACCGTCAGAAATTATATATGGGGACTAATACTAAAGTGATTGTTAACACCATTTGGAAAGAAAGAAACTGTTAAGAGACGTATTTGAGGAATAATATCTCTAAAAATAGATGATGATCTAATTTTGATTCCAAAGTCTCAGTTTTAGCATGGGAAGCAAAGAAGGTCACCAAATACATGTGAACTTCTAAGGAAGATATCGACACATTTTTGAATAACTGGAATTCTATCTTCTTGTAATTTGCTTGATGTTTTTTTATTTTTCATTATTTTATTTTTGTAACTTTCAATCTACCTCTGGTAGAACTCCTTTTACATTCTTTTAATCTCAATAGATCTTCTCTTTTGATCAAAAAAAATAATGTTGGTGTGAAGTGTGAACCACTCATGAGTCTTGTAATTTCACTTTTTAAGTGTTAGAAAATATTTTAGGAAAGAGAATAGAGAAAGTTGGTAACTATTCGTACGTGTATGAGAACATTAATAAGAAAATTTTTATTCATCATCAGAACTTGAGTTTTTACATCTGAACCACTCATTTTTGTGGTATATCAAATTTAGATAATTTACAATGATTGAAATAATTTCTATAATTGGAGGAAGAAAAGATGACGCCACATTTTCAGTAGCAGAAATTCCAAATAAAGATTGAACTCACCATTGGTGATCACATTGCCAATCATGCTAGAAGATAAGAAAGTCAAGAAAATGGAAATTAAACCTTTTGCTGGATACAGAGCACTATAAATTAGAGATGAAGAAATCATATAAATTCAAAGGTCTTATTCATGGATTAGGAAAAAACAAAATCTAAAGGAGAAATCTGCAGAAAAAACACATGTAATTGATTTCTCCATATAACATGCTGATAGGAAGGCCGATTCAAGCGATCAAAGATTACATCAAAAAATCAAATTTCCTACACCAAATGGAATTCAAGAAATAAAAGGAGATCATAGAAAATGTTGAACACAATGCAGAGGAAGAGATTAACTGTGATGTTGGTATACAATAAGACCAAAGGAAGGGAGGTAAAAATGAAATTGGGAACCAGAAAAATAATTAAAGAACCAACACCTCAATTGTTGTAGCGGAACCAACTAAAGAAATAAATATTGAAGTAAAGAAAGATCATAACCCATCAATCTTTATGAATATAAAGATATTCTTCAGAAGTATGAGATCCAGAATTGATCCATCAACTGAGTCATAGATTGAATATAGATAAAAATATAAGACCATTCAAACAAAGAATAAGGAAGATATCACAAAATTACATGCGTACAGATAGAAGAAGAATTACAAAGATGTTGATGCAGATTAAGGAAGCAAAATATCTATAATTTCACTGATCTAAACAAGGCATGTCCCAAAGATAGTTTTCCATTACTGTCAAGAACATACTCGCTATTTGTATTGTTATGTGAAGATGCCATTTGGTTTGAATGGATAAGTGGATACATAAAAACTTTTGGAGGTATATGTAGATGATATGTTGATAAAAAAGCAAGGAAGCTAAAGACCATGTGCAAGATTTTAAAGGAAATATTGAGCAAATTTCAACATCAAATTTCGAGAAATGTATATACATAGTATCAATTTCCAGAAAGGTCCAAGCAGTTGCCAACACTCCGCAATCCGGACTTGGGAGATTTATTTCGCGAATGTCGATAAGTGCAAGCATTTTTCCAACATACTTAAGAAATGGACTGATTAATATGAAAAGCTTTTCAAGGAATCAAAGCGAATACCTCGCAACACATCTATACTACAGGTTCATTATTCTAAAATGGAGAAGTTAATCTTGGCCTGGTTTATGCATCATTCAGAAAACATGTGGCCAAAAGTGGTAACCAAAGTTCCAATCGAGAAGAACAAAAAAAGGTCGTAAGAATAGAAAGGTGAATGCACAAGTAAACTATTACAAGATAAAATACGAAGTGATCGCAAAATCACAAGTTGTCACAGATTTTTTGGCAGAATTTCCTTTGGAAGAAGATGAAGTGCTCAACAGAGCCTTTCTGTGATGGATAATCCAATAGTGAGGGAATGGAATTGGAGTCAAGCGATTTCCTCATTCAATTAGAATTTGCATCCACGAACAATGAAATAGAGTACTGGGTTGTAGTGCATGCATTAAAGATCATGAATTCCAAGTGATTCTCAATTAGTGATTTGTCAAATTAAAGGGGAATATACACAAATGAATCTCTTGAAGAAATACAAGAAACTTAGGAATTATCTCAAGATACCAAAATTAAAATGGAGACATTATAACATGCTTTTGCATTTATTCCAATCATGATGACAAATCCAAATACAAGAAAATATCCAAATACAACAATTCAAAACCCATTTGGACTAAATCATCAACAATGAATTAAATTAAAGAGTCGTCAAACAACCAAGTTACGAGAAGGAATTTAACCACCTCAGCAACTCCAGAAGAAGGAGAAAAGATATTAAGATGTTACATGGGAGGAGAAGCTGGCAATCATAGTGGGGGAAGATATATAGAGCAAAAAATCAATATTACTGGCCTTATATGCATACATATGTTGTTCAGATCCATTTGCCAACGACATGGTAAAATAATTCATGCACCAGGAGCTATTCACTAAGCACGTACGTGTATGGAATGATGAGTTCATCACAAACTCATTTTGTATATCATTTATAATTTACAGTTGAATAATTTCTATAATTGAGCGCCACTCTGATCTATTATTTTCTAGCTAACCTTCCGAGTATAACAGAGAAAAACGATGAATCATCCAAACCAAATATGGGAATCAATGATTATCAGAATTGTAAAATTTAAAGATCACGAAAAGTCATAGCGGTAAACAAACAACGACTACTGGAATATAGAGTTTTTCATAGTCCTTTTCCTTGTTTTTGTAATTCTTTTTTGTTAAATTGGATTTTGTGGTTATTTTTGTGTTGGATGTAAAGAATTTGGACAATGGAGATAGTATCCGATGATTTTTAGGTTGAATCCTGTTAAGGATCGAGCAAGAGAGAGGAGAGCATAAACGCGCGGAAGCAATAGACTACATTGGTAATAATCTTGGTGTATCTTTCTCATTAATTCTTCAATCTATTTATACAATCACAAGACTTGGTTCTTACAACACAAGACTTGGTTCTTACGACACAAGACTTGATTTTCAAGATATTCAATTCCTAATACAACTCACATCTTAAAGTGCATATCTCCTAAATATGGACTCCCATATATTATTTCCTATTACCCTCCCTTAAGATGGAGCATGTAGAACACGAATACAAATCTTGGACAAAGAATATTTAAACTAAGCTTTCCCTATCGCTTCTGTGAAAATATCTTCCAATTGTAGTTTAAGGACGTTTCGGTCCCCTTCATAGTTTATGGACATTTCGGTCCCCTTCGTAGTTTAAGGATGTTTCGGTCCTAATAGTAGTTTTAGAACATACATGTTCCATCATAGTTTAGGGACATTTCGGTCCCATCTTTGTAGTTTTAGGACATTTCGGTCCCATCTTTGTAGTTTTAGGACATCTCGCTCCCCTTCATAGTTTTAGGACATCTCGGTCCCCTTCGGAAGTTTAAGGACATTACGGTCCCCTTCATAGTTTAAGGTATTTCGGTCCCAATAGTAATTTATGGACATTGCGGTCCCAATAGTTGTAGTTGAGGTGCAGTTAACACCTATTGATTACATCTTCGTCTCAACCTTGAAACTTTTCTTAATCTGCCTCAAACACACTCAGAAAAACATGTCCTTTGTCGAATTCAAGTCACCATCAGCACTAGCCATCGATCACCACAATCAACAGTAGTGAATGGAGGATATGCAGCAGTATTACGATGTGTAGCACGCTTTTTTTCCACCAGAACCCATATGTTAGCACCAGCATCTCACGGCAATAGAATCTTCTTTATTCCCTTTGTTAAGTTTACTGATGTCACATCAATCTCGACACAAAATTATTGACCGTACGGGCAAGAATCTTTACTTCCTGTAATTATAAAACTCCAAGAATCTTCCTTGTTTATCTCCCTTTCTTGCAAATCTTTGCTAGAAACTCAAATACGATAAGAATCTCTCTTACCTATCTCTTAGGGAAACCCTTCTCAATCGGCTCAACACCGATCTCATAATCCTTGTCCTCAAAACTATTGTAAGCATCCACGAGAACCATGGAAATCATTCAATGAATTTCTTCCCGAGATACAATCCAATCACAACTTATAAATCATTTCATTCTTTATCCTTGTTTTAACACTCGACCCTTGGTAAAGATCTACGGGAACAAGTTTTGACAGGCAACGTAGTCTTTAGCAGCAGCAAAAGTGCAAGAGTTACGCCTTCATCTTATCATCAAACTTTACACGATTTTTTTTCTTCTTTTTATTTCTGTTCGGTTCTTCTTGCAAACTCTTTACCAAAACACATCATATTTTTATTCCTCTCCTCTCTCCCTCTCACCTTGCTATGATACCATGTTAAGGATCGAGCAAGAGAGAGGAGAGCATAAACGCGCGGAAGCAATAGACTACATTGGTAATAATCTTGGTGTATCTTTCTCATTAATTCTTCAAGCTATTTATACAATCACAAGACTTGGTTCTTACGACACAATATTTGATTCTCAAGATATTCAATTCCTAATACAACTCACACCTTAAAGTGCATATCTCCTAAATATGGACTCTCATATATTATTTCCTATTACCCTCCCTCAAGATGGAACATATAGAAAACGAATGCTCATCTTGGACAAAGAAAATTTAAACTAAGCTTTCCCTATCGCTTCTTTAAAAATATCTTCCAATTGTAGTTTAAGGACGTTTCGGTCCCCTTCATAGTTTAAGGACATTTCGGTCCCCTTCGTAGTTTAAGGACGTTTCGGTCCCAATAGTAGTTTTAGAACATACATGTTCCATCATAGTTTAAGGACATTTCGGTCCCATCTTTGTAGTTTTAGGACATTTCGGTCCCATCTTCATAGTTTTAGGACATCTCGGTCCCCTTCGTAGTTTTAGGACATCTCGGTCCCGTTCGGAAGTTTAAGGACATTACGGTCCCCTTCATAGTTTAAGGATATTTCGGTCCCAATAGTAGTTTATGGACATTGCGGTCCCAATAGTTGCGGTTGAGTTGCAGTTCACACCTATTGATTACATCTTCGTCTCAACCTTGAAACCTTTCTTAATCTGTCTCAAACACACTCAGAAAAACATGTCCTTTGTCGAATTCAAGTCACCTTCAGCACTATCCATCGATCACCACAATCAACAGTAGTGAATGGAGGATATGCAGCAGTATTACGATGTGTAGTACACTTGTTTTCCACCATAACCCATCTGTTAGCACCAGCATCTCACGGCAATAGAATATTCTTTATTCCCTTTTTTAAGTTTACTGATGTCAGATCAATATCGACACAAAATTATTCACCGTACGTGCAAGAATCTTTACTTCCTGTAATTATAAAACTCCAAGAAGCTTCCTTGTTTATCTCCCTTTCTTGCAAATCTTTGCTAGAAATTCGAATACGATAATAATCTCGCTTACCTATATCTTAGGGCAACCTTCTTAATGGGCTCAACACCGATCTCATAATCCTTGTCCTCAAAAATATTGTAAGCATCCACGAGAACTATGGAAATCATTCAATGAATTTCTTCCCGAGATACAATCCAATCACGACTTGTAAATATTTTCGTTCTTTATCCTTGTTTTAACACTTGACCCTTGGTGAAGATCTAAGGGAACAAGTTTTGACAGGCAACGTAGTCTTTAGCAGCAGCAAAAGTGAAAGAGTTACTCCTTCTTATCATCAAACTTTACACAATTTTTTTCCTTTTTCTTTCTGTTCGGTTCTTCTTGCAAACTCTTTACCAAAACACAACATATTTTTCTTCCTCTCCTCTCTCCCTCTCACCTTGGTCTGATACCATGTTAAAGATCGAGCAAGAAAGAGGAGAGCATAAAAGCTATTTATACAATCACAAGACTTGGTTCTTACGACACAAGACTTGATTCTCAAGATATTCAATTCCTAATACAACTCACACCTTAATGTGCATATCTCCTAGATATGTACTCTCATATATTATTTCCTATTAAATCCTTTTGTATAGTTTGTAATCCAGATGATGTTTTCTTATATCGCAATAGGATTACAAACTTAAAAATCATACTCTATCGTTTATGTGGTATCAAATCATCTGATATAAGAATATTTAAAAAGAAAAAATTTAGCTTCTTCTTTGTTTTTAAATTATAAACTCTGAGAAAAAGAAAGAAAGAAAACGCTCACAACACACTCTCTTTATCAGAAATCAACTAATGAACTAGCCCGCGCAATTTGCGCGGGCATGATAGACCTTGTTGCTCATGATTTCTTTTCAATGAATTTTCTGAGGGACCGATCAAATTTTTTTAACTGTTAAACAATATAAAAGCTGGCCACCTCTCTGGTCTTACTTAAGCTAGCACCAAACTACTTAAGTGAATAGAAATGCACAAAACATATTTGATGGGAGTTGGAATGAAAATGAAATTGAGATTAACTATGATGTTGGGGTAGATTGATATCAGCGGGAGTAAATCTGTTCCATGAGCTATTCCTTTTAGTTTGGGTTTTTGCCACGGGTTTAGTAGAATATCCCCGAAGGCAAGTTTGTATGTAGCTCAGTAAATACAGAGAAAAATTCAATAGGTGGAAGTAGTTCAAAGAGAAAATTTATATCGGAGTCTTGCCAATTGGCGATCTAATACGAATATTTATATTTTTGTATGCTGCTGTCGGTATTACTTATGCAAACTCTAAGAGAAAGTTTTAAAATTATGTGCATTAGAGCATTGTTTTCCAATATTGTGGTGAAATTTGATTGTAGTCTGTAATCCAAACATATCTTATTTTGTTGTTAAATGTAGATGAATATATTTTTCTTTTTTCTTGGGAGTTTCTGTGGTTTGAAATCTTGCTGCCAGAATTATCCACTTACAGATAATGGTAATAGCCATTCGGACTCTAAGTGAAAGTTTTGATCTTTCTTGGAATTAGTGTACGTACTGTTGGTACTAATGTGGTAATGTTGTGATGCAATTTGAAGCAGAAAACTAATTTTACTTGATATCAACTACAGTTTGTTGGAAAATACAGGGTAATAGAGGATGAAAACAGAAATTGAAAAGAATGTTGTAACATAAGCTTCAAGCCCTTACGATTCTTTTCAGCAATTATTTCGACCCTTCCCAAAAAATTGGCGAGTATAATTGGTCAGTGAAATATTTCCTTCAGGATAGAATGAAGCCCAAACAACGTTGTTGAATTCAAGAGTTGTACTCCTTTGACTCAACCAAGAACACATAGTTTATTGTTTCTGAAGATGCTTAGAGATAAAGAAGTTTTGATTGATGTTGATGAAACAAGTTTAGGGAGAAACTATTTATTGAGGGTTTGGCATCTGTTGGGAAAAGACATCTTTTCACCAACAGGTTTCGTGAAGAGTTTCTTCATCAACAGACGCCATTGAAGTCTGTTGGATTTGAATTTTCTGGATATGTTCGGAACTGTCAAAACAGTTACGTACCCGCAAAAACTCTTCCGGGGGCGTTTCCCCCTAGACCCCCACCAGGGGCGGTCTCCCCTGGACCCCCACCAGCAGGTCGACCACATCCTGGGGGTCTACGCCCCCCAGGACCCCCCTTAGCGCAGTTGAAAATATTCTAACATTCTCCCCCTATTTTCAAAAAAACCATAAAACAAAGTTAAAAACTTTTAAACCGGAGCGACTGCATCACCGAAGTGACTGCCTACGTACCCGAGTGGGATCAAGCCAACATAGTTCTAGCTTAGTTGGGAATTAAGCATCTTCGTAGAAATCAGCACATAAATGATAGGTATCTTTTGGATTTGAACCTTCACTTAGTGTAAGAAATTCAAAGCCTTATCGGGGTTCAGTGGTGAAACCAGCCTTGAACCAAGTACCCCATATGATAAAACCGGAATCTCAACACATACTGATTCCTGTGATTGTGTGTTCTGTAGCCAGCACATTAATGGCCATGTGCTTATCCTGTATTCATGAGTCTCTCAGAGAACGGTCTTTTTATCTTAGGAAATGGCCTGATTTCCATACTCATATAGGTAAGTCTCGAAGGTGTTTCTGCGAGACACCTTGAAAAAATTAGACTTATTAATGATTTTCATCCATCCCTAATTTTCTTGCAGAACCATTGCACTAATTTGAAATGGGAAGTTTATTATTAGTGCATCATGACCACTTCCATAACTTGTTGGTACCACATTGAACCTTGTCTATCTTTTTCAAAATATAGGTTGGGTTTCTGCTATGGGGGTCAACTTTCATTCACAGACCTTAGTCCCATTTCCCCACATTTTATTGAAAACACTGCTTTTGGTAGACTCTTTGTGAATGGGTCTGCCAAGTTCTTCTTTGATTCAATAAAATTAACCGAAACTACTCCCCTTTTGATTAGTTGTCTCACAATTTGATGTCTAAGACTTGCATGTCTTGACTTCCCATTATATGTATTGTTAGAGACATTAAAAATTGTAGCCTGATTATCAAAATTAATCAAGATTGCAGGAGTTGGCTTCTTCCAAAATGGGACCTCCTCAAGTAAGTTTCTAAGCCATTCTCCTTCCTTACATGCATCCGTAAGTGCTATCAATTCTGACAACATTGTTGAATCAGAAATACAGGTTTGCTTCTTGGAACTCCAAGACACAGCAGCACCTCCTAATGTAAATATCCATCCACTAGTTGACTTGGCACTAGTGGAAAATGGGGTTTTTATTACCCACATCTATGACCCTCGTTGACCGTATTTTGACCGTTGACGGATCAAAACCGTAGTTGATAAAAAAGAAACACGGAAAATTTATTAATCGGTTAAAAACCGTAACACAATATTTACTACCCACTCTGTACGGACAGGTGTAGTAATTTATATATTTCAGATTCTTCCCTTATTATGAAGATATTCCCTTTGTTATTATCGAGTCCCGTTTTCTTTCCTCTGAGCTCTCTGGATAAGAAGCTCTAACCTATCTACGGAGAAGACCATTTTCCCATGTCAACAACCAAAAACGAGACCAAATCTCTCATCTCTTTCATTGATTTTCTCTACAGGATACTACAAATCTGGTGATTTTTCTTTCATTGATTTTCTTCTTCACTAAAAACTCTTCTTTTTCATGTTGATAATCTTAATGGTGTTACGGAGGTATCTAGATCTGTAACTTTCGGAAAGAGAAAAAGGTATAATAACTTTTTATTTCTAATCTACAGCGTTTGTTCGATTTGTTTCAATTTTTTGGGGATTTTTCATGAAATTGAAACCCTAGGTTTTATGATTTGGATTTTTTGTAACAGATGTTTGATTTGTTGTGTTGATTTAGTATTTAGGTGATAGATTAACATGTTTAGTTTTACTATTCTTTTTTCAATTGATGTTAAATGATTTCTGATTGGGTATTTTGATATAGAAGTATGTAATTGAATTTCTCTCTGTTCGTGTGCAATTGATTTTTTTTTTTTTTATAAATTGATCGAACATGCTACTGGTGAAACTGTTCTTACTCAGATCTTCATGTAACATAGGTTCTTCTTAAATAATGAGGCATTTTAAAGGCATGTATTGAATATTTTATTAATTGGGTTGGTACACAAACTGAAGGTACACATACTGAACATAATAGTCTTGTTTTTTTGTTTTTTCTATAGTTCTCATCTCAATTCTATTTGCATTTGATAAAGCAAAACTAGATTATTTAAATAGATGAGCTGCACGTGGTTGCAGGTACTTAGATAACTAATAAATGTCATCCTTGCAGACTAGATAGGTTAGCATCCTTGCAAATGTATGTCAGACTAGATAGATTTATGTCTTGCATTTGTTTAGTGTATAAAGACTTTTTTTTTTGCTGCTTTTGTTATAGGCGCATAACTTATGTTTATTTCTGCTATTGAGTTTACCAATTTAGACTGGACCAAATGAAATTGGCTTTCCTTTTGTTTGTGCCAGATGCATTTATGGTCGTCAATGTTTGTTTTTTTTTCTTATATATATGGAAGAAGGATTCTTCAGTTTTTTATGCTTCCTAGCATCCTAGCTCTCACTTATCCTTGTGGATGCAGGGTGTTGATCCAAGGATAAGAGCTGAAGTCTGTCCATTTCTGCTTGAAGTGTAAGCATTTTTAACCTTTGTGGTTCTTTGCTATTCTATACATTTTAAGGTTTTGTTAGAAAATGTACTTTTGTTGCTTGTCTGGATTACAATATACATTTCCTGTCTTTAATTGGCGAGGATTTTTTCCTTACCTTGGTATCACAATTTTTTTGTAGTCATGACCTGAGCAGCACTCGAGAAGAAAGAGAGATCACTAGAAGTCAGAAAAAGGTAAAATTGTGTACTTGTCTTGTTCCTGTTCTTGTATGCATGGTTCAGTGCTTTAGGTAGAATCATCTGATGATATGAATATGTTTGCTGCATGGAGAGACCAGAAAAGTTCTTTTTTCCTACCAATGTTTATAATTTTGATTGGGGCTTCCTTTTTTCATGATGCAGAAAACCGTCAGAGAAGTTAATGATGAAGCGTGCTAAACATAATGGAGTAACGGTACCAGAAAATGATATTGATTTCCCCACTGGACAACCAATGGGCAGAGCTACAAATGGTGCTACTTCAGGAGATTTCATAGGTATATATACCTATAACCTCTCTATCATGAAAGCAGTAATTAATATCTCAGTGTACATCTACCTTATTTGCCTCTAAGCTTATCTTTGAATTAAATACGTAATTAGTCGTTTTAGAAAAACTGCACACACATCCATTTTTAGGCCTAACTCTGTGTAAATTGGTGATGTTTTAGACAATGATTTCTTCACGAGAAGTGTTTATCTCAGTGTTCTCCGTACCACTGAAAAAGGGACTGATAGTTGGACTTGCCGTTTGGAAGTTACAACATCGAACGGACGGTCAGTCGCAACTGAAATTTCTGAAGGACAGCAGATTGTACGGTTTTGTCATGTGATTTTAGAGTATTTAGAGTATGAACTAGCTCAGGGTGTCTCCTAAGAAGTTGTAGAGGGTTTTCAGAGCTTTCTAGAATGGTATTACACCCCTTATTTTCTTTTACACATTAAAATTACCGTGATGCAAACATGACACCTCCGTGCTGAAATTTCTGGGAGCTGGGATGCTGTCATGATTTTGTTTTGATTTCGCAAGCGACTATTTGATTTTCTTATTATTTTTGTTTATATTTTTATGTGATAGATAGATTCATACTATATTGGAGGAGCCTTAAGAATTAGTACAGGGTACCTGAAATCGTCAAGAGAAAGGTAATGAGTGAATCAAAAGAAGTGGACGAACCATTCATCAGGTAACAATACTGGTTTCATTTTAAGAATGATATATAGCTGGAGTTTGTTAGATTCTGGCAATATGAAGTGTTGGAATAGATTAGAAAAGGGGCTTTTGGTTCTGCGATTCTTGTGAGGCATAAGCATGAAAAGAAGAAATAAGGACTAAATGTAATTCTAGATATGTGGCTGCTGATGAATGAACTCTTTCGTACAGGGCAGACTTGTAAGTGATAAAGTTCTCAAAATTTTGGATGCGAAGGCTATAATTAAGGTATTTGGTTTAAATTGAACCTTTTCCTTCGTAGTCCCTTATGTATGTGTTTATGACAGGGACAATAGACCAACTCATTGTCGTTGTTTTTTTTCAGGTAGGTTAGATTTGAAGCAAGACAACATGTCGATCTATGGTTTTTGAGGCGGGGAAAAAAGCTGACTTAGCAGCCAAGAGAGATAGTCAAGCAGACAAAAAATGGGTATACCATTCATGTTTCTCAAGTTCATGTTTTTAAACCATTCACGTAACTTCCCACTACTTGTTACTACTTAAAAATTGATATTATTGTGTTGCATTTTGGTGTGATTTCATGTTGCAACATACATATGTTGTTTTGAACTATTAAAAAAAAAACTGAAAGTCATACCTGCCCCTGTTAAACTCTCCCCAGAACCCAAAACTTATACATACCTGCTTGTTCCAACTTAAGTGTTAACTAAACCTTTTTTGTGTACCTTTTTTTTTTTGCTGCAGGTGCACCATTATGAAGCGTTGGCTTAGTTCATCATTGAGAAGTTTATCGTTTTGCTGGTTTGCACTTTTTTTTGGAAATTTTGAAGTTATTAGGACTTGTAGCACCTCTTGAAGTAACCTTGAACTTATTAGGACTTATATTAGTATGAATTCAGGATTTGAATATTTTGGTGTATGATTTTTGAACGCAAGTGTCCAACTGAATTCAACTATGATTTTTTTTTTCATGAGTACATTGAGTGATTAATGGAAAGATCATTTTAATTATAAGTGCAATTTCTATTATAATGTGGATTCAGTTTCAGTCAGAGCTCAGTCAGATTATTTCAGGCATTCAACCAATTCTATATTGGTATTTTTTTTTTATGTTAAATTTTAAATCTACTACCGATCCAAACGGTAGTTATCTTTTACCGTTATAGTCCGTAGCATAATAAGTTTATTCCGTGACCCCCACCACTGGGTAACACAATTATAACACGCTTTATCAACGACCCTATCTGCTACTGTTAGAACGGGTAATTTTATCCGTATCTATGACCTGTCCTGACAGTCGCGAAACGCCCATTTTCCACTAGTGTGGATTTGGATTCTACATCAATCCAATTTGCATCACTGTATCCTTCTAATACAGCGGGATAGCCTTGGTAATGCATACCATAACACCAGTGGAAAATGGAAGTAAAACCACTGCCAGGACAAGAAGTAATATCACTAAAAACGACTGTGTCCATCAGTTGGAATTTAGAAGTAGTTTTTTCCAAAACGACTGTTTCTGGCAAAGGTTGATTTCTTTAAAACAACTACTGTTCTTCACAGTACCTAAAGGCCTACTGACAACCACAGTAGTTTTTATTGACGATAATTCAAAAAAATAAATAATTGATTCAGCTGAATCAAAAACTAAAAACTGAATCATAATTAATAATAATTACTTTAAAACCGAATTTCACAAAATTAAATTGATAAGACTTTAAAATTGAATTGGTATTGAAAGTGCATTCAGTTTACAATTTCAACTAAATAATGCGAGTTCCAAGTCTGAAAAAAATATCTAACATAAGTTGGAAGACCTTAACCCATGTTCCTATTACAAGCTTTACAACCATAAAGTTAGAAAACATGAATGTAAAGACTTCACCATCTATGTCTTCATCTTCTAAAAAATTATCTCTAATCAGGTCCATTACTCCAGCCCTAAGATGCAAAAAAAAAAAAAAAAAAAATATAAACAAATCTGTTAGGAGTCAACTATGTGAAACACCCATACAGCATTAACCTATAAATGGGCCATTACCGATATAGTTCCCTTGAAAGGTTTGGTTGGACGTGTTCCAGATTTTCCAAATAAAATAGGGTTGTAAAGAAGCAAATAAATTTCAGCTCCCAAGTGTGGAACCATACCACGCATAGCGATCTGCACTTGAAAGCGATGCACTCCATTGCCCATACCTCCACTCCTAGATAAAAATGGAAACTAATCTCAATAAAAAAACAGGGTAACAAGACTTAAAGTAAAATAAAAAATACAAGATGCGAGTAACAACCACTTCCTCCAAATGTCAGGAGCCTTGCGAAGAGTTCCATCTCCACTGCATGGAACGTCACATAAGACTCGATTAAACAAGAGTTGACTGATATCTGGATTTCCAAGAGTTTGAAATACATATTGCAAATAAGAATAGTTTCTTTTAAAATTTTAATATCTTTCACCTAATACAGGGATGCTATGGAACACGAAATATAGCAGCACTGACAGTTAAAACAAGCAGCCGAGTAAGCTTCTACGAGAAGTGCATGGAGAATGAACACACTGTCAGTTATCAAATACCTGCATTTGGTGGTATCCAAGTGAACAAAATAAAAAACACGGATAAATTATAGGAATTATTTTAAATTTCTAAGGTAGGAGTCAATGCTGAATCCCTAGAATAATCATACTGATTGTTGATCAAAAAATACGAAAAATGGCAAAAAAATGAATAAATGGAATTACCTTAAAATCACCAATCCCCATTTAACTGTCCGACCACCATCTGCAATTGAAACGTCTCCCAAGTTGGCCTTTATTTCACCAAAATTTGTGGTTGTAGGGTGATCTAACAGATGTGTCGAGGCCATTATTGCTCAAATTGCAGCTTGGAAAGTGCTGAGCCTCATGGTTGGTAATTATCAAGTTGGCATAACACATTCTTTTAGTCTGGTGGATGAGAAGGTTACACCTTTGGGCGTCCACATCATTATAAATAACCTACACAAAACCAAAATAGAAAGAAGCCATAAACCCCATATCAGAGCAGGAGGAAAGTATTTTTTTTTTAAAATCACAATAGGTGGCTGCCAAAAGTCCATCCAGATTCAGCTGATACAGCAAAAGCACGAATATAAGAATAAAAGAGGGAGCTGATTGAGAAAAATGTATGACCAGTCCAGTAGGCAGTGCTGAGTCAGATGATTGATATATTATCTCAAGTAATTGGAATGTTTTCGATCCAGGAGCTGCACACACTGATATGGTAAAACAAAACAGTCAATCCAAGTCAGAATCTTCAAAAACTCGTAAAAAAACAAATCCTCATCAACAAGTTTACAACAAATATCTAGGAATTACATGACTGATTTCGGTCATACATGCTTTCAGCAACATGGTATGAATGGTGTTTCAGAAATTGGGTGGCTAAAATGAACACCCAATCAGATGACGCACTACCATACACTACCATACCTTTTAAGCCAAACTTGTTTCTCAGATTGGTTGTGCACCTCCATCTTTGAATCTATTTGTCCTTCAAGTTCTTTAACCTTTTCTTGTTGGTTTTTGCACAGCTGATCCTTGGATCTCAATTTGAATTCCAGGTTTTGTATGTTCTCTTCTAACTTCTTTAAAGACTCATCTCTGGATCTCGACTCTTGCATTGCTTTATCAAGCTTCAGAATAGTTGGAAATGAAAAAGAAGTAAGTAACAAGCTCATATAGCAACTCAACCACTAGCTCAGTAGTTCTGAATTCTAACTATGAAAGAAAACTTAAGAAACATCTGAATCACAAATGCTTTTCCTACCATGGTTTTCAATTTTTGAAGCTCGGCAGTGTCCACACTTGGATCCCACTCTGACAAAGCATATTTTACCATTATAGAGAGCATATTGTACCACAAATGAAGAAAGTAAATTAACTTAGCATATTCTTCAAGGCTCAGATTATTGAAGGGAAAATTAAAATTACTACGAACCAGTGAAGCATCCACAAACACATCAGATGTTATCATCTAAACGCCTCTGCATTGTTGCATTCTCCTCTTCCTGGCAAAGCTAGAATTCAAAGAGATAGTGAGAAATCCAAGGCTGCACATGATTTCTGTTTACAGAGTGCAGTCACGATTTTTCATGGTTTCCAGAACTAAAATCTACCGAAAGATCACAGTATTCTAACGGTTAGTTAAAAAGATATGCATACTCGAACCAGACTGCCTGCACTACAGACCTGCAGAATTCAGGCACAACTTCCATACGTTTTCGACTAACAAATATTATTTTTTTCTGCTGAATTTTATACCACACCTTACTAACAACATTTCCCACCACATATAAAAGTTATAGCTTATTCCGATAAGCGAGTAACGAGAAATATCATGGGTAAGTGGACTGTTCAGATTTCGCTCCTTTCTGAACAGAGTCAGAGTTATTCTATCGTTTCCAGTTCCTAACGATGTCCGATTGTGTTCAAATTTTTATAGCATCAGTAAGACTGAAATAAGTCCTAGGTGCTAAAACGTCATCACATTCCAACGGCTGAATCATAAGATATCGGCCGCATACGAAGCATATAAATGTTGTGTTTACAGTACATACAAATGCTGGTCAAACTGGATAAACACTTACAGGTAGCGGCAGTATGTGGGATTTTTAACCTCTGGTAAAAAAATATTCAATGCAATCCTTGCAATTCCTATCCAAGCAGAAAAGCACAACCTGAACCCTTATCTACTAGGATCCCGACAAATGAATACCAAGTCATCCCTTATCAGCCAAATTCATGCACATGAAAAATATTTATGGTTTAACAAAAAGGTATAGCATACTCACCCATGGACATCTCCAAGCATGCTGCATGCCACACTATTTAGCAACCTGCACAATACAACGCGCCCAACAACCATATGCAAATCCTTTTGAGCTAGTGGATAATTCTACAATTCTATCTAGTAACTTGTAAGAATCATATAAGCAGGGTCAGCAAGAATGGGAAAACAAGTCATACCTGGACTAAAATAAAAGGTAAGGGAACACCTCCTGAAGGTGGATTCCCTGAACAATATAACTGCTCATTCCGTTGAATCAGGTTCTGAAGACCTACAAACTTGAGAAAAATACAGAGAAGTTAGTGAAAAACATCTAACCATCTAGGATCTAGCAGTTCTACCGAAAATTTAAAAATTCTCCTCGGTAGAAACTACTACTATATCCTATAGGCCAAAGTATAAATGAAAAAACAAACAAGCTTCTATTAAAACTCTGAAATTTGCCGTATGGAGGTGCCAAAATAAAGTGGAAATCTTACTTGCTCCTCTAGTTCTAGCAAATATGAAGCCTTCTTTGAGTTTGTGTTGAACTGCTGCTAGGATTTGAAAATTTAGCTACAAGCTCATCCGCAACCTGAAATATGTAATTACCCAAGTACTTATTGAAAATTCAGCTACTACTATATCCTATAGGAACCCAATTGTAGTTACTACTGCACCCTGAGTCGGAGTGTATAAACAAAAACAAAGAACGTTCTATGAAAAAAGAGACCATCGCGTAGCTGGACCTCATAATCAGCAGCAAAGAAAGTAAAAATGAAACCAAAGATGAAATGGACCTCTGAATTTGGACCAATATTAGGTTTGTACAAGATGTACTCAAGAAATTTCAGATCATCTGCAATATTGTGCCGCCGAATAACTTTTCCAGGTAATATTAGAATAGTGAAGCTTGTTGGCCAGATTTTGTTGGCATAGAGCTTGTAAAGTAGCTTTCTTGGACATTTCTGGGGCTCCAGCTAGTTGGATATCCTGCAAACAAGTAAGACATGTATACACTCAAATTTGAGCAACAAAAATATGAAAAGACAATTGTAATGGAAACAAAAGGACAATGTTACAAAATCATAAACGAACCTTTACATCTGATTCAAAACTGAGCTCCATTTCCCCATCATTGGTAAACCAAAGATTGTAGATAATAAATTTTGTTCCATGAGTTCCCAATTCATTGAACTGTTTAGCAAATTCAGCAAATAGAAATCAATGCATCACAAAAAATATCTTTTAATTAAAGTTGTAACAACATAAAATTCCAGCATAAGAATCCTAATCTATCTATCTAGTAACATAATTAAGAAAACCCATAATATTTCATAAATTGGCAGAAGTAATGATCTTACAACACCAAATCACAAATTAAATCCCAGCTTTATCAAACACGGGAATGTTCTTAACCTTCTCCTTTTTCTTTCCTTTGCATCACTTCTGTAGAAATCATAAAACAAAACAACTGAGTACAAAATAAAAAACTTAAATTCAACATAAAAGAAGAACCCAATATAGATTTAATCATGAATTGAGTTTTCTTTTTTAATTTTTTTTAGCAATATTAGATTTAGCTGGCTTTGATGATGTTGGTGGAGCTTTCTACTTCTTTAGTGCCCGAATAAAAAGAAAATACACACAATCAATAAAACTAAACTAAGAAAACAAACAAATAAACAAAAGTATGAATAAATCCACTAACAGATAACAAATCTGAAAAGAGAACTGAGATGAAATTGAAGCTTTTAGATTTAATAAGATCTAATTTTTTTTTACTGAAATTTCAATTTAGAGATGGATAAGTTAGTCGATTGAACTAAAAAGAATAAATAGAGATTATACTTACCTTTCGATTCAGTTTTCATAGATTAATCTAGGTTTTCAATTGTTGTTGATTGTCATCATCACCTCTTTCTCACCGATTCGGAACAAATCTTCAAGAGCCGATTTTGAGAAGAGGACGCAAAACCTAATACTAAAGTTTTGATTCACAGGCATCTAATTGTTATGGTACAGAAAAAAAATGAGGCGAAACAGAGAGAGAGAAGTGGTGGAAGAGGCTAGCTGAAGCGAAACCGATAGAGAGATAAAAGAGATAAGGTTTGGTTTCTTTTTCTCTTTCCGCAGAAAATGCTAGCCCTCATAGTAGTTCTTGAATCTCTGAATTATTAGATACTGTTTCCAAAAATATCCCTTTATAAAACAACTGTTATTGGAACTAGTTTAATATTTTTTTATAAAACAACTGTTATAGACAGCATGGATAAATACTACAGCCCAATAACATTTATTTTTGAAAAGCCCAGGAAGTAGTAAAAAACCTATTATCCACTAGTGTAATCAATGGTTCCTTTCAAGTAAGCCAACACTCTTGAAATTTCTTTCCAGTGTTCAACTCCTGGGTTACTTGAAAAACGACATAGTAATCCCACTTCTTGGGATATGTCCGGTCTTGTGCAATGCATGGCATACATAAGACTTCCAATAACACTGGAATATTCAAGTTTTGCGTGAGCACGTCCAGTGTTCTTCTTTAACTTTACATTAGGATCTAAAGGAGTGACGGCTGGGATGTCATCAAAATGACCATACTTATTGAGAAATTTCTAAATATAATAAGATTGGTTTAAATCCAACTCATTTCCCTTTCTTAGGATTTTGATTCCTAAGATCACATCAGCCTCTCCTAAATCCTTCATGTCAAAGTTAGAACTAAGAAACTTCTTTGTTTCTTCAATACGAGATATGTCAGATCCAAAAATAAGCATATCATCAACATACAAACAGAGAATTGCACATCCAAAACTATCATGCTTACTATAGATACATTTATCCGCATCATTAACAACAAAACCATATGTCAAAGCAATTTTGTCAAACTTCTCATGCCATTACATGGGAGCTTTCTTCAAGCCATAAAGAGATTTGACCAACTTGCAAACCTTTTTTTCTTGGCCTGCCAATACGAAACCTTCAGGTTGTTCCATATATATCTCTTCTTCTAAATCACCATTTAGAAAAGCAGTTTTGACATCCATTTGATGAATAATTAACTTGTGAATAGAAGCAAGTGCAATTAAACAACGAATTGAAGAGATTAGAGCAACAGGAGCATATGTATCAAAGTAATCAATTCCATGTTTTTGCTTATAACCCTTATTAACTAATCTGGCTTTAAACTTATCAATGGTACCATCGGCATTCATCTTTCTTTTGAATATCCATTTACATCCAATAGGCTTTACGCTTGGAGGTAAATCACAATATATCCAAGTACCGTTAGTGAAAAGTGAGTTCTTTTCATCATTGATAGACTCTTTCCAGAAACTAGCGTATCTGGAACTCATAGCCTCAGCATAAGTTTTAGGGTCATCGTCAACATGCATAACATATTTAGTAACACTAAGAATTTCATTCTTACTACCTTCTACAAGATATTGTACCCATTCTGGACCCCCACGACCTGACCTGTCAGGTCGACCACATCCTGGGGGGCTATGGCCCCCAGGACCCCCTTAGCGCAGTTGAAAATATTCCAACACAGTTGGGACGGAAAAACAAGCATGAATCGTGTAGCTGCACTAAGCATGGATCTCCAATGATAAATTCATCACCAACTCGTCTTTGTCATTTTATTTATTTTACTAATTTTTTTATATAAATGGTCATACCTCATAGTCAGAGATATCATTACCAAACCTTATGAGAAATGGAGTTGAATTGAAAATAGAAGTGAACGTTTCTTTATTGAGGAGGTAAAAAATGAAAAGAGAAATTCAGTGCAGTTCAAATGAAAGAAGTTGTGAGATGTTGGAGTAAATTGGGAAGCACAAAGTTTACTGAAAGTCATCTCTTAGAGGTCGAAGCAAGAGGAATATTAAATACAAAATTTCATGTTGGAAATACTACTGATACGGACGCTATAATCGCGAGCAAACTGATCGAGGTGTGAAGATAACACTGTCTTTAAGAATAGATTTCCCTCCCTCAAGGTGCAAACTATTTAATGGCGTTTATTCCCCAGGATTCAATGATCACAATCCGGTAAGAGTGCACTCTCAAATACAGGATTCTAATTAACATAAAGAAATAGTTTACGGCAACGTACAAGAATGGAAGAGCAGTACAAACAAGAATAAAAGAGAGACTTTTTTTATCTTTACAAGTGACAAATCTCTACCAATATAAATAGTTTGAACATACTCCAGATACTAAACACGTATTGTTTCACAATACTACTTTGTATAGATACGTCTCATGGGTTTACAACCCATTGATACATTATACATCTGTTCATTCGTAACCACCTGTTGAGGAGTTAACTAAGGATCAATACTCTTCCCAAGAGGTGTAATTCAGATAGTCACTATAATCCTCCAATTGTACCTCTTTGATGCAAATGTTGGGTCCAGTTTAAAATTTGTGAACAACTAGAGATAACTAAAAATATATTAATCAAAATCCATTGAAGAACCCGCTATGTGTTTATTGTAATTTTTATTTTATTTTTGTTAAACTGGGTTTTGCGTTGATTTTTCTGTTGACATAAAGAGTTTGTACAAAATCCTAACGATGGAAATGTAGAATAATCTGTGTTGCAATGATACGCCTAAAAAACAAAAAATCAGCCGTATCGATATGTATTTACACGGATACGCGTACTAATACTCTGGATACTTCAAGATACAACTCAGTTAGAAAACTTTGACTAAATATTAGATATCAACGGCTGTCAAGATAAATGATAAATCTCAATACCTTAATATCATAAAATTTAGATATTTTACTAGATTCTATGAGAAGTTTTAACTATAGTGACAAAATATTAGTTCCAAATCTATTTACTGATCTTGCTCTAGACTTTCTTCCTTCTTATCCAGACCTTTTCTCTCTCCAGTGAGGTTAATCATACATATTATAATTAAATCATGCAAACACATACTCCCTCCGTCCCACTATTAAGTGACCTATTTGATTTTAGATTTTTTCCCACTAATAAGTGACCTATATCACTAAACAAGGAGATATTTCTAAAATTATCCTTTTAGCTAATTATAAAAAGTTTAAGAAATATGCATAATTTGATAGGCATGTTTATATTCGTTACATAGGTGTTTTAAAATGCTTTTCAATGGTATGAAGTTTGGGAACATCCGTGGAGTAGTTTGGGAGATAAATCATTTCTAAATTTCACTAGTTATTATCCATAAGGGTATAATTGTAAAAAATTCTTAAAATTACTCTTTTCCTTGCTTGCCTTAAAAATTGTGCAAACTTAAACTAGGTCACTTAGTAGTGGGACGGAGGGAGTATATAATATATTTATGTTAGACCACTGATCAATATTGAGTATGCCGTATCAGCGTATTTTAGTTTTTCAAGTTGGTGTATCATAGTAGCATATTTGTATCTTGTATCCGATACCGTTTCCGTATCGTTGCAACACAGAGAATAATACATTTTTCTTGTGGGTTTGTTAGTATATAAGACCATCCACAGTAGACACATCGGAAATTGTCCTTAAAATTGCTAATTCACTGTTTGTAAAACAATGAACTGTCGAAGATTCCTAGCTAGAATTTTGGACAGATCAAGATGATTTTGAAGATTTCTAGATTTCAATATAATTTTCATTCCGTAATTCAGAACATTTTTTCTTAGATGAATACATTTTTCTTGTGAGTTTGTTTGTGTTTAAGAATTGCTCATACTTTGAGCATTTTTGTGGTGTCAAATCTTTGCAAATTGCTAGAATTATCCACTTATAGATTGTGGTACTCTAAGTGTGCTAATCTGCTGTTAATGATGGTGTGAACTACTCATGAATCATGTTACTTCATTGAGCTTGTGAATTCATCACAAACTCATTTTGTATCATTCACAATTTACTGGTAAACTCGTATAAATAAGCACCACTCCCATCAATTCATTGTTACCAAACCTTTCGGGTGAAAAGGAAAAAGATGCACAAAAGAGATTTATGGGAGTTGAGATGAAAGTACAAGTAAATGTTGAAAGTGAGATTAAATGTGATGTTGGAGTAAACTAATATCTATTAGGTATACAAGCCCTCGATGAGGAATAGGGTGAACAGATGTTCCAGAGGGATTCAATGTTAATGAAGTAAAATCTAGATATAACTCTTATTCATCTGGTTCAGGTTTTGGTGAGGTGCTATTGTCCTTCCTATAATTAACCCCAGACTTCTTAAGTGTAGGGGTTGACCAATTATCATTATCATTCCAACTGTCCGTAACAGTGGTCAAAAGTTGAGTATGGGAAATGAGCAACTGTGTTTGAGCGCATAAACAGCAAATATGAATTGAAATGTCACCCGTTTCATTATTTACAAAATATGAGTTTATGCTTATATGCAAGATCCCATCCCAGCACTACAAACTAGAAATATGAACTGGAAATCCGAATTCATGAAATGTAGATCCAAACATAAAGTATACAAAAAAATCTCCAATATATACAGTTACTACTAGAATTCAATAACACATATATTACTGTTTATCCCAGAATAAAAAATTAACAGATTCCAATATGGGAACCACCATTTCACTTTTCCGAGAAACAAAACAAAGAAAAGGTCCCAAAATCCAACTACACTCTCCATTGCATCCTCAGAATCATCTTATTCAACTTCCTTCATAAGACTAGTGTAACTAGTGTTGGTAACCTAATCACCATCACAAAGTTTCTTGGTTGGCTCTCCACATAACAAATCATTCCCAATAAAAACCCAACCACCAACACTCAAAGTGTCGAAGTTGTCTCCTCTAGGAATCCTGCCACTCCACTCATTGTAAGATAAGTTTAGAACCCCAAGAGAGTCAAGCGATGTTAGAGATTGTGGGATATGTACAGATAGTCTATTGAAACTTAAATATAAAGACCATAAACTAGCCATGTTTCCTACACTCCCTAGGATAGCGTCTGAGAATTTCTTATGGGACAAATTAAGTGTTGCAAGTCTTTTTAACAAACTTATCTCTATTGGAATATTTTCATCGAGTATGTTGCAAGATAGATCAATTACCAAGCTATAGGTGTATAACTTTTCAAATTGTATCATGATCCCTTTAATCACCATTTGCAGCTGAATATTATCCGGATAGTAGATATCAAAAGAGTTGCTTATTATACCCCTCCAATATTTCCCATATAATTTAGGAATGTGGCCTGAGAGATTGTTTTCTAACAGATCTAGTATTTGGAGTTGTTCTGGATGATTAATCTCTGGAGGGATTGGTCCATTGAACTTATTTGACCTTAAAGAAAAAATGCTTAAACCGAAAGCCGGACCAAATGCAGCTGGTATACTACTTTCAAAATGGTTATTTTCTAAGTTGAGAATTCTCAAATCTTGAAGTTTACTAATGAAGTTAGGAGGATCACCATCAAGATTGTTGTCATTTAGTTGAAGATATAACATTGATTTTAGTTGTCCAAGCTCATTCTGAACATTTCCAGTGAGATTGTTGTTGCCAAGGTTTAGAGACCAAAGATCCGTGTAGTACCCAATGCTAGTAGGTATCATTCCTGATAATTTGTTATTTTAGAGGTCAATAGTTCTAGGAATAGATGTCGAGTCTTTTGAACATATGAAGGAGGGAATTGAACCAAAAAATTGGTTATTTGAGAGTTCAACACTAAACGGATCAACTCTTGAATATCTTGAAAATATAGAAGTGGGGATTGGACCAAAAATTTCATTCCCATCTAGATTAATAGAATCAAAACTAGAAAGTCGTTTCCCCTTTTCTGGAGATATTTCACCACTGAATTTGTTATTTGATAAATCGAAAGTTTGACAAGTTAGAGGTGGAAGAGGCAAAGGACCATGAAATTTGTTGTTCGACCAATTGAAGAAACCAAAAATTTGGAGTTTGGAGAAACAATAAGGAGGGATGACTCATGTTAGATGATTTTGAGACAAATCCAGAAGATGAAGATAAGTCAATTTACAGATGAAAGCAGGGAATATTCCTTTCAGATTGCATGATGGAAAATCCTAGTGCTCTAGCTGAATTTTAAACTAAAGATATAAGCGTTGATCAATAACTAGTGTCAACCTATTTGACCCCAGTTCTAGGGTTGTAAGGTTTAACTCATTAATGAAATTGATCAATAAAACAGTGCTTCCAATAGGGTTTCTAGAAATATCAAATCGAGTAAGGTTATGGAGCTTCGTAAGGAAAATTCGTACTTCTCCGGTTATATTATTATCATCTAAATGCAACACTTCAAGGGAAAGAATCTTGCAGATTGAAATTGGTATATAGCCTGTTATGTTATTACCAGAGACTTCTAGGGACTTCAATTTAGAAAGATTACCTATCCAAGAAGGTAAAGACCCTTGAATTCAAGAATAATCAGCAAACAAAATGACCAATAATTAATGGTGCATTTGAAATCGACGTTGAAACATCGTTAGATTAGGGTGAAAATCAGGATTATTAGGCACATAAATATCTGTTAGTTGGGGAAGATAATGAAATGGACCCTGTAGTCCACAATAAGATAAGTCAAGAAATGAATGGGAAGTTCAATTCTCCATCTGAACTGGGATTTCAGAACTGAGTTTACGATTGTCACTCATTTTGAGAACAGATAGACGAGAAAGATTGTGAAAATCATGGATGGGAAAAATGGTCGTAGATATAGAAAAATAAGAGATATCAAGATGTATTAAATTAGTAAGATATGTTATGTGTTCAGCAAAATTATTTTGCAAATATGTGGCCTTAGACAGATTAACACCCCTCAAACTTAAGACCTGTAGCTTTATCCCACTTCAACCTTACTTACTAATCCCCTTCACCCTTCATATGCGAAAGTTATAACTTCTGTAAAAGATGATTATATTCCCATGTCTTCAATCATTGCTACTCCCTCATCTGAATCCCTCCCTGTTAATAGGGAAATTTTGGAAGGAGGGACATTGCCTTCAAGATTTTATCTGATGATCGGAGATCTTCTGCTGACCCCATCAAACTTAGAGTCTGCGAAACTCTGAGCAAGTATTTCAGTTCTGAAAAAGCTACTTAGCGAACATCTCTGGAGAAATAAATTTAAACTTTAAAGGAGAATCTCCAAGCTATGACTTTGGTGTGTGGAAACCTTTGCCCCAAGAATCAGAAACTTGAGAATGTGTCGCTGGATTGTGATAATCTTCGCAAGAATAATGATGAGCTAAAAGGTATGATCTTCTTGTCTTCGCTTATGGGTTATCTTCTTTGGTAATTTTATATTTTTCACGTTCACTTTTATTAAAATTCTTTATTTGTATATTAAGTTTTAATTCAGAAACAAATAATGGAAAGATATGATTTTCAATATGCCGATGAAGAGGCTCGTGCTGACAAAGAATCTTTGTTGGATCAATATAATCAATTAGAAAATCTTCACTCGTATTATGTTAACCAAATTGACAATCTTACCAATGAAAATGCCCAATTAGTTCAAGAAAGAGAAGCATTAACTAGCAAAATATCCCTCCTCTCTTATTCATTAACTAAAGCTAACTTGGAGATTAAAACTTTGTCAAATGAAAATGAAACTTTGTCCCAAGAGAAACGGATTCTCCTAAACAAAGTGGAGATATCTTCGCAACAACTTAGTGTATTCCAAAAAATGTGTGATGATCATGAGCAGTCCCATCGCTCGTTGAAGAGTGAGCTTAAGGAAGTAACTGAGTCATATATTGATGAGAAGAATAAACTCATTCAAGGTAGGATAACTTTGAGTGTAAAGGCGGATCATCTTAAATAACAACACATGCAAATATAAGATTCCTATACTTCTCTGGTGAAATAAAATGCTTTACTTATTTCTAATGAGAAGAATCTTCGATCTCCCCTGAAAGGTTTGGTTGGAGATAATTTTTATGATGCGATGAACCACTTGAAGGATAGTAGATTGGCTTTAATTCAATATCTTATTTCACAAAAGGAAGGTAGTCATAAGAATCTGGCTTCCTCAACCACCTTTTCTTACTTAATTAAATTTTCGATACTCTTCTCGTGAAAATTTTGCTTTGCTAAACTTTTGTTTCTTTGTTTTTCGCAGATTCTGAAAAAAGTTTTCACTCTTCTATTTATTCTTTGGAATCTAAACTATCCAAGTTTCGCAAGGAGAATGTGATGTTTACTACTGTTCTTGCATGTTCTCGCGATTGTGCCGAAATAAGATTTGACTACCTTCAACATCTCAAGGATATTAAGAGTAGAAATTGTCAGAGAGTACGTCTTCGCCAAGTTCACCTCAAAGATAAAGTTCTTGTAAATAAGATCTTGCTAGATAGAGCACTTCCTCCTACGTCAATTTTGCCTCTTGAAGTAGATGCTGATGAAGTTCCTCGCGAACCTGACAGTGACTATGATTTAGAAAGTGTTGATGAAGCTATCCTTGAGAATGATGAAGAATATGAACCACATAAGGAAGTACATGCTGGTGGAAATCAAGATGGAGAAGAAGCTGGAATGAATCAGGAGAAGGAAAAAGATTGCAAAATCGAGAAAACTGGAGAAGATCTTCCATCTACCCCTCCTGGCGAAGTTAATGTTGAAGTCTGAAATTCCTTTGGCTACATAGCATTAACTTCTTTAGTTGTTTTATTTCCGCTTTATTACTCTTGCGAATGATGTTCTTTAATGAATCTTAAAATTTATTTACTTTTCTGGTGTCTCACCTACTGGCGAGAAAGATAATGCATCTTTTTTATTAATTCCCATACTTGCCTCTCATTATCTTTCTTGTAATAAATTGGTCTTATACCTGCAAAATTTCGCTATCACACATGTTAGCAGATATATCTTGGAATTTTCCAATATTCCATTCATTATTATTTTCTTATGTGGTCTTATTTTTCCTTCCTAGTTAAAGGTCTTATTTTTCCACCCCTTATTTTTGCGACAAAATCGCAGGCCATCTTTACACTTTCATATAATGACACATTGATCTTGTCTCATCATTTTCTTGTATTATTTCCTCAATAGGATATTTTTCATGCGATAATATGACAAGCCTAAACATTCTTGCGAACATATAGCCCCATGAAATTGTCGTCTTGCGACGAAATCGCAGGACATCCTTACACTTTCGTGTGGTGACCCATTGATCTCGTCTTATCTTTTTCTTGTATTATTGTCCCTACAAGATTATTGCACCAATATAACAAGTCTTGATACTCCTGTGAGTAAAAATCCTCATGAAATTTGTGTCTTAGACACTTATCAGCTCCCTAATGGAGGGTACAGTCCTTATCATTCCCTGGTTGCCCCTTTAAGGAGGCGTACCTCTACCATACAAGGTTGGCTCCTCCCATCCGGTCTTAACAAAAACCAGTTGTTTTCGCGGCCTCTTATCCCTTCGCAGATATGGCTCATGCTTACGATACAACACCCTAAGTGGGGTTTTCTTCGGACCGAGTGCATCATATCCAAGACTTGCCAAGAATGTCCAGGTACGCTCTAGATGCCCCAGGAACTCTTGGATCAACCGTGTACATCGGCGCCTTGATCGAGTTTTGCACTCCTTAAGAGAGACGTTCTCATCTTAGTCGTCCAACCTAAGTCATCAAATTTGGATGAAATTCCAAGGTGCCTCTCCTAGATGGGCTTTATTGACCCCGAATCTCCATGAATTAGTTTCCGGTGGCGGTATAGCCTTCCCATGAGCCATGCAATAGGTTCTTCCCTTCTATGAAGAACTTTAGGTCTTACATTTTCCTCTTGCGAAAGGTTTTCGCGAACTAGGGTGTACGTCATAGTTGGGTGCCTATTTCATTTTTTGTTCATTCAATCTTTGATTTTCTTTTGTAAAAGTCACAATTTCTGCAAAATTATCGCATGTCTTCATTCTATCTTCATAGATATTATTTCTGCGAAATTATCGCATGTTTTCATTCTTTTTTGATAAATATTATCTCTGCGAAATTATCGCAGGTTTTCATTCTCTTTTGACAAATATAATTTTGCAATTGTATTTTCGTAAATATTTTCATTTTAACCCTTCCTTTTTCAACAACTTTTGCTAGACCTGTTATGGATAATACTTGTTTAGATACAGTCTGTTCCATGGTCGATCAAGCTTGTGACCAATATTCTTTCCCTCATGATCCATAAGTTTATATGCCCCTGATCCAACTATTTCTTTAATGATGTATGGTCCATCCCATTTCTTTTCTAGTTTTCCATTATTTCCTATCTGATACATTGGTATTTCTCGTAGCACCAGATAACCTAGTTGAAATTCTCTTACTTTAACACGCTTATTGTATTCTTTGGCTAATCTTCACTGATAGTTCTCCATATGCTGCAGAGCCATTTTTCTCTTTTCTTATAATTCATCAAGTTCTCCCATGCTTCTTTCTTTATGTGGGAATAATGACCTCAATTGGTAGCACCGCTTCAACCCCATATGTTAAAAAAAAAGGTGACATTCATGTAGATTCTTGCCTAGTCGTGTTATAAGTGCAGACTGCATTATGCACCTGTTTGCACCATGCTTTAATATGTCCCTCCAGTTTCTTCTTCAACGTTTCTGCAATTGTCTTATTTGTTTCCTTCGTTTTTCCATTACTTGGCGGATATAGAGGGGTGTATTTCCCACATTTTATGTTAAATGCATTAAGTAACATTTCTATGTTCTGCCCTTCGAATTTTTTTCCATTATCAGACACCAATTGTGCAGGAATTCCAAATCTACATATGATATTTTCGAATATAAATGTGAAGATGTATTTATCGCGAATATGCTGTACTGCCTTTACTTCAGCTCGTTTTGTGAAATATTCCGTCGCGACAATAAATACTCCCTCCGTCCAAGTTTACTTGCCAAAATTGGATTTTGCAGAAACTTGAAAGAAATTCAAATTACTTCAACATATACCGTCAATCTTCCAAATTACTTGTTTCATATACAAATTTTGACATCATCCTAGTTTTTGTTTCTTTTTTGATAATTAGAAAATTTTAGTGGGAAATATAGAAATTTTTTGGTACAAATTTGCAAAAAAAAAACTCAATTTAGGAAAGTAAACTTGGATGGAGAGAGTATCTTCTTTGTCCAGATCCTAGTAAAAATGGTCCCATAATGTCTAGACCCCACTTTCCAAAGGTCCACACACTTGTTGAAGATGATAAAGGTTCTCCAAGTGCATGTATCCTCTTACCGTGCCTCTGACATTCTTCGCAGCGCCTTAATACTTCTTTCGTGTCCTCATGCATGTACGACCAATAATATCCTTACATTTTCGTTTTATATGCTAAAGATCTTCCTCCGCTATGGTTACCAACATTCCCATAATGTAATGCTTTAAATATTTCTTCTCCTTCTTTTCTTGTCAAGCACCTAATGATGGTCCATTAAATGATTTTCGATACAATACCCCATCTCTAAGTTCATAATTTGTTGCACGACTCTTTAATTTATGTGCTTCCAATCTATTTCTTGGTACTTATCCTTTCTCTAGATATGCATGAAGTTCAACTCTCCAATCTGCGACATTATTCGTCTGCTCCTCTTCATCATCTTATACTATCATCACATCTACCTCTTCCTCTTCTTCTTTGTTGACTGAAGGCGAAAGAAGTGTTTGTATCTTTATGCATCTCTCAGTTGGATCTACCATCATTCTTGGGATAAAAGAAAAGGCATCTGCTAGTCTGTTATCCTTCCTTGATATGTGTCTCCATTTTATTTTTAGGATTTTCGCTGACAACTCCTCAACAAGGTTCTTGGACTTCTTCAATGATGGCTCATTCGTAGTGTATTATCCTTTTATTTGGCTAATAACTAGCTACAAGACACTGGTGATTCTTGTGTTTTCTAATTTGATTTCTATTACGAGCCATAAGGCATGTACCACCGCTTCATACTCCGTTTCATTATTAGTGGATGCGAACTCCAACCTGAAAGAAAAAGCCATTTTCGTTCCTTTTGGCGAAATTAAGACAATTTCAACTCTGTTACCTTCCCTATTTGATTATCCATCCACCAATATTTCCCATCTATTGGGCTTTGTCAGCAGGTCTCTTGGATTCCCATATTCTTCTTCTACATCCATCATCTCTTCCACAGCTTCATCATTTTCTAAGGGAAACTGCTAAGAAATTTGCAATAACTTGTGACTTCGGCGAAGATAATATTTAATAGTTGACCTCAAAATGTCCCATTTGTGCGTTCCATCTCTCAACCCTGCCTGATCATTTTTAATTTTCCATTACTGATTCAATTGGCACCTCTGACAACAACCTTATTTTATGAGACTGAAAATATATGCGAAGCTTAAAGGTTGCGTAAACTAATGCCAGTATTAGTTTTTCAATCTTCAAATAGTTTTTCTCTGCCACATTGAATGTCTTGGTGATGTAGTAGATCAGTTTTTCTACCCCTGCGTCTATTCGCAACAACACGATACTTAATACGTGCGAAGTTATCGCAAGATAAATTAGCAATTCTTCCCCTGGCTCTGCTTTTTATAAGTTGGATATATTCATCAAATGGTCTTTTACTCCTCGAAGCGCTTTTTTGCATTCTTCTGTCCATCTAAACTTCACTCCCTTCTTAAGTATGTTGAAGAAATGCTTGCATTTTTCTGATGATCGTGAAATGAATCTCCCTTGGGAAGCCAAGAGCCCGTTCAATTTCTGCAAGTCTTTCACCATTGCTGGCGTTGGCATGTCGTGAAATGCTTGTACTTTCTATGGATCTACTTGAATTCCTTCTTTTGACACAATGTATCCTAAAAAATTTCCCGACGCAACACCGAAAATGCATTTCTCAGGATTCACCTTGATGTTAAATTGCCTCATCTGCTCAAAAATTTCCTTCAAATCTTGTACATGATCTTTAGCTTCCTTACTTTTCACCAACATGTCGTCTACATATACTTCTGGTGTCTTATGTATCCATTTCGAAAATACCTTCTCTACCATCCTCTAATATATCGCTCCAGCATTTCATAAACCAATTGGCATTTTCGCGTAACAATATAATCCTCTAGGTGCGAAAAAGGAAGTATGTTCTTGATCTTTTTCAGCGAGAGGGATTTCATTATATCCTTTATATCCATTTAAAGAAAACATTCAATCATTCCCTGTCACTGATTCGACCATTTGTGGGATATCTGGTAACGAAAAACTGTCCTTTGGACAAGCTTTGTTTAGATCACTGAAATCTATGCAGATTCTTATCCCTTTGTTTTTCTTAAGCACCACAACCATGTTCGCTATCCACTCTGGGTATTTAGCTTGTCGTATAATTCCTTCATCAAACATTTTCTGCAATTCTTCTTCTATTTAGGGATGATATATTGTTGTTATTTTTCTTATTCTCTGCTTGAATGCTCTTGAATTTTTGTTAATTTCCAAATAATGACAGAGAACAGAAGGATCTATTCCAGGAATATCCTCCATGCTCCATGCGAATATCTCTTTATATTCTCGCAAAAGATTGATTTTTTTTTCTTCCTCATCTGCGTCCATTTTGGTTCAAACTCTTAGCATCTTTGGTTTTTCTTTAGTTCCAATATTTACTTCTTTTGTTGGTTTTGTGGCAGTGTAGATCGCCTTTGGTTATCCTATTGGTGTTGGCTCTTTTA
The DNA here is from genome assembly GCA_023529315.1 of Papaver bracteatum. Lineage (NCBI taxonomy): Eukaryota > Viridiplantae > Streptophyta > Magnoliopsida > Ranunculales > Papaveraceae > Papaver > Papaver bracteatum. Next base: position 319,945 of record JAJJWX010001430.1, on the reverse strand, counting down.
TTGTTTTTATCGGTTTGTCTCCTTCGTCTGAAATTTCGCTTGGTATTCCTTTTCTTTCTTCTGTTTTTATCATGTAAACTCTAAATTCTTCTTCTTTTCTTGCCTCCTTCGCCCTTTTCCAGCGAATTTTTCTCCTCTTTGCACATCCTTCATAACTTTCCACTTCTACTTGATAACACATTTTCGCACTGTTAACATCCCCATTGATTTCACCTACTCCACTTGGCATAAGAAATTTGATGCACTGATGCAACGTTGATGCTACGTCTTCAATCGCATGTATCCACGACCTTCCCAGTAGCATAGTGTACGGTGACTCCATATCCACTACACATAATGTCACTTGTGTTTCAATTTCTCCCAGCAATATTTGCACCACAATTTCTCCTTTAGGTTTTTTTGTAGACTTACCAAATCCGTGGATATGATATGTTGAACAAGTAATCTCTTCATATTTGTATCCCATTCCTCTGAATGCTTTGTAAAACAATATGTCAACCGAACTTCCTGTATCTACTAAATTTTTGTTCATTGCCCACTCTTCCATAGATTTCGCTGATTTATTCATCTCTTTTCGTACTGCTGTTACTGTGATTACCAACGGATCTGTGTGCCCTAAATTTTCTCTTGGTATTTCTATTGCTGCGAATGTAATTTTATTCTTTTCCCAATCCTTTAATGGCGACACATTTTCCACTGTCATGATTTTCTTTCCTTCAGAATCTCGTTTATGTATTCTTCCCCTGATGTTATCATGGAATTCCTTAATCATTGTTTTTGTTATTAAGCTACACTCCAATCTCCTACTGTTTACTTTGACTTTAATTATTCTTTCCTTAATCAGCTTACCGTCTCGTCTCATCATCTTTTTGACTTCAATAATCCGTTAAAATCTACACAAACTCTTCACTAATTATTCCAAACTTTTTCAAATCACAATTACAATCTTCACTAGTCCCTGTTTCTAGCACCAATATGTAATTGTAGGTTTCTCTACAATCACACCCTAATGAGTTTACACAATGATTTGCCCAAACTTCAAGAACAATCACCAAATCTTTATTAACTTATTTTATGGATCTTACAAGAATATTAACAACACAAGGAAATAAGAATTATTCTAGACTCTCTCTCTCCTATTGGCTTTCTCACTATTTTCCCAAGATCTCTCTCTAAATTTTGCTTGGTCCTTTATATATGGTATTACATAGTGGATGACAACTAAGTCAACCTTTATTTTCGGATATGGCTTGCGTTGTTCTCGCAAGATTACAAGGAATTTCTTCGCACGGGCTCTTCAATCTCTCAAGGTTTTCATACTTTCCTTGTGATTAGGCTGATGTCACCTGTTACGTCACTCTTTAAATAGTCTGCGATGGTCTTCGCACACACTTGTTGGTTATAATTTCACTGAGACATTGTTGTTGCGATATTCTGTTCCTACAGAAAGGTTGGCGAATTGGGCCGAAATTGATGCTGAAAAATTTGAGTTGGAGAGGTCAAGATGAGTGAGTTTAGTTAAATGAGAAAGATGAAGTGGGATTTGTCATCCTTGAAAATCGTTCAAGGAAAGATCCAGATTTTCGAGATGTGTAATATTACAAAGGGAAGAAGAGAGTTTACCTACAAGTGCAGTATTTGGTGGTGCACCGGCAAGATATTCAAGATTGTGAATTTCAAGCTCAGTATTTCGTAGGTCGATGGAGATGACTTGAGAAGTATTCGAGGAACATCTAATCCCATGCCGTTGATAACAGTTTTCGTGTTGGATTCCTTCTTTCCATGAAGATAAACGGTTTGATGGGTCACTCAAAGATAATTTGAAATCTAAAAGTGTTCTCCGCTCGTGTTCGTGGCATCCATGACTAGCTAATGGAAATTGAGAGATGCTAATCATTAAATACAACAAGAAATGAAGATGTATAAGAAGAAGATGAGGGGATGTATTCTGAGTATTCTTACTGAACAAGTTCATTGTTAATTATCAGAAACTGAATGAAACTTTATCAATAAATGAATGTGCAGAATGAACTCCAACTTGTTGAATAGATCTCAAATCAGTTTGGGTTTTCGTTCGCATCAACTAGGGATTGACTTGGAGAATCATAAGGTAGCTCTTTTATCAATGATTAATATATGTTTGTAGGATAAGATTTTAGATTTCGAGTGGACATTTTTGGATGGTAACTTTTACCTATGCTAAATGATTAAATTTATAACTCTGACAACTCTAATTTGGTCAACTATCTTGGAACGATCTTTCTCTAAATTAAATTCGGAGATGCCTCAAACTTGCTCTTAAACTTGAACTTGTCCTTTCGTTTTCCATTGAAAATGATGACTAGTGATCCAACTTGCTCAATTCTTTAAAGTAGGTTAAGTATTATCCATGACTGTGATAGTGTGTAAGAGTGAGCTTGACTTGCAAAACTGTCGAAATATTTACATTATGTAATTCCTAACTTTTTTTTCTTATATTGAAAATGTAGATGATTATTACATATTTCTTATGAGAGTCTTTGTGTTTAAGAATTTCTCTCACTTTAAGCATTTTTGTGGTGTCAAATCTTTGTTGTTGCTAGAATTGTCCACTTGCAGACTGTTAAGTGTGCTTATGTGCTGCTAATGTGGGTCTGACCTACTCATGAATCATGTAACATCACTGAGCTAGTGAACTCATCACAAATTAATTTTGTATCATTCGCAATTTACAGGTAAACTCGTATAAATGATCACCACTCTCATCGATTCCTTGTTACCGAACCATTCGAGTGAAAAGGAAAAAGATGCACAAAAGAGATTTATGGGAGTTGAGATGAAAGTAAAAGTAAATGTTGAAAGTGAGATTAACTGTGTTGTTGGAGTAAATCTATTAGGTATATAAACCATCGATGAAGAATATGCTGAGGAGATGTTGTGGAGGAATTCAATTATAAGGAATTGAAGTCCTGATGGTTATAAGGTGAACAGTGGTTGAAAGTAGGGTATGTTTCTTGTTTCTTGGGTGGACCCATGAGTTTGGATTTGGAATTCATGAGTGACATGGCTCTGACTATCCAACTAATTTCTGCTATCAAGAAGCTCAGGGATCCCCATAGTGAGATGTTATTACTTCGTAATTGTGTTGGTGTGTCCAGACTTTATTTTTCTATGCGTACTACTAATCCGACAGCTCTACAACGGGCCTCTGACCTCTTTGATGACAACCTGATCCAATATTTGAGGCTTTTAATCACTGGAGATGGGTCTGGATTCGGACCTTTGCAACAAAGATTGGCTACTCTTCCTATCAAATATGGTGGTCTTGGCATTTGTACCATGGCTGACACTCGCACCTATTGTTATCTTGCCTCTCAGAGTCAGACTTCCTTTGTGCGAAAGGTGATACTTGGTATCTCCTTCTCAATGGATAATGGTGTTGCCTATCAGACGACTCTTCAAAATTTCATTCAGGTATGTGGTTTGCCTTCCAACTTTTGCGTCAATGACACCGCCTCCCCTTCTATGCACTCCCTGGCAATCACTTATTTTGATGCGGTTAAGAAGAAAATCTCCAACCAATTTACTTTATCTACAAGAGACTCCGTTCTTTGGCAATGAAACCAGATCAAACACGCTCAGAACTACCTTTTGGCTGTTCCAATCAGCGGTCTAGATCAGTGCCTTGGTCCCAGACAGTTCACAGCAGTTGTTTGTTATCGCCTTGGTATCCCTTTATTTGTTGAGGATGGGATGTGCTCATGTTGCAATAGGCCTATGGATATTTTTGGCGACCACACGCTTCATTGTGCTAATGATGTTGGTCTGAAGTTTCTTCATGACTTGGCACGTGATGTAATTGCAAAAATTTGTTTCAAAGATGGTGTCCATGCTCGCAAGGAAGTTGACTTGGGTCTTTTGTCTGAGAATTATAAGGATTTACGTCCAGCAGATATCCTTGTTCTCAACTGGGAAAACGGCCAAGATGTGTGTATGGATGTCACATGAGTCTCCCCCTTTACTGGAGATGGTGTTCGTACCTTCGTCCCAGGCCAAGCTATCTCAAAAGCAATCTCGCGTAAACGTTCTAAATATTTGAATGTATGCTCTTCGCATGGATATGGTTTGGGTGTGCTAGCCTTTACCACTTTAGGGGAACTTAGTGATGATACTGTTTGTTTTTTCAAGCGTCTGAAAAATTGTTTACTTAGTCATGACGTGGGTAATGGTCTTGGTAGTTTTATTTTTCATAGATTAGGTATTGTTATTCAGAAAGGGGTTGGAGCTCAGCTTGTTGCTCGCCTACCAACTAAAACCTCTTCTACTATTTAATTAACAAGAAAGAATGTAAAAATATTTTAATAGTAAAAAAAAAATTATTTTTAAACCCAACAAAATTGAATAAATCTATTTTCAGAGATAAATTCAAATTCTGGTGTTGATGAATCATCCAAACCAAATATTGGATTTGGTGATTATAAGATTTGTAAAATTCAAGGTCACCCAACGAATAAAGGGCATAAGAGGGTAGATTTTTCTTTTGTTTCAATACTAATGTTCAACTTCTTACTTAAAACATGCAAAAAAACAAAATGTTTGGCTACAAATTAAATGGTTGCCCATTTGTATGTTTAAAATGTTTCACGGCATAAGACTATCAAAAGGGAACTGAGTATGGGAAAAAAGGTTTGCAAGGACAAGAATCGGACCTAACGGATACGGTCAAAAGTTCAGCCTTGTATAAGATAATTGATCATATTTATAGTTTCAAATCCATGTTACAAGAATTATCCACTTATAGATTACGATAACACAGAACCAATTATCACATATCTAGAGTGATGGTTTGATATAATAGAGAGTATGCTTAAATCAATTGTTCTTCTGATCAAAAAAAGAAAAAAAAAAGAATTGTTCTCAAATCCACTAAACGATGAATTTTTGTTTTCATAAAGTTAATTACCAAATTGTTAATTTGTTTATTTATTCTCAAATCTACTAAATGAATTTTTGTTTATAATCTGTTTCTAATATGTTGTATTTTATTAGTAGCTGTTGAGGTTATTAGTCCCACATTGTCTGGGCATCTAAGATCCTGCGGTTTATAATTCCTTAGGGTCTCTCCACTCATTGCCAATTGGTTGTGAGTTGGATGCCCGTATTCTAATATGTTATCTCATCCAAGCCCTGTATGAGACTTGAGACCCAGTAAGACCCAAGAAGGTAGGGCAACCATACAACGGTCCATATAAGGTGTGGAGCTACTCCACTTGTTGCCAATTGGTTTTGAGTTGGATGCCCATATTCTAACATGGTATCAGAGCAGGCTATTTGCGACGAGTCTTTTGACCGCGCCAGGCCCCCTCACGTGTAGCCTCGTTGGGTCTAACACGTGGACAATTAAATCGGGTGACGCGGAGTAGAGGTGCAGGTGCGGTCAAACGACTCGACACAAATAGCCTGCTCTGATACCTTGTTAGAATACGGGCATCCAACTCAAATCCAATTGGCAATGAGTGGAGAGACCCAAAGGATTATAAACCGCATGATCTTAGATTTCCCAGACAATGTGGAACTAATAATCTCAACAGTAGCTCCTATGTTGAGTCTTTAGGAAAAAAATATGTCACCAAAATGCAAAATGCACCAGGAATAGCGAGCAAAGAATTTGATTATTATAGATGGAAGGGCATTGTATGTTACCTATTTGTCAACTGTATCCATCACAATGAAAGTAAAAGCTAAGGTGAATTTCAATTTTTAAATGGACTGATTTTCGGACAAGATCACCCCATCTACCTTTGAAACCGATTTGGTAATGCCGCGAAGAGTTTCTTGCAATATATCATAACCATAAAACCAAGACTCGTATTTTTTTTATGTGGTGTACGTCAAAAGACTCAAGACATATTTTTAGTGTGCTAATGTTGTTGTGAACTTGGTGATGAACCATTTAACCTCACCGAGCATGCGTATAGAATGAAAAAGTCATCACCAACTCATTTTGTATCATTCTCTGTTATATTTCACGTTGAGCACACGTATATAAGAGGTCACCTCTCTGATCTTCTATTAGTTGCTGTTGAACCTTTGAAGCCGAAAAACACGATGCATAAAACTGATTTATGGGAACTGAAAATGAAAATATTCAGTGTGATGTTGGAGTAAATTGATATCATTGACCACTCATCTAAGAATATGGTGAGAAGATATTATTTTATTACTAAATTGGATAGAATGTCAGATTGTTTTCAATGTTCTATAATCTAAATTCTTTTGATAAATCTAAATCTAGAATTCTGATGTTGTTGAATCATCCAAACCAAAATCGGATTTAGCAACAATACTTACAAAATTGATATTCCATTTGCTTCAATGGTTAATCAAGACCATGATTGATTTTCCTTTTGTTTGGCTCGTAGACCCCTCACTCAAAGAAAAGATTATTGGGTGATGGAATGAGTTCCATGCAGAGGGGAATCCAGGGTACATTATTTGGAAGAAGCTACAGTGACTTAATCAGAAACTAAAAACTTGGATTTGGGAGACATTTTGGATTACTTAGGGTGGACTTCTTGTCAGATCAAAGAGATAGATTTCAAAAACGTTGTGGAAATTTATCCCTGCAGTGGTGATGTGGGTTTATGGAATGAACCTAATAGAAGTACTTAGGAGAAAAACCATCTGTTCAAAACAGAGATAGACTTGGGGCAGGAAGCGAGGTCTCTCTTATTAGTTCGGGCTGATGCAGCAGGACTTAGATCACATATAAATTTCTCGCAAAGTAATTGGGAGACGTTGTTTCTATAATTCTTTGCTTTTAGTGTAGTCTCCTTGTAATCTTGTATCTTCTTCTTCCTGTACATTCTTATCTAATATATATTTCTCCTTCTCATAAAAAAGCACATAAACCATGAAACCATGATTCGTACTTCTTTTATGTGGTGTGAAAAGACTCAAAACAGATTTTAAATGAACCGGTCATGAATCATGTAACCTCACCGAGCATGTGTATAGACATCAACAACTCATTTCGTGTCATTCTCTAATTGCCTTTTAAACACACTTATATTAGTTGTTACAGAACAATTTGAAGTGAAAATAAGATTAAAATGGATGTAGAAATGAAATGGTGAATTTGAGATTAACTGTGAAGTCTGTGATGCTGGTGTAAACTGATATCAATGAAGTGTGTCCCCAAAGATGTATTTTCGATTTTATCGATATGTAAAAGTTTGCCATCCTAGATTCAGTCTTCGAGAATTCAAATTTGAGGGTTTCGACTTTGTATTCAGTTTTTATAGAAATGTTTTTTGCAAATAATTTTGATAAATCTAAATCAAGAATCCTGGTTGATAGCAATAGTTTTTATCAAATTGATATTCAATTTCTTGCCACTATAGAATTTGGAGATTTTTCCTTGAAGGGGTTAATCAAGACCACGGTTGGTATTCCATTTCTTTCCCAAAACTATCAATATAACCTATTGGAGAAAGAAAACGTTCCCGTTACAAACATAATTTTCCTAAAGACTTAAGGCGGGGAGCCTAGTTAGCAATTCGCTGAACCCCAAAAATGCGGATCGGCAAAAACGCGTGCAAAAATTGGCTGTGTAAAATGCTTCTATAAAATCATTCTGTCTAAACTCTACATAATATTATTAGAACTCCAATTACTAACATACACAACGGCACAAAGCAACACAGATTATCCATCTGGATACAATGTTATATGCGAATTCCCAAGATCGATCTCATTCATCTGGATATTCATTCATAAAACAAGGACTAAGGATTTGGACAAAAACCTGATGATGAAGATGATTTCTAGAGTTCAATCCTAGTCGGTAATCCAAACATATCTGCAAGTTCTTTTTTTGTGCAGTGTAGATGAATACATTTTTTTTCATGTGAGTTTGTTTTTGTTTAAGATCGAATTGCTCATACTTTGAGCATTTGTGGTGTCAATTCTTTGCTGTTGCCCGAATTATCCACTTACAGATTGTGGTAATAGAAACACTAAATGTGCGACTTTTGTTGTCAACTGGTCATGAATCATGCAACTTCACTTAGCATGTGTAAGGAATGATGAATTCATTACCAATTCGTTTCGTACCATTCACAACTCAGAGTTGAATTTCTATAAATTAGCGCCTTTCTGATCTATTGTTTGTTACGTATCATTCCAAGTGGAAAGAAAAATGATGCACAAAAGAGATTTATGCGAGTTGAGATGAAAGTAGAAGTAAATGTTGAAAGTGAGATTAACTGTGATGTTGGAGTAAACTAATATCAATTATGTGTACAAGCCCTTGATGAGGAATATGGTGACGAGATGTTATGGAGGGATTCAATGTTAATCACTTCAAATCCAAATTGTTATGTCCTGAAAAATGATCGAAAGTAGAGGACATTGCATGTCTTACAGTTCTAAATCCAAATATCGGATTCGGTGATTATAAGATTTGTAAAAATTGTAGGTCACGCAACCAATAAACAACTTGTGTGCATAAATTTTTGAAGGATTTGTCCCTGGAATTAGTTAAAATTTATACTCTTATCAAGAACTTAGAAACCTTGATAATATTTTTCGGAGATATACGAGCATCGTGGTGTTGATCGTATAGAGCTCCTAGAGCTCTAGTAGTGAAGGGTGGAAGCAAGGACTTTGTAACTTGAACTTTGTATTGATTGATTCTTGCTACCTTGCTTGCTTACAAATGAATACAACATGCCTATTTATAGGCTACAAAAGAAGAAGAGAACTATGCCTATGGAGGCTAACAACTATGCCTTTGGAGGCTAACAACTATGCCTATAGAGGCTTACCAAACCAACTACTAGACAATCTAGTATTCTTGTTTGATTTGTCTAACCCTAGAACACTCATTTTACACATGTTAATTGTCTAATATTGACTCTAGACATCCTAGATATTTCTAGATAGGTGTGAACTCTTGACTAAGTTGGTGTTGAATATTCAACACTCCCCCTCAACACCTATTTTCCAACTTCTCTTTATCTTAGACGTTTCGGTCCTCTTCATAGTTTAAGGACGTTTCGGTCCTCTTCATAGTTTAAGGACGTTTCGGTCCTCTTCGGAAGTTTAAGGACATTATGGTCCTCTTCGGAAGTTTAAGGACATTACGGTCCTCTTTGTAATTTTAGAACATACGGGTTCCATCGTAGTTTAGGGACATTGCGGTCCTCTTCGTATCAGTAAAATACTTCTTGTACTCTTTAGACAACTCATAGGATTTTCACCCACTTTTGTTGTTCTCTATCTCATCACCACTTGGTGATTGCTTCCGTTTCTTCACAACATTTTTGTTGTTTCTTCTTCTATTCATCTTTGTTCAGTCACGCTTTTGTTCAAAAAACTCAGAACACTTCTTTGGTTATCCAGATTCTCTCACAATCTTTCATTTCGTCAAGCTTCGCCACAAGCTCTAACTATTTTCTTCTTGTTATTTGATGTTACAAATTTGCCACTTTATCCAGATTTGCCACATTTCTGAATTAAATAATGATTTTGCCACGTTATGACATAATTGTCACACTTTGGTTTGTACGAATTTAAACAAACACCTGTAAACCCATTTAGACTTCATTTGGACATTACAAATTAGGTAATTCCAACACTCCCCCGTAATTTGTAATGGCTCTGTTTTTTTGATATTCACCCAATCTCCGTTTGCGGCTCTTATCTCCTCATGCTTGCTTAAACTCGTGATAAACTCTTTATGTTTGCCGCCACGTACATTTTTTTTTTTTTTTTTTATGTTCTTCTTCTTATCACGAGTATGATTTAGTATCTCGTGACAAACATGCCATGCTTTTCTTCGACAATTGAGGAAGCAATCTGTTGCTCTTACCCTCAATATTCTTTTTTTTTTTTTTTTCTTCCCGATTTGAGGAAACAACCACTTATTGTTCTTACCCTCAAACCCTTCTCTGATCACTTATTAGGAAGTGACCCTTTCTTCTTCTCTTTTATCTTGTTTTTTTTTTCATGGAGACCCCATTTTTTTTTTCTTCATGGAGACCCCATTTCTTCTCTTTTAGTATTTCTTGCTCATTTAGTATGTCTCCTAACTTCTGCGTGCAAGCCTCTACAAATTCAACATTTTTGAAATGTCGATATTACAAAAGCTTTGTCTTGTAGTAGCAGTAGTTTTTTCTTCTTCCAGTGGATACATGTCCACCGGCTTCGTGTCACAAGTAGAAACTTGATGTTGTCGTGACAAACATGGCTTTCTTGCCATTTTTTTTTCTCTCAAAACCGAGTAGGTCGTCTCATTGAGGCTCTCTTCCCACAATATGAGGAGGCGATCATTTGAAGCTCTCTTACCTCAATATATGGAGGCATTCGTTGTTGACGTTTTCATGATATCGGCTTCTAAAACTCTTGAACGATTGTGGAGGCAATCCTTGGTGCACTCTTCCCACAATTGTCTTTAGAATTTTGTAAACAATTTGAGGAGGAAAATTATTGCTCTCTTCCCTCAAACTTGTCTTCTGGTCACTTATCAAAAAGTGATTTCTTTTTTTTCTTCTCTACTTTTCTTTTTCCACATGGAGGCGTTTTTGCTCCTGTGAAGGTAGGATTTTTTTTTTTTTTTTGACAGTTGGAATGGTTGAAATCTTCTTAGTGGTGTTTGCATCTTCTCCTTCTTAAACTTCATATCTTCTCAACTCGAAAGCTTTGAAACCCATCAATTCGTAGCGGAAACTTTTACGCCCATTTCGGATCGAACGAGCTCTGATACCAATTTAAAATTTATACTCTTATCAAGAACTTAGAAACCTTGATAATATTTTTCGGAGATATACGAGCATCGTGGTGTTGCTCGTATAGAGCTCCTAGAGCTCTAGTAGTGAAGGGTGGAAGCAAGGACTTTGTAACTTGAACTTTGTATTGATTGATTCTTGCTACCTTGCTTTCTTACAAATGAATACAACATGCCTATTTATAGGCTACAAAAGAAGAAGAGAACTATGCCTATGGAGGCTAACAACTATGCCTTTGCAGGCTAACAACTATGCCTATGGAAGCTTACCAAACCAACTCCTAGACAATCTAGTATTCTTGTTTGATTTGTCTAACCCTAGAACACTCATTTTACACATGTTAATTGTCTAATATTGACTCTAGACATCCTAGATATTTCTAGGTTAGTCTAGATAGGTGTGAACTCTTGACTAAGTTGGTGTTGAATATTCAACAGAATTCAGAGCATTTCACTGGAGACTATAAACTTTGTCAAATGTATAAATTCCGAAAGAACTAAGAACTGATGCGCCCATAATATCCAACTTTAAAGGTCGCAAAAGGTTAGATAAGTTTATCAAAGTCTAACCCAGGGGAAATCAATCCGACACAACAAAATTAAAATGCTACGTGAATCAGATATATGAGCCGATTTAAGTTCCAAATGATGGCAGTTACAATTCAACAACCGTAGTTAAGATACATTAATTTGATATAGCCATTAATCAGACCCACGATTACATAATTCTTCCTTAATTTTTAGATCTCTCTCCCTCTGTCTATCCATTTTCACCCAGACGCGCGTTACAATTCTATTAATTAGACAATAATGGTTGCATTCCCACTCTGCTCTATATATACCCAACCACCAAGCACCAGTTCTTCACACAACCTTCTCTATCTCCATAATCTTCTTCTGTCTAACTTAACTCATCATTCTTTCCCAGAAAACAATATGACTCGCATCAATAGTAACTTGGCTCTTTTGTTAGCTATTTCAGCTCTTATGTTCAGTACAACAACATTAGTAGCTGCAAGGGAAGTGCGAAGAGCAATTAGTTACCCAGGTCATAACTTAGCAGCTCGGATCAATGTGGATGATGACGGTGCTGGCATGGTTGAGTGCTGGCATGCACTGTATGAGTTACGGTCTTGCACTAACGAGATCATACTTTTCTTCATGGATGGCGAGATGTATCTAGGTCTTGAATGTTGTAGAGCTATCCGTATCATAACCCGTGAATGTTGGCCTTCTATGCTTACTTCAGTAGGTTTTACTGCTGAAGAGGGAGACATTTTACGTGGTTATTGTGATGCTGCTCCACACTTGGCTGCACCTAGTTCTTCACCCGTTGCCATGCTTCCACCAGCACAGGCTCCTGCTCAGTCACCTTATATATCGGGACCAAGTACTGCCCCAGTAGTGGTTGAATAGATATGTGTTTTTTAATTGGTGCATGGATTATTATCTATTTGAGGTCATGAGTAATTGTGCTTGTTTGAGTTTGTAGTCTTCGTTTTCTTAATCATAAATAAAGCTTGTGGCAGGAGTTGTTGAAACGTTTTATGGTGATAATGTTTCCTTGTTGTTAGTCACTGGTTTACTTCTATATGAGCCTATGAGGGGTTTACTTTTTACTTGTTTCAAAGGCGATCCTCTAAGAAATCTATTGAACAGTATTCTGAAAACCGGACCGGACCGGCCGGTCAACCCGGTGAATCGGCGATCCAGTCACTTTTCCGGTCCGATTCAACACTGACCCAGTAACTTTGACAAAAACCGTTATATTTCTTGTAAACCGGGTGACCCGGGCGATTCGACCGGTAACCCACGCGACCCAGTACCGTTCCAACTGGGTTGCCTCAGAAATGAAAATTCATGAAAAATAAAAATTACAGCATATGTTCTGAATCTTCTCAAATCAATCATCGTGGAATGTTTATTTTAAGATTTTAAAGACAAAGCTGCTATCAAATCAATCTTCTTCATCTTTTTCAATTATATCAATGGAGATACAGGTACTTGGATAGTCAGATCCATGTTTGGAATTCAAATTTAATTCTCACCCTAACGATTAGGCTCACCTTTGTGAGATTAAGAAACCTCGGAATAAATAAAAACCCATCAAATATATCCTTTCTTTGATCAAGGATTAAGGGCAGTGAAAGAAAATATTGACAAAATAAGTAGTAAAATAAAAAGATCAAGATGATTCTTTAGATATGAATGGATACTCATCATGAGATGTGATTGCATCAAAAAGAAAAAAATAAGCATCAAAAGATGAAGGTAAATAACCAAATACAACTAGATCTATTAACTATGAAAAGAAATGCATAGATTTTTAAAGAGAAGAAAAAGAAGGAGATGGGCGGACATTATAATGAAGCAGTACACTTAAGTTTTTTAATGCGAGAAGAGATTTTTTTTTTAATATTTTTTGTGTGAAGTCGGCAGATTTTAAAGTAGGTTGACTTAACATAGGTTCTCAGAACATTGCCTAGTTTGACCCAGTAAACCCCGGTTAAACCACTGGTTGGACCATCTGACCCTCGACCCAGTCATTTTTCCGGTTTGATGTCCGGGCCGGTTTTCAGAACATTGCTATTGAATTGTAACTTATCCGTACAGATTGTTGTACAAATACGTCACTGGTATCAGATTTTGGTTGAATGTTTAGTAATTTTCTCATCCAGCTTAGCATGGAAAAAACAAGAATTCTGATAAATCTGAACCAAGAATTCTGGTGTTATTGAATCATCCCAACCAAAATCGGATGTCAGCAACAATATTTATGAAATAGATATTCCTTTTCCTTCTAAGGTAAATCAAGACCACATGATTGATATTCCATTTCTTTCCCAAAAACTATCAATAAATACTACTGGAGAAACAAACTGCTCCGAAAAGAAGTCAATTGCCTATATAAAATGCTTCTAAAAGAAGTCTGCAAATTAATGAAAGTTCCTCAACGGCACAATTTTTAGCAACAGCTCAGATTCCACCCACAACAAAACGTGCCATGAAATCACTCTGTCTAAACTCTATATACTATTAACGGCACAAAGCAACACAGAATATCCATATGAAGACAATGGTATAAGCAAATTTACAAGGTTGATCTCATTCAACTGACATTCATTCACAAAAATAGCACTAAAAAATTCGAAATGCCAATATTACATGTTTGTACCAGAAATAAAGTATAACATGTTAAATTCAATCTAAATAACGAAATAAAGAAAGGGTGGTTTAAATGACTAAACACAAGCTAAAGACTCAATATTTTGATGAAAATTGATATCTAAATGAAATTCTTGTCGTGCTGTTAGATCATAAATTTTCTTGAAACCCCCATGCTTTAGATCATAAAAACCAACCATACCATCTCTTGTTAGCAGCACAATTTTTGTTGACTCTTTTTTGTCTCCTCTCTTAATAATTAATAGTATGTTGTCAATAAAAGGGTGAGACGAAGAGCCATAGGGAGGAAAACCAAGCTTGACATACCTTGCATCGACATGGCCTTTCAGATTCCAACTAGAGTTAGCAGCATCCATCTCGAATATCCTGAAATGACGACCATGAGCCTCATCTCTCTCAATGAAATAGAAATGACCCTCATACTCAGCAATGTTGCAAATCGCTGTACCATAATAATCTTGAGCAAGACTTGGTGGCATCGGCGGTATCACTACTAACTCTCCACCAACATCAAAGTAAATCATAGACCCTTTTGGGTGACACCAGTACAATGAACCATTCCAGAAGACACCGGATGATTTCCATGGTATACTTTTAGGTTTAGGAGTACATGAATAAAATCCATAAAACCTCCAAGAGGATGATTCGGAATTGAAGATTTCAATTCTATAGTTATAACAACTTGTATTACCATCTGTCCAGACTGCGATGACTTTGTAATATGGGGATTTGAATGGATCAAACGCTAAACTAACGCAATTAAGTAACAGGTGAAAACTTGTCAATTGAGACTTGGGTAAGATATTATACTTTTTTGTGAAGGGATTAAAAATGTAATAAAAAAAATCACCAAAGTCGGGTTGGCAACTTCTTCCACATAAGAGTAAGCCATTGCAATATTGCACAATCTCTATACCATATTTATCTTCTGCAAAAGGTAGGGTATCAAAAGAGTAAGCCATTGCAAGATTGCACAATCTCTATACCATATTTATCTCGTGTCCTTTGCTTTATTGAAGAAGACATCTTTACCTTATGAAGTTCATGCTCCGTTCAGTGTCTTGATGAAACAAGCAAAACCCTAATTGATTATATGCGTAAAGAAAACCCTAAGCGGGTTTTCTTTACAAAGAAAAAAGTGAGATGTTAAATGGGGTCTGCGGGGGTTGAACCATCAATTTAACTTGGACCTTTGCCTCCTGGATGAACGTGGGTTCAATTTAAGATAATCTAGTGGGTTCAATTTAAGCCACTTGTTTTGGCTGTCACAAGCAAAAAAAAAAAAAAACATTGTTTTAAAGTTAATTTGATTGGACTATATAATGAATAAAAAGGGGCTAATGGATAAAAAGAAAATTAGCCAAATATTTTTATAAATGGGAATTATGTCCTCATTTGATTAGTAGATTAGAATCTCATTTGATTAGTAGATTAGAATCTACGAGACTAGGACCACTTTACTTGTCCTCATTTGATTAGTAGATTAGAATCTACGAGACTAGGACCACTTTACTAGCTAATTGTCGTAATACAGACTCTACATGTGCTAATGTTGGCATGAATTGCTCATGAATCATGTAACTTGAACGAGGATGTATACAGAATGATGAGATTCATCACCGAATCATTTTGTATCATTCTTTGTTTGCCGGTAAGCTCATATAAGTTGTATTGAACCTTTAAAGTGAAAAAACAAAGATGCACAAAAGAGATTATTGGAGTTGGAATGAGACGAGAAGTCAATGATGAAGTTTATATATATTAACTGTGATGTTGGAGTAAACTTATAACAATGTGGTGGATGACCCTGAGAAAGATAGCGGGGAGGCATTGTGAACTAACTTGATCAAGATACACCGTTGATTCACTCATGATTCCTGAGGCAATAGTTTGGATAATTTAGAATAAAAGGAATGGTCGTATCTTTGAAAATAAGTATACTTTCAAAACAGATGATGACCTGATCATTGAATCAAAATCTCTTGTTCTAGATGGGCAGCAACTTTTGGACATGCGATTTTTCAGCCATGTAATTTTTCTTGTTTTCTTTTTTTTCTTTTTAAGCTACCACTTGTAGCTTTTTTTGTAAAAGATTTAATAAAATCTTATCATTCGATCTATAAAAAAAGTAAAAAATGAACACCGTTTAAACTTAAAAGTTGAAGATCTTCTTTATCTTCTGACTCTCGCCACTGCAATTTTTGATAAATATCTCTGGAAAATTTTGTTTTTGTTTTAGAGGTCAAGCGAGACAATGATGGGTAAATTGACATTTAGTACCAAGCCCTAAGTTGGACAAAAGTTACACCAAACATTAACATTGAGCAAAATGTGAGTACCAAACGTTAATTAACCCGACAATGATTGATATTCTACTTCTTGCTTAAAATAATAGAGAAACAAAGGTACAAATTAGAATGCAACATGATCTGAGGAGAATGGAAAAGTTGAGAGTATCCGAACTAAACAATTCAGTTAAAAGCTAATAAAGATCAATTTGATGATTTTTTCAGTTCAACTTTTTTGCTTGTCCTTGAAAAACCGTGCTAATAATTGAGAAGTGTTGTGGTTACCAAAATTATCCACTTATAGAAATAGGCTCCAGTTATCAGTAACTAGAATGAAACTTTTGAAACACTGGTTTTGGTAAGTGAAATTTTAGTAAATTTATTTAGGTTCCAATGTGGTGGATTATTGTTTGTTGTCTGTGTTATGTTTTACTCGCCAAATTGCTGCTTTTTGTGGCGAATAACATGTATTCTATGTTGCGAAAACTTTTTGCTATTGGTAGTACGAATGAAAACGACTCTAAGTGAAGTTTTGATCTTTCTTACGTGCTTGAGCAATTGGTTCTAATGTTGTGGTGAAATTTGATTGCTAATCTTCATTTGCTGTGCAATGAAGATGTATACATTTTTTCGTGTGAGTTTCTTTATGTTTAAGAATTCCTTATCCTTTAAGCGTTTTTGGGGTTTCAAATCTTTGCTGCCAGAATTATCCACTTACTGATTGTGGCATGGTAATAGTAATTAGTAATACAGACGTTATGTGGAAGTTTTGATCTTTCCCGGAAATAGTGTATCTGCTTGAAATCAACTACAGTTGGGATGAGAAAAAAAAATGAATCATGTAACTCTGCCAAGCATGCACGTACCCACACTGATCAATTCATCACCAAATCGTTTTGTGTCATTTTTGTTTCTGCCGTTACCTTTTTTATTCTCAATAAGAGGTAATTCCGCATAGTCAGTTATCATTAACAAAAAATACAAAAGATGAAGGAGTTGTAATGAAACAGGCAATCACAGGGCAGTGCAAATGAAAGTAGCTATAGATGTTGAAGTAAATTGGTAAGTGCAAGTTTCATTTCGTTCTTGATGGCTTCCAATTCACCCATTACCAAAGTGAGGTGTGTTAGATCCTAGCTAGTTTATAGGACACGGAATTTTGGAGGAGTTCAAATACGTATGGAACTCTCAAATCGTGTGAGAAGATACATAGGTCGGTGGAGAGTTTGAGATGAACTTATACTTGGGAAGTCGGTGGAGTTGGGACAGCCAACTCTAGCCGTGTGATAAGAGTTTTGATAACTCTTAATTGGTTTCTTAATCCTAAAGTTTAGGGATTTATTAGCTAAGTTATGAAACCCTAATCCAACCTATGTGTATATAAATAGCCTAGTAGAGAACCTAGAGAAAACACACCAAAAATTTCTTCTTTCTCTCTTAGGGTTTATATGTATTCTCCGTTGCGATAATATATAAATCACTTATTTTTCCCAAGGATTCAACCTCGTTAAATTCTCGTCTCTTTTCTTCTTTAGTTTGTGTTCTTGGCAATATTTGGAGTACTGTTTGTAGCTGTGCAAATCGCTTCCGCAGGGTTTTAGCGCAACAATTGGAATCAAGAGCTCGGGTTAGGTTCTTGGAATTTTGGGTATTCATAATATTGAAGCCGGGGTATTTTTTCTGAAGTTGTCTGAGGTAATTCTAATCTCAAAGTTAAGTTTTTTTTTTTTATCTATATTTGATTGTTTGTGAACAATGGTTGACGGGGAAAAACCAGTTGATCCGAATGATCCGTTAGTGGAACATTCAGAGTCCACAAGTAAAGATAAAGAAATAAAAGAAGAAATACTGCATTCTCATAGATCACAACTGAAGGTTGAAAAGTTCACCGGAACCAATAACTTTGGTTTATGGAGAACAGACGTAATGGATGCTCTTGTTGATCTTGACCTAGAAGAAGCTCTAGAAGGTCAGCCAGTGGAGATGTCTGAAAAGCAGTGGAACAAGATGAATAAATTATGTCTTGGTTCGATTACAAGGTGTTTAGCAACAGCAGTAAGAGTTAATTATCAGCACGAGACTTCAGCTAAGGATCTCTGGGAAAAGCTAGTGAAGGAGTATCTTGTGAAAAACGTGGTTAACAGGATACATCTTAAGAGAAATTTGTATCGCTATAACATGAAGAAGGGTGCCTCTCTAACTGAGCACCTAGATTCATATAATAAACTTCTTGCTGAGCTGGTTAATTATGATGACAAGATCAACGATGGGGAACAAGCTTTGTGTCTGATAAACTCTCTTCCTGAAAGGTATGAACCCGTGATTAAGGCTTTAATGCACGGAAAGGATAAGATGACATACGCCGAGGTCACTACAGCATTGCGTAGTGAGGAGTTCAGGAAGATGGACTGTGAAGACCTGTCAAGTGAAGCTAACAGTGACTTGCTTCTTGCAAGAGGTCGTTCAGAAGACAGGAGAAAGAAGAATGGTGATCGTGGCAAAGCCAAAGGGCGTTCAAATTCAAGAGCGCGTCTGCAAAAGGATGAATGTGCATAGTGTCATGACTTTGGCCATTGGGCTAAGGATTTTACCAAGCGTAAGGATCGAGAAATGGATAACACCGAGGTGAACATTGCTAAGGCAAGTGAAGATTCATATGAAGCTTCAGATTTCTCGCTGACGGTGATGCCATCAACTTTTATCGTAACTGACGGTACGTGGGTATTAGATTCTGGTGCTACTTATCATATTTGTCCTCATCGGGACTGGTTCTCAAACTTTGAAGAGTTTGATGGAGAAGTGCGTATGGGGAATAATCACACCTGTAGGGTGATTGGGATTGGTAGTATTAGAATCAAGATGCATGATGTTATGGTTAGGGAGATAAAGGAAGTAAGGTTCGTACCTGATGTGAAGAAGAATCTGATTTCGCTCGGAACTTTGGAAGCTAAGGGCTACAAGTTAGTCGCTGAAAATGGCATTCTAAAGGTAATCTCTGACTCGTTGGTAATCATGAAGGGCACAAGGCATCATAACTTGTACTACTTAACTGGGAGTACAATAATGGGAGATGTGTCTATTTCTGAACACATCGAGACTGCATCTATGGAGACCACGAAGTTATGGAATATGAGGCTTGCACATCTAGGTGATAAGTCGTTACATTCTTTAATTCGTCAAGATTTATTGAAAGGTGTTATTACCTGCAAATTAGAGTTTTGTGAACATTGTGTGAAAGGCAAGAAGACAAGAACAAGCTTTGGCACAGCAATCCACAACACTAGTGGAGTTCTTGATTATGGTCACTCAGATGTTTGGGGTCCCTCCAAGAATGCATCATTGGGAGGGAAACATTGGTTCGTGTCGTTTATTGATGACTATTCTAGGCACGTATGGGTGTACACCATGAGGCATAAGGATGAAGTCCTAGAAGTCTTTGTGAGGTTGAAAAAGGAAACTGAGACTCAAACTGGCAGAAAGATCAAGGTACTACGTTCGGACAATGGTGGAGAGTACAAAAGTGATACATTCTTGCAAGTATGTCAGGATGAGGGAATACAGAGGCACTTCATAGTTAAGAAGACACCGCAACAAAATGGGGTAGCTGAACGCATAAATCGTACTTTGCTGGAGAAGGTACGATGTATGTTATCTAATGCTGGATTAGGTAAAGCGTATTGGGCTGAGGCAGTGACATATGCATGCTTCCTCATTAATATATTTCCATCAGCTGCGTTAGGAGGTAAAACTCCAATGGAGAAGTGGCATGGTAAACCAGCTTATGACTATAACTAAATTCATATCTTTGGTTGCCCTGCTTGGTATCATGTTAGTGAAAA
Organism: Papaver bracteatum; assembly: GCA_023529315.1. Taxonomy (NCBI): domain Eukaryota; kingdom Viridiplantae; phylum Streptophyta; class Magnoliopsida; order Ranunculales; family Papaveraceae; genus Papaver; species Papaver bracteatum. The sequence continues at coordinate 299,864 of JAJJWX010001430.1, read as the reverse complement.
TAAGCTTGATAGCCGTGCTGTTAAAGGGATTTTTATGGGTGTGAAGAAAGGAGTGAAAGGGTTCAAAATTTGGAATCCAGTTGAAAAGAAGATAGTCATGAGTAGAGAAGTTACATTTGATGAAGCCTCAATGTTAAAGTCTTGGGATTCTCAGCAGGTGGAGAACAGAAGCACCAGTACCAGTGAGCCTTTGCAGCAGGTGGAGATTGATGCAACTCCACTAATTCCATCTAAGTCAGTATATGTTACGACTACTTCCGAAGGCGTGGCGTCTACAAGGGAGGAAAATACTGAAGTTCCAAATGATAGTGACGATGTTAATGAAGAGGAACATGAAGCAGTAGAAGATACAGAAGCTACGGTCACTGAGACCATAGCAAACAGAAAACCAAGAAGACAAACCAGGAAACATGATTGGATGGATGATTTTATAGCTTATGCATTACCAGTTATTGAAGAAGGCATTCCAAATACCTATTTTGAAGCTATACACAGTGTAAAGCGTCAAGAATGGGAAGCTGCTATGCAGGATGAGATGGAGTCTCTTTACAAGAATGGCACATGGGTTATAACGAAGCTTCCGAATGGTAAGAAGGCCATTGGGTGCAAATAGGTATATGCTAAGAAAGACGGATCTCAGGTGAATCAAGTACGCTACAAGGAAAGGTTAGTTGCGAAAGGTTATGCCCAAAGAGAAGGAATTGACTACAATGAGGTGTTCTCTCCAGTTGTGAAACACTCATCAATTCGAATTTCGTTGGTCTTGGTAGCACAATATGATTTAGACCTAGTTCAGCTAGATGTCAAAACGGCGTTCTTACATGGTGATTTAGAAGAGGAGATCTATATGACTCAGCCGAGTGGGTTCAAAGTTGATGGAAAAGAAGATTGTGTATGCAAGCTGAAAAAATCGATATATGGGCTGAAGCAGTCTCCAAGACAGTGGTACAATCGATTTGATCAGTTTATGATTGGCCAGACATACACAATAAGTCACTATGACCATTGTGTATACTTCAAGAAGCTACGTCATGGGTCTTTCATATATTTGCTCTTGTATGTCGATGATATGCTGATTGCATCAAATAACAAGAAAAAGATTGATAATTTGAAACAAAAGTTGTCATATGAGTTTGAGATGAAAGATCTAGGAGAAGCTAAGAAGATTCTTGTCATGGAGATTCAACTTGACATAGAGAAGGGTAAAGTTTGTTTGTCTCAAAAGGCATACTTGAAGAAAATGTTAGAAATTTGGTATTTTCGAATGAACTAAATCTGTAAGTACTCCCCTTGGTCCTCATTTTAAGTTGAGTTCTGATATGTCTCCTACTACTGAAGAAGAGCGTGAGTATATGGCCCAAGTCCCATATGCTAGTGTTGTTGGTAGCTTGATGTATGCAATGGTATGTACAAGGCCGGATATTTCACATGCAGTAAGTATGATCAGCCGTTATATGCATAATCCTGGTAAAGGACATTGGAAAGCTGTGAAATGGATTTTGAGGTATCTTTATGGTACTGTTGATGTTGGCTTGGAGTTTGTGAAGGAATATGGGAACAATCAGCTGTGTGTTGGTTATGTGGATTCTGACTATGCTGGTGATTTGGACGAGAGGCGTTCAACTACATGGTATGTATTTACCTTGGTTGGAGCACCGGTTAGTTGGAGATCAATTTTGCAGTCTATTGTGGCTCTCTCAACTACTGAAGCGGAGTATATGGCAGTGACAGAGGCATTTAAGTAGGTTATATGGTTACATAGTTTGCTAGATGACTTGGGTGTTGTGCAGGAACAGCTGCCTGTGCATTGTGATAGTCTTAGTGCAATTTACTTGGCTAAGAATCGAGTTCATCATGCCAGAACCAAACATATAGATGTTCAATTTCACTTTGTGAGAGAAATTCTGGAAGAAGAAGACATTCTACTTTTGAAGATCGATACCAAAGACAATCCAGCTGATATGTTAACAAAAGTAGTATCCGGGGTCAAGTTTCATCATTGCTCGAAATTGATCCACATTCTTCCGGTTTGGTGAGACCCTTTGGCGTAGAGGTTCTTAGGAACCTAGTGGAGGACTTCTATCAAGGCTATTGAGTGAACTACGGTCGGTTTAATTCCTTGGAGAGGATACGTAAGCAACCTATGGCGCAATCGACATTGGAAGATGAAGGTGATTTCTTATATTGGTCGTTTCATGCATGAATGCATGATCCGAGGTGGAGAATTTTTGTATCCTAGCTAGTTTATAGGACACGGACTTTTGAGGAGTTCAAATACGTATGGAACTCTCAAATCGTGTGAGAAGATACATAGGTCGATGGAGAGTTTGAGATGAACTCAAACTTGGGAATTCGGTGGAGTTGGGACAGCCAACTCTAGCCGTGTGATAAGAGTTTTTATAACTCTTAATTGGTTTCTTAATCCTAAAGTTTAGGGACTTATTAGCTAAGTTATGAAACCCTAATCCAACCTATAATTCTCACTAGGCAGTAAGACGGTCCAGAAATCTTCTTCCCTTCGAGAGGACCTATATTATTTGAGTAAGACATTGTATTTTGGTAATAATTCAAACCTTTCAAAGCAACACGGTTGTAGAAGCTGCGTTTTGTATTCTGCTTTAGTTGCTGCAATGTGTGTGTTTATGTGGCGGTGTGCATTCTGGAAGTTGTTTGACGTGAGTCCCGCGTATGTCTTCCTCTGTTTAGATGTGTACATGATTAGCTAACCCTAACTACAAGTGTTTCATGTTACTTGTGGATTCGTTTAAAATCAATAATACTGTATTTGGATGGGAAAACAGTCATGAATTTTAAACCCTCGCAGGGCACATATTTTCAATATGAATTCATCACCAACTCTCTGTGTTATTCCCTCGGTGCCACTACTCAAAACTATAAAACATTATTTATCCGATCACTACCGGTCTTTGAAAGAAAAGCGGAAAATGGGTCATTTGTCCAAATATTTTTAAAACACGGGTCAAAACGTACGTTCTTTGGAAAGGAGAAACAAAAACAAGTTAGATTATACTGCAATAGAATTTTTTTGTGATGTTCGAGTAAATTGGGAATCACATTCATGAATGAGGTTTTCTTTTATCAGCATTTGTTTTTTTTTCTCGGATTTATGAAGGGGACTGAAGTAAATTGATGATCAAATGCTGAAATAATTTATCATTTGTAATTTAGGCTAGATTGATTTCTAGAAGAATAATAACGTAGGAATAAAAAATGCTTCCTAAAGATGAATGGCATGTATTATCTTTGTCCAATCAAGGCATACTCATTTCCCTGATAGATCTCCACGTTTAAATTGGAGAACGCTTCAATAGTGTCATAAATATCTTGTGATGCTGGTGTTTAGACATCCATTCACATGCTTTATGGTATAAAGCTCTCGTCTCTCTGCTAAAAATTCAAACATGATTGGTTAATGTCATATCCGAAATGAGAAAAAACAGGCTTTGAGGGAGTTGCGTATATTCCCAAAGTGCTCGAAGTCCATTATACCTCTTTGTCTACAACATTAATCGCAACAGAACTGAAAATTAAGGTAAATTAAAATTTCAAAACCAGAAAGTCTTAACGAACTGAGTAAAAAACCGAGAAAATAAAAACCTCCCCCAAATCATCTCACAAATACCAGCCCCTGTTGTCCTCCGTGGGGCCCATCGGGACCCACAAAAAAAATGAATCTAGCGGTTTTCACGTTGTCCGAAAGGACGTTCTGTTTAGAAGGGCTGACATTGAAAATACTTTGATTACACGGCATTGTGGATGCTCATGAATCATGTAACCTTACTGATCATACTTATAGAATGACAAATTCATCACCAACCCATTTTGTATCATTCTCTATTTGCAATTAAACACATTATAAGTGCTCACTCTCTGATCTTATATATATTAGTTGATACCGAACCTTTGAAGTGAAAACAAATATTCACAAAAGAGATTTTTGGGAGTTGACAGGAGAAGTGAATGTTGAATATAATGATACCAATGTTATTGGAGTGAATTTGAGATTAATTGGGATGTCGGAGTAAATTGACACCAGTGAGAAACATGATTTTTATTAATGGGAGAGAAAAATATGATTTGAGGTGGGCGAAAATCGTAATCGACTCGCTAATTAGGTCGTTTTAGAAACAATTGCTCTTCCAAGCACAATCAATCAAGAATTGAAATAGAAATGAAATCAAAAGTAAAAGAAGAACACACAACACAAGGATTTATAGTGGTTCGATCAAGATGATCTACATCCACTTTGGAAGACGACGATAACGATTTCACTATGATTCAAACGAGATTACAAGAGTATGATTCACTCCCTTACACTCTCTCTTAGTTACATATGTTTCTCTTACTAAAACAAGAGGATGTGAAGAGTACTTATATCTTCTGATATCTTCTCTTACACAAAAGGTATGCCTTCTCTTGTACAAAGATATACCTTCTCTTGCACAAAAGGTATTCCTTCCCTTGTAAAAAAGATATGCCTTCTCTTCCACTAAAGAAGACTTGTCTACACTTTCCTTCTCTTGCACAAAAGGTAAATGGGCAAACGGGTCGTCCAAATGGATCGACCTAACTGAATACTAAATCGTATTCAAAACACATACACTACAAATCTCCATCTTGACTTCAATACCATCACCACTCATCATCATCGTCTTCACTCCGCCCCTCAAGGGCTCTCAACACCTGTTGACACCAACCAAGTCCAAGTAGTGCTTCAACTTGATACTTGGAACCGGCTTGGTCAACATCTCCGCAGGGTCATCCGCTGTTGGAACCTTTAGCATCGTTATCCTACCTTCATCAACTGCATCCTTGATAAAATGACACCTGCCATCGATGTTTTTCGTTTTCTCATGATACATCTGGTTCTTGGTCAAGTGAATGGCACTTTGACTGTCACAGAACAAAGTTGCACTCTCTTGCTTGAAACCCAAATCACCAACCAAACCCATCAACCATATACCTTCCTTCACTGTTTCCGCGGCTGCCATGTACTCTGCCTCAGTTGTAGACAATGCAATTGTGCTTTGCAAAACTGACCTCCAACTGATAGTACTACCACACAATGTAAAAGTATAAACTGTCAATGACCTTCTTCTATCAAGATCACCTGCATAATCAGAATCAACATAACCTATAACATTCGCCGAATCACCATAGTGTTTATCAAATACTAAACCAACATATGTACTTCCCCTTAGATACCTCAAAATACACTTTACAGCTTTCCAATGAGCCTTCCCGGGACTTCTCATGACTCTACTTACCGCACTCACAGCTTGTGCGATATCCGACCTTATACAAACCATAGCATACATGATTCTACCAACTGCGCTTGCATATGGAACTCGAGACATATACTCTGCCTCATCTACAGTTTGAGGTGATTTCCTTCTAGAAAGTTTAAAATGAGCTGCCAAACGAGTACTTTCTGGTTTTTCATCTTTCATACCAAACCGCTCCAACACCTTCTCGATGTAAGTCTTCTGGGACAAATCCAACTTTCCTTCAACTCGGTTTATATGAATCTCCATGCCCAATATCTTCTTTGCTGCACCCAAGTCTTTCATCTCAAACTCACTACTCAATTGCACCTTCAACTTTTGTATCTCTGACATGTCTGTGCAAGCGATCAACATATCATCAACATATAAGAGTGAATACACAAATGAACTATCTTGGAGTTTCCTGTGATATACAAAACTGTCAAACTTACTCCTACTGTATCCATTTTCCAACATAAATGTATCAAACATTTATACCAGTGCCTTGGATATTGCTTCAAACCATACAAAGATTTCTTCAGCAAACATACATGGTCTTCTTTGCCAGGAACTTCAAACCCTTTTGGTTGTTGCATATAAATACGCTCTTCCAAATCACCATGAAGGAAAGCCGTCTAAACATCTAGTTGTTCCAATTCTAGATCTTTCAAAGAAACTATAGCAAGTAATGTTCTAATAGAACTATGATTAACAACAGGTGAGAACACCTCATTGTAGTCAATGCCTTCTCTTTGTGTAAACCCCTTTGCCACAAGCCTTGCCTTGTACCTTGTTCCTTCACCATCTAAAGTACCTTATTTCTTCTTGAAGACCCATTTGCTTCCAACAATCTTCTGTCCTTTTGGTCTTGCAACTATCTCCTAATTCCCATTCTTGTCAAGAGACTCAATTTCTTCAATTGAAGATGCTCCCCATTCTGCTGATTCTTCACCACTGATTTCTTCTTCATAGGTTCTTGGATCATCCCTATCTATGCTCTTACCCACTGCAAGTGCATATGCAACCAAGTCAGCATATCCATATCTCTGAGGTGGTCTAACTTACCTCCTCTCTCTGTCTCTTACAACCAAGTCAGCATATCCATATCAGAAATAACAGTCTCGTTGTTTCCTTGAATTTGCATCTCATATTCCACCTTGTCACCAAGCTCCACCTTATCACTAACACCCTCATCATCTCTTCCATCTAGTTCTTCGTTCTTTGGCTTCAACATCGATTTCTCATCAAATTTCACATCTCTGCTGAAAAGAAACTTGTTTGATCTTTCTACTGGACACCATAACCTATAGCCTTTCACGCCCTTTGCATACCCAAGAAATATACACTTGTTTTATCTAGATTCCCCACATTCACATGAGCATAGGCTGGACATCCAAATATCTTCAAGTCTTCATAGTTAGCATGTGAACCTGTCCAAACTTCATTTGGAGTCTTGCACTCAATAACAGTCGATGGAGATCTTTTCTCTAAATAAGGTGATGTGTTTGCTGCTTCTGCCCAAAACTGATTTCGTAACCCGGCATTGGAGACCATGCACTGTGCCTTCTCTATTATGGTTTTGTTCATCCTTTCTACAACACCATTTTGCTGTGGTGTTTTTATGACTGTGCGGTGTCTCACAATCCCTTGCTCCTTGCATTACTCATTGAACTCACCCCCACAAAATTCCAAACCATTATCTATCCTCAAGCACTTTATTTGTGTTATGAATAGCTGTACTAAAATTTCTTCTCAACCATAGTCTTCCATTGCTTGAACTTGACAAAAGTTTCATCTTTGTGTTTAAGTATGAATACCCATACTATCCTTGAGAAATCATCAATGAATGTTAGCATATATCTACCACCACCATGTGAATCAAACCGAGAAGGACCCCAAAGATCAGAATGAATATAATCCAGAATACCCTTGGTGTTATGAATAGCTGTACTAAAATTAACTCTACACTGCTTTCCAAAGACACAATGTTCACAGAAATCAAGCTTACTTGTTTTGTGACCACAAAGCAATCCCTGCTTTCTCAAAACATCCAATCCCCTCTCGCTCATATGCCCTAGCCGCATATGCCACAACTTGGTAGTATCATCTTCAGAACTTGAAGAACATACAGCTGCATCCAATACAGTTTCTAGAAACATCAAATCGAGTAAGGTTACGGAGCTTCGTGAGGCAAATTGGTACTTCTCCGGTTATATTATTATCATCTAAACGAAGCACTTGAAGAGAAAGAATCTCGAAGATTGAAATTGGTATATAGCCAGTTATGTTATTACCAGAGACTTCTAGGGACTCCAATTTAGAAAGATTACCTATCGAAGAAGGTAAAGACCCTTGAATTGAAGAATAATCATCAAACAATATGACCAATAATGGTGCATTTGAAATCGAGCCCGGGATTGGTCCACTAACATTTGTATTTGATATCCAAAATGCTTCAAGCTTAGGCCGTCGACGTTGAAACATCCTAGTTAGATTAGGGTGAAGATGAGGATTATTAGATACATAAAGATCTGTTAGTTGTAGAAAGTAAGGAACTGAACCCTGTAGTCCACAGTAAGGTAAGTCAAGAAATGAAAGCCAAGTTAAATTGACCATCTGAACTGGGATTTCAGAACTGAGTTTACGATTGTCACTCATTATGAGAACAGATAGGCGAGAAATATTGTGAAAACCATGGAAAAATGGTAGTAGATATAGAGCAATAAGAGACATCAAGATGTGTTAAATTGGTAAGATATTTTTTTTAAATTGGTAAGATATGATATGTGTTCAGCAAAATTCTTTTGCGAATATGTGGCCTTAGACAGATTAACACCCCTCAAACTTAAGACCTGTAGAAGTATTCAAGCAACATCTAATCCCATGACATTGACAACAATTTTCATGTTAGATTCCTTCTTGCCATGAATATAAACGGTTTAATGGGTCACTCAAAGATAACTTGAAATATAAAAGTGCTCTCCGCTCGTGTTCGTGGCATCCATGACTAGCTAATGGAAATTGAGAGTTGTTATTGGCGTAACGGATTTTAGAAAAGGGGGGGGGGGGATATTTTTTTTTTTCCGCGTTAGACTATAAAAGATGTTTTCTAGCAAGGTAGAGAAGGGGAGAAAAAATATAGCTTGAAATACAAAGCAGGATTGTTGACCATTTTGTCGCAGTCAGACACCCATCCTTACCTCCATGGTTGTCAAACAGACCATTGCTAAAAATTAACCTGCATTTTCTACATTGAACTTGTCGGTTAGCAGAAAAAATTCAATTTCAACTGATCTTATTTTTTTTTGGAAGCCTTCATTACTTCTCCGCTAAAGAGAACAACCGTCAATACAAAAAGGTTTTCATTATATATAGTAATCAGGTTGATACAAATATACAACCTTAACCTGAAGTTCTTACTTCATTCAAAATCAATCAAACCTAAATACCTAATTGCATAAAATGAAATAGCTAGGTATTACAGACTTATAGTACTCTTGATTGCTGATTTTAAAAAAGTAGAGAAGAAAATTTTTATCTGGAGCATTATACCTGCAGCCATAATATGGATTGTTTGGAGGGAAAGGAACTGTCGCACTTTCGAGAAAGACTATTCTTTCAAGACTGATCAAGACCTGATAATTGATGCAAAGTCTTTAATCCTAAGCTGGGCATCAGCAGCAGGGAAACGAGTTCACCTAAACTTCTCTAGTAATTTGCACAACAACTGGGATTCAATTTTTATGTAATCTGCAATTTTCTTTTCATGTTTCCTTGTTTTTTCTTTTTCTCTTCAGGCTACACCTGGTATCCCTCTGTATATCCTTTCATCTAATATTATTCTTCTATTATGATAAAAAAAAAAAAAATTCTTACCACCTAAAGATTGTTCATAACCGCTTTCAGTTCCATCCAAAATTAAATTTCTCTCACTTAGTTTTCTCTGTTCTAACATTGGGCTTGGACGCTTGGCTTGTATAGCTGCTGCATGCTTGGTCACTTGACAGATTTGGTGGACAAAATTTCTTGAGAGAGTGGACGACGACTTTTCTTAAGAGTTGTGGAAGGGGATGTATAAAAACTTTCATCACAACCATCCATTTCCATCTAAAGCCGTCTGTTAAATTTTTTTTTCTTTCTATTTTCCATATTGCCATCGTATCTATTCTTTCCTTTTCCATTTCAAACATTTTTTTTCCTTCACAGAGCTGCAACTTCATCTCCCCCTCCATCGTCTTCAATGAAATCACCACCATCCCCCCTCTATTGACTCCAACTCCAACAACTCTGTTAATTACTATCGTCTTCAACTACATCGATCTCGGCTTCGTCATATCAGGAGATTTCTTCACCAAATTCATCATCACCAACAAGTAATCTTACACAGAGTTGAAGACTTACCACCTCCATTGATTTCTCAAAGGTCTATGGCCCAGATCGATCAGGAATCTACTGAGGATATGTGTTGACTTTGGAACTTATTGTTTTGAAATTTGAGTTATATGGTTTTGGAAGCGCGGTTACATTTTTGAACTTAACCCTCTTTGGTGAAGTTGTTGTGATTGCAGAATGTGCCAGATTTTTCCAAGCAATAGGAAAGCAGTTTGAGAAGTGCTTTGCTTATGCGATGCCAATGCTTACAGAGAAGAATGTATGTGATTGTTCACCGAGAAAAATGTATGTGATTGTTTACAGAGAAGGCATGTATGTGATTGTTAACAGAGAAGGCTTCGTGCTGTTTGCGGCTCAGTCACCTGAGCATTATTTTTGAGCATTACATTTTTTTTACAACTCTTATGAAGGGTTTTCATAAAGTTAGTGTATTAAAGAACCACAAACTTGATAGAACATGTGATATTATAGGTATGGTTAGTGATGTAGACTTCCATATAGGAGGCTGAGGATCAAATATCCCCATCCTCATTTCTTCCAACGTTCTATATTTTGACTTCAACAACACTTATAAGTGTTGTTATACATTTTTATTAAAAAAAAACAAACAACCAAAACTTGTGAACGGTAAGGATGGTTGATGAGCTATACTTCCATATAGTAGATTCATGTTCAAATCTCCCCTCTAACCTCATTTTTTTCTTCAACAACTCTTGCAACCCTTTTTTTAAAAAGAAAAAAAAACCAGAACATGTGAATCTCCCCTATAACGTATTTGTATGTTCTTCAACAACTCTTGCAACCCATTGTTTCCCAAGGGTTGGTAGTGATGATATACGAAAACTCTTCCTTTGAAATCAGTTGTAAAACATAGGACTTTTTACGACTTTTTACAATGTTTAGCGAAGTGTTGTAAATCTCCAGTTGTAGATGTATATTTTTTCCGTAGTGAATGTGTTTGCTAAATTGTATCGTTATTTTAAATGTCAATTGTCTGACTTGTGAGCTTTCGTCAGGTGATCTTACACCCCTTGCAGGACCGAGTTCTCTTCATCGGAGAAAATGCACGTCTCCAAGGGTTTCCCGACTACTACAAGCTTTTCGGGACAGTAAAAAGAGGTACATAGTTTTTTTTTGTTTTAGCTCTTTCTACTTTTAGTTTTTGTTTTATTTTAAACTGTATCTAACAATTTGCTGCAAGTAATAAGTACACACAGGTAGGCAATGCTGTTGCAGTGCCCGTCGGATGTGCGCGTGGGTTTGCTCTCGCGAGGGAAGTTAACGAAATTCCTGACAATGGATCTGTTTTTGTGCTTCCTCCTTATTCTCCGGTTAAAGTGTTGTCAGTTGAAAGTTGAAACAATAATGTTTACTTTCGGAAACAGGGTTCTAGCATTACTTATCGATATTCAAAAACACATGATATCAATTTTTCTGCTGTCTATTGATGTTCAGTCCTGAGAAGCAGCATCACTCTTATTTGTATAGTATTCTAATTTAGTCAATGAAAAGTTTTTTGGATCTGAATTCTTCAGTATAGAAATTCCACTTTATTATATCCTTCGTGTGTTTATGTTTCCAACTTGTATACGTGTGATAAGGCCACTAGATGAACTACACTACTGGAAATTGATGAAGCAATCGGGCCACTTCTGTGCATAAATTTAGAGGATTTGTCTTTGGAATCCGAATGCTTTGGATGAAATTGAAATAGGTCCAAAAGCAGCTACGATTCCAGTTGAATGGTAAATTTTCAGGGTGTTAATAATGCAGTACATTTTAACTACACTACTGGAAATTGATCATGAAGGCCTTGGCGGAGGATATGGAATGCGCAGCTGGCATTCTACTTACTCAAAATCAAGTAAAGAAAAAAGTAATCAAGAAGCAATAAAGCAACTTGTGTGCATAATTTTTTTGAAGGATTTGTCTCTGGAATTCAGAGCATTTCACTATCAGAGCATTTCACTAGACACTATAACTTTAGATAAGAACTGATGCTCCCATTATATCGAACTCAAAATATCACAAAAGTGTAAATAAACCATAAAAGATACATCATCTAAGTCTAACCCAGGGGAAATCAATCTGACACAACAAAATTGATATATGAGACGATTCAAGTTCCAAATGATGACAGTTACAAGTTAACAACCGTAGTTAAGATACATTAATTTGATTTAGCCATTAATCAGACCCACGATTACATAATTCTTCCTTAATTTATAGATCTCTCTCCCTCTGTCTATTCATTTTCACTCAAATGTGCGTTATAATTCTATTAATTAGACAATAATGGTTGCATGCCCACTCTCCTGAATATATACCCGACCACCAAGCACCACTTCTTCACACAACCATCTCTATCTCCATAATCCTCTTCTATCTAACTTAACTCATTATTCTTTCCCAGAAACCAATATGACTATCATCAACAGTAATTTGGCTCTTCTGTTAGCGATTTCAGCTCTTATGTTCAGTACAACAACATTAGTAGCTGCAAGGGAAGTGCCAAAAGCGATTCGTTACCCTGGTCATAACTTAGCAGCTCGGATCAATGCGGATGATGACGGTGCTGGCATGGTTGAGTGCTGGAATGCACTGTATGAGTTACGGTCTTGCACTAACGAGATCATACTTTTCTTCATGGATGACGAGATGTATCTTGGTCTTGAATGTTGTAGAGCTATCCGTATCATAACCCGTGAATGTTGGCCTTCTATGCTTACTTCTGTTGGATTTACTGCTGAAGAGGGAGACATTTTACGTGGTTATTGTGATGCTGCTCCACACTTGGCTGCACCTAGTTCTTCACCCGTTGCCATGCTTCCACCGGCACAGGCTCCTGCTCAGTCAGATTATATCTCGGGACCAAGTACGGCCCCAGTAGTGGTTGAATAGATATGAGTTTTTTACTTGGTGCATGGATTATTATCTATTTGAGGTTATGAGTAATTGTGCTTGTTTCAGTTTTTAGTCTTCGTTTATTTAATCATAAATAAAGCTTACAGAAGGAACTGTTGAAAAGTTTTATGGTGTTAATGTTTCCTTGTTGTCATTCACCGGTTTACTCCTGTATGAGCAATCTATTGAATTGTAGCTTATCCGTGCAGTTAATAGCCCAAATACGATCACTGGTATTTGATTTTGGTTGAATGTTCAGCAATTTTCTCATCTAGCATAGCATGGAAAAAAAACAAGAATTCTGATAAATCTGAATCCAGAATTCTGGTGTTGTTGAATCATCCCAACCAAAATCTGATTTCAGGAACAATATTTATCAAATAAATATTTCCAAGATCGCAGAGAGGTATAAGCAACACAGAATATCCATATGAAGACAATGGTATAAGCAAATTTCCAAGATCGATCTCATTCAACTTGACATTCATTCATAAAAATAGGACTAAAGAATTTGAAATGCCAATATTACATGTTTGTACCAGAAATAAAGTAGAACATGTAATATTTACTGACATTCAATCTAAATAACAAAATGAAGAAAGGGTGGTGTAAATGACTAAACACAAGCTAAGGACTCAATATTTTGATGAAAATTGATAGCTAAATGAGATTCTTGTCGTGCTGTTAGATCATAAATTTTCTTGAAACCCCTATAATTTAGATCATAAAAACCAACCATACCCTTCCTTGTTAGAAGCACAACTTTTGTTGACTCCTTTTCTTCTCCTCTCTTAATAATTAACAGTATATTGTCAATAAAATGGTGAGACGAAGAGCCAGAGGGAGGCAAACCAAGCTTGACATACCTTGCATCGACATGGCCTTTCAGATTCCAACTAGAGTTAGCAGCATCCATCTCGAATATCCTGAAATGACGACCATGAGCCTCATCTCTCTCAATGAAATAGAAATGACCCTCGTACGCAGCAATATTGCAAATTGCTGTACCATAATATTATTGAGAAATACTTGGTGGCATTGGTGGTACCCCTACCAACTCTAGACCAATATCAAAGTAAATCATAGACCCTTTTGGGTGACACCAGTACAATGAACCATTCCAGAAGATACCAGGTTTTTGCCATGGTATACATTTAGGTTCAGCAGTACATGAATAAAATCCAGACAACCTCCAAGAGGATGATTGAGAATTGAAGATTTCAATTCTATAGTTATAACAACTTGTATTACCATCTGTCCAGACTGCGATGACTTTGTAATATGGGGATTTGAATGGATCAAACGCCAAACTAACGCAATTAAGTAACTGGTGCAAACTTGTCAATTCAGACTTAGGTAAGGTACTATACTTTTTTGTGAAGGGATTAAAAATGTAATAAGCAAAATCACCAAAGTCGGGTTGGCAACTTCTTCCACATAAGAGTAAGCCATTGCATGATTGCACAATCTCTATACCATATTTATCTTCGGCAAAAGGTAGGGTTTCAAAAGGTACATAACTACTGGTATTTTCATCCAGATGGATATAATCAAATTTGGCTATTTTCGCACGCAGCAACTCATCGCCCCAGAAGATTCCTGAGACTGAAAATTTAGGGTTTCGAATGAAATGTTGGTGAACAAATTGTGGATCAATGATTATAGCTAACCACTGTTTTGATACAGATTTGAACACAAGTAGAGATTTTGATGGTAAGTGAATCAAGATGAGTGTTGACAAATCAACATTACTACCTATAAATGATGCTGACGCTGATTTATTATTACTATCGTCATCGAAAATCTTACCTCTTTTTCCTTTTCTGACTCCTCCTCCTCTTCTTCTTTGCTTTGTTGAAGAAGACATCTTTACCTTAAAAAGTTCATGCTCTGTTTTGTGTCTTCTTTGCTTTGTTGAAGAAGACATCTTTACCTCTTCTTCCTTTTCTGACTCCTCCTCCTCTTCTTCTTTGCTTTGTTGAAGAAGACATCTTTACCTTAAACAAGCAAAACCCTAATTGATTACAAAACCCTAAGCAAGGTTTTCTATAGAAATAAAAAAGTGAGATGTTAAATGGGGTCTGCGGGGGTCGACCAATCAACTTAACGTGGACCTTTGGTCCTGGATAAACGTGGTCACCAATTTTTGTTTTCAAAATAATCTATTGGGTTCAATTTACCATCCATTGGATTGGGTTATGGGATGTCCTAATGATTAGAAACACACCTAAATGCTCTTCTAAAATCGGTAGTTAAAAATTATTTTAGCAGCGATTATTACTTTGTTCCTCTATTCATTGTTTTGTGCTACTATCACAATCGGTAGATAATAAACATAACAAAACCAACGATTGTGAGTTGAGAAACTCGAAGTTTCATTTGTTTTGCAAACTTGAATATAGGGTCACTATCACAATCGGTAGAAAATGAACATCACTATACTACCGATTGTGAAAGTTGAGAAATTTGAAATTTCATTAGTTTTGAAGAAATTTCATTAATTGTGCCAAGCATGCACGTATCCACAATGATCAATTCATCACCCGTTTTTCTTTCTTTTTTCTCAATAAGAGGTTATTCGGTATAGTCAGCTATCATTAACAAACAATAGATGAGATGATGGAGTTGTAATGAAATAGAAGTGTACGTTTTTTATTTTTTCCCTTCTTTTTGCGGAAAATGGGTTATTTGTCCAAATATTTTTAAAACATTATTCAAATTGACGAGTAAAAATTAGTATGAGCGAAATGGACAAAAAAAAATAGCAAGGATGAAACTGGATTCATCCTGACTTAAACTTAAAAAATAGCCAGGATGAAACTGGATGCATCCTTATGTAAATTAAAAATAAGAAAAAGTATTTGAAAACAGGTAGGATGAAACTGTTTTCACCCAGGAATTGTTGATTTTGGTCTTTTTAATCAATTTTGTGTTCTTTTTTTAGGATGTAAAGAATGAACAAAGAAACACAAGGCAGTGCTAATTAATGAAAGTGGCTAATTGTGAGGTAAGTGCAAATTTCGTTTTGTTCTTGAGGCTTCTAATTCATCCATTACCAAACTGAGGTGACTCTCACAACATTACTACGAATAACTGTCATTCTTGCCACGATTCTTCAACTCTTCTTTAATATTTTGAACATGTCTCAGAATATGCTCTGTCTTGGATAGAATTTGAGAATGATCTTTAGTCTACTTATCAAGGAGATAAATTACCGATCTTTGTTATCGAGACAATATTGACTTACTATCAGAAGTTTTAAACTTGATATTCTATCTAGGCAGTAAGACGGTCCAGGAATATTTTTCCCTTCGAGAGGACCTACTCTTTGAGTAAGTGTTAACACAATGTCATGCACCCAAGTAACGTGACCAAAGTTAGAAGTATTAAGAGTTTCCTTATTTTGAATTCTTGTATTTTAGGCAATATATTAGCCTCTAGTTCAAGCTAAGTTAGTATATATATATATATATACCCTATGTATATTCACGTTCAATTGTACAAGTAAGTTTTATCAATAAACACGTCTTGTGTTCTAGTCTATTAAGTCCTTTCTGTTTAAGTTCTTATTAGTTCTTCTTAATCTTATGTTTAACATAAACCCTAACTAGTCTTAACTTGGTATCAGCTAGGTTTAGGTCCTTTTATCCTGTTTTTCGATCAATCCTTTTACCATGTTTTTGCCCCTTTTTCATTGATTCGTTTCTTATCTCCCTTATTCTTTGATTCTCGTCTATTCACAAATCAAAAATCAATTAAAAACGTCTTCTGTTTTCCAGTTAGTTATCTTTCTTTTCTGTCAATTGTATCTACTGTTAACTTACCATAAATCTAGTATCTTTAGCTTGGTTCTTTGCTGTTTGGAATTCACAAAATAGCAAACTCCTTTCTACATTTGTCTTGTCTTATTCTAATCATTCAGTCTACCAACTCTTTTATTTTTTGTTCTCATATGGATGTTTGGAATTCACAAAATACTATTTCCAGTGGGCCTCAGTACTTTTCTGCTTATAACCTGTCCTGATACTCTGGCGATTCCAGTTCAGTTCACGGAACACTTGCACGAAACTCTATCTCCAGTGGGTATCCTAGTTTTGAAACTCAACGTGGTCCTGCAAATTTTGAAGCTTCAGTTATAACTTGTCAACTTTGTGGGCGCAAGATTCATGAGGCTCAGGACTGCTGGAACCGTTATGACAAGAATTTTCGACCACCTAGGCGTCAATCACCATCTTTTGCACCTCGGGCTTATGCTTCTTATGGACCTGGTCTTCTTCCTTCATATTCTTGGACGCCTGACAGTGGTGCTACAGATCACATCCCCAATGATTTTTCTCGTTTTCAATTTTCTACTGCGTACACTGGTCCTGATCAAATTCAGATGGGTAATGGTTCTTCTATACCAATTTCTAATATTGGTTCATCTACTTTAGGGACTCCCAACCGTAAGTTGCAGCTTCGTAATGTTCTCTTTGCACCCAAAATATCTCATAATCTCTTATCTGTCTCTCGTTTCAACACTGATAACGATGCCTTGTTTGAACTTCATCCAAATTTTTGTCTTGTGAAAGATCGATGTAATAGCAAGGTTCTTCTTCGCGGTATTAGGAAGGGTGGTCTCTATCAACTTGATGTTTCATCTCAAACTCCTCAGGCTTGTATAGGAAAACGTGCTAGTTTACAAGCCTGGCATGCTAGAATGGGTCATCCAATGATGCGCACGGTTCGCAAAGTTATTTCTCAATTTTCTCTTCCAGTTTGAAACCAAACTATCAGTTTTTGTTCTTTTTGTCATGAGCATAGGAGTCATAAACTACCTTTTCAATCCAGTACAACAGTTTATTTGAATCCATTAGATTTAGTTCTCTCCGATATATGGGGACCCTCTCATATTTTATCTAATGAAGGATATAAATATTATGTCATATTTATTGATGCGTATAGTCGTTTTACTTGGATGTTTCCTATGTCTCAAAAATCTGAAGTTTTCTCTCTATTCTTTTTGTTCCAAAAGCATGTTGAAAATCTTTTTAGCCGAAAGATTAAAAAATTTCAATCTGATAATGCCCTTGAGTATTGTAAACTCACTCCGCATCTCCAAAAACTTGGAATTTCTCATCGTTTTTCATGTCCACATACTTCTGAACAAAATGGTTTAGTTGAACGTCGTCATCCTCATATTCGTGAAACTGGTCTTACTATTCTAAATATGGCATATGTTCCATCCTCATATTGGTATGATTCTTTTTACACTGCTTGTTATTTGATGAATCGTGTCCCTTCGACTTCTGTTAATAATTCCTCTCCATATGAAGCTCTTTTTGGTCTTCCCCCTGATTACACTTCTCTTCGTGTATTTGGTTGTCTATGCTATCCTCACTTGCGTCCATTTAGGTCTCATAAAATGGATGCTTCATCTTCTCCTTGTGTTTTTATTGGCTATAGTCCATCCCATAAGGGTTATAAGTGTCTTCATATTCCTACGAGTCGAATTTACATCAGTCAACATGTTGTTTTTGATGAGACTACCTATCCCTTTGCTGCTTCATCATCTTTGCCGGCATCGACTTCTTCACAGGTAACTCCATCTTCTCCTTTCTCCATTTCTTTACCTTTGGTTTCGTCTACTGGATCTTCTGTTAATCCGGTCATATTACCTAGCATGGCTCCACCAAGGATGTGTCCACCAAGGACGTCTTCACATGCTCATCTACTGCCTTCTCCATCTCCAACAAGGATGTCATCTCTTTCTAAGCAGCTGACAACGTGTCAGTCTTCACCACATGTTAATGATGCTCCTCGGTCAACTACAACACCTGTTAATGATGCAATGTCTCCTCGGTTGACTACTTCACCGGCTCCTCGGTCAATTTCTTCACTTGTTAGTGCTGCAATGTCTCCTCGGTCAATTCATTCACCAGTTCCTCGGTCAACGTCTTCTGTTTTGTCTTTTACAAATGATTGGTATTTACCACCTGTTATTATTCAGTCTACAACACCTGCCAGTTCTCAGAATCAGGACCCTGCTTCCACTCGGATTTCAGTGTCTGCCAGTATTCATCCTTTGGATTTTTTTAAATTCTTCACCTCCGGTAGCAGACTTTAGTACTCAAGCTTCCGCTGTACTACCGACTGGTTCATCCAATGGTAACACGATCTAAGGATGGTATCTTTAAACCCAACTCCAAATACATACTGGTATGTGATTCACATTATGAACCTACTTGCATTTCTCAGGCGCATAAAGATCCAGCCTGGCGTGTCTCATCCGATGATGAGATAAATGCATTGCTTCGCAATGGTACATGGTCACTAGTACCATATGATCCTTCTATGAATGTTATTGGATGTAAATGGGCTTTTCGTATAAAATGTAATCTTGATGGCACAATTGCGCGTCGTAAATCTCGCCTGGTTGCCAAAGGATACAATCAACAAGAAGGGATTAATTACTCCGAAACATTTAGTCCAGTTGTCAAACCGTGTACTATACGTATTATTCTTACATTGGCTTTGTCTTCCAATTGGCCCATTAATTAACTCGATGTGCAAAATTCTTTCCTACATGGAGAACTTCAAGAAGAAGTGTACATGAAACAACCTCCAGGTTATGTTGATTCTCGTTTTCCTACACATGTTTTCAAGTTACATCGTTCTCTTTATAGACTTAAACAGGCTCCTCGTGCATGGTACCACAGACTTAGCAACTTTTTGTTGCAAATTGGGTTTGTTACTTCCAAGTGTGATTCGTCCTTGTTTATTTATAATGGACCTCATGGTGTTATTTATTTGTTGGTCTATGTGGATGATATCATCGTCACTGGTTCTAGTACTATAGGTATTACTTCTATTCTCACTCGTTTACAACAAGAGTTTGCAATTAAAGATCTTGGTCAATTATCTTATTTTCTTAGGATTGAGGCAATTCGTACTTCTTCGAGGTTATTTATTTCTCAGCAACGTTATGCTCATGATCTTGTTCTTCGATCCAAAATGGATGGAGCCAAACCAATTACTACTCCGCTGAGCACTTCTGGTGATATTTCTTCTGATCGTAGTACTTTATTAACGAATGCTACTAAATATCGTAACATTGTTGGAGATTTGCAATATTTAACATTTACTCGTCCAGACCTTGCGTTTGTTGTCAATAAAGTTTGTCAATTTATGCATGCTCCTACAGAATTTCACTGGGGATTAGTCAAGCGTATTCTTCGTTATCTTAAACATACGAGCACGTTTGGTATACTCCTTAAGACATCTCCGTCTTTACAACTATCTTTCAGTGCGTATACTGATTTTGATTTGGCTGGTTCTCTTGATGATCGTCGTTCTACAAGTGGATATTGTGTCTATTTAGGTGGTAATATTATTTCTTGGAGTGCTCGTAAACAAAAAAAATTTCTCGTTCGAGTACTGAAGCTGAGTATCGGGGACTTGCCATTTCTACTGCCGAAATTATGTGGATTCAGTAGCTTATTTCCGAGCTTCGTATATCTACACGCTCTCCTCCAATATTATGGTGTGACAATCTTGGTGCAACATATCTCGCCGTTAATCCTATTTTTCATGCTCGGACGAAGCATATTGAAATTGATTATCATTTTGTTCGTAATCAAGTTGCTTCCAAACATCTTGATGTTCATTTCATATCTTCTAAAGATCAAATTGCAGATATATTTACAAAACCACTCTCTAAAGACAGGTTTTCTCTTTTAAGGTTCAAGCTCACGGTTCAGGATAACCCGTTACGCTTGCGGGAGGGTGTTAAAACTATGTCATGCACCCAGGTAACGTGACCAAAGTTAGAAGTATTTAGAGTTTCCTTATTTTGAATTCTTGTATTTTAGGCAATATATTAGCCTCTAGTTCAAGATAAGTTAGTATATATATATACCCTATGTATACTCACGTTCAATTGTACAAGTAAGTTTTATCAATAAACACGTCTTGTGTTCTAGTCTATTAAGTCCTTTCTGTTTAAGTTCTTATTAGTTATTCTTTATCTTATGTTTAACATAAACCCTAACTAGTCTTAACTGTAAGACTTTGTATTTTGGTAATAATTAGAACCTTGCAAAGCAACTCGGTTGTGCATTAAATATTTCATCAAGGTCTTTAAAAAGATCAAAACTGAGATCCGGATTGACCAAGGCAACCACCAAAAATAGTTGCCAGACAAAAAAGGATAATTTAGGAAATGCCTAAAAGATTTTTCCATTGGGAAAAATACAGCCAGGTTCCTTGGAATGGAGCACAATTGCCTATTTCTATGATTAAATGTTTGTGATACATCGAATAAATTATGTTTATTTGATCTCCCCAACAATACATGCAATATATGCTTAAGCAATGGTTTTGGTAATCTTAGTAAATTTATTTAGCTTCGAAATGTTGGGAAATATGGGATATTTTTGTTTGTTGTCGGTGTCGTGTTTGGTTTCCTGAAATGCTGCTCTTGTTGGCATCAACAAGTACATTATGTAGCAGTTGCTTTTTGTATTCTTCTTTGGTTGCAGAAATATGTGTGTGTTTATGTGGCAGTGTGCACTGTGGCAGTAGTTTGACGATTACGTGGCGGTGTGCCATCTGGAAGTTGTTTGACTTGAGTTCGCACGTAGGTCTGCCATTGTTTGGAGAGGTATACATGATTAGCTGACCCTAACTGTGAGTGTTTCATGTTACTCGCGGATTACATTCGTTTAAAATAAATAACACTGTATTTGGATGGGAAAACAGTCATGAATTTTAAGACCTCGCAGGGCACATATTTTCAATATGAATTCATCACCAACTCTCTTTGTGTCATTCTCTCGGTGCCACTACTCAAAACTATAAAACATTATTTATCCGATCACTACCTGTCCTTAAAAGAAAAATTAAGGGAATTCAAATGAAATAGAAACGTACGTTCTTTGGAAAGGAGAGACAAGTTAGATTAAACTGCAATAGAAATTTTTTGTGATGTTCCAGTAAATTGGGAATCACATTCATGAATGTGTTTTTCTTTTATCAGCATTTGTTTTTTTTCTCGGATTTATGAAGGGGACTGGAGCAAATTGATGATCAAATGCTGAAATAATTTATCATTTGTAATTTAGGCTAGATTGATTTCTAGAAGAATAATAACGTAGGAATAAAAAATGCTTCCTAAAGATGAATGGCATGTGTTATCTTTGTCCAATCAATCCATCAAAACTTAAAAACTGTGATTAACTTTAGGAAATTTTAATTTCAAGACAGACTCATTTCCCTGACAGATCTCCACGTTTAAATTGGAGAACGCTTCAATAGTGTCATAAATATCTTGTGATGCTGGAGTTTAGACATCCATTCACATGCTTTATGGTATAAAGCTCTCGTCTCTCTGCTAAAAATTCAAACAGGATTGGTTAATATCATATCCGAAATGAGTAAAAACAGGCTTTGAGAGAGTCACGTGTATTCCCAAAGTGCTCGAAGTCCAGTATAACTCTTTGTCTACAACATCGATCCACTGAAAATTAAGGTAAATTAAAATTTCAAAACCAGAAAGTCTTATTGAACTGAGAAAAAAATCGAGAAAATAAAAACCGCCCCCAAATCTTCTCACAAATACGAGCTCATGCTGTCCTCCGTGGGGCCCATCGAGACCCACAAAAAAACTGAATCTAGCGGTTTTCACATTGTCCGAAAGGACTTCCTGTTTAGATGGGCTGACATTGAAAATACTTTGATTACACAACATTGTGGATGCTCATGAATCATGTAACCTTACTGAGCATACCTATAGAATGATAAATTCATCACCAACCCATTTTGTATCATTCTCTATTTGGTATTAAACACATATGTAAGTGCTCACTCTCTGATCTTATATATATTAGTTGATACCGAACCTTTGAAGTGAAAAAAAATATTCACAAAAGAGATTTTTGGGAGTTGACAGGAGAAGTGAATGTTGAATATAATGATACCAATTTTATTGGAGTGAATTTGAGATTAATTGTGATGTTGGAGTAAATTGACACCAGTGAGAAACATGATTTTTATTAAAGGGAGAGAAAAATATGATTTGAGGTGGGCGAAAATCATAATCGACTCGCTAATTAGGTCGTGTTAGAAACAATGGATCTTCCAAGCACAATCAATCAAGAATTGAAATAGAAATGAAATCAAAAGTAAAAGAAGGACACACAACACAAGGATTTATAGTGGTTCGATCAAGATAATCTACATCCACTTTGGAAGGCGAAGATAACAATTTCACTATGATTCAAACGACATTACAAGAGTATGATTCACTCCCTTACACTCTCTCTTAGTTACATATGTTTCTCTTACTAAAACAAGAGGATGTGAAGAGTACTTATATCTTCTGATATCTTCTCTTACACAAAAGGTATGCCTTCTCTTGTACAAAGATATGCCTTCTCTTGCACAAAAGGTATTCCTTCCCTTGTACAAAAGATATGCCTTCTCTTGCACAAAATAAGACTTGTCTACACTTGCCTTCTCTTGCACAAAAGGTAAACGGGCAAAAGGGTCGGGCAAATGGATCGACCCAACTGAATACTAAACCGTATTCAAGACACATACACTACAAATCTCCACTATGACTTGAATACCATCACCACTCATCATCATCGTCTTCGCTCAGCCCCTCAAGGGCTCTCAACACCTGTTGACACCAAATAAGTCCAAGAAGTGCTTGAACTTGATACTTGGAACCGACTTCGTCAACATGTCCGCAGGGTTATCCATTGTAGGAACCTTTAGCATCGTTATCCTACCTTCCTCAACTGCATCCTTGATAAAATGATACTTGACATCGATGTGTTTCGTTCTCTCATGATACATCTGGTTCTTGGTCAAGTGAATGGCACTTTGACTGTCACAGAACAAAGTTGTACTCTCTTGATTGAAACCCAAATCACCAACCAAACCCATCAACCATATACCTTCCTTTACTTCTTACGCGGTTCCCATGTACTCTACCTCAGTTGTAGACAATGCAACTATGCTTTGCAAAACTTACCTCCAACTGATAGTACTACCACACAATGTAAAAGTATAACCTGTGAATGGCCTTCTTCTATCAAGATCACCTGCATAATCTGAATCAACATAACCTACAACATTCGTCGAATCACCATAGTGTTTGTAAAACACTAAACCAACATCTGTACTTCCCCTTAGATACCTCAAAATCTACTTTACAGCTTGCCAATGAGCCTTCCCGGGACTTCCCATGTATCTACTTACCACACTCACAGCTTTTGCGATATCCGGCCTTGTACAAACTATAACATACATGATGTTACCAACTGCGCTTGCATATGGAACTCGATACATATACTCTTTCTCATCTGCAATTTGAGGTGATTGCCTTCTAGAAAGTTTAAAATGATCTGCCAAAGGAGTACTTACTAGTTTTGCATCTTTCATACCAAACCGCTCGAACACCTTCTCGATGTAAGCCTTCTGGGACAAATACAACTTGCCTTCAGCTCGGTTTCTATGAATTTCCATGCCCAATATATTCTTTGCTGCACCCAAGTCTTTCATCTCAAACTCACTACTCAACTGCACCTTCAACTTCTGTATCTCCGACATGTCTGTGCAAGCGATCAACATATCATCAACATACAAGAGTAAATGCACAAATGAACCATCTTGGAGTTTCCTGTGATATACAAAATTGTCATACTTACTCCTACTGTATCCATTTTCCAACATAAACGTATAAAAACGTTTATACCACTATCACCATGAAGGAAAGCCGTCTTAACATCTAGTTATTCCAATTCTAAATCTTTCAAAGCAACTATAGCAAGCAATGTTCTAATAGAACTATGTTTAACAACAGGAGAGAACACCTCATTGTAGTCAATGCCTTTTCTTTGTGTAAACCCCTTTGCCACAAGCCTTGCCTTGTACCTTGTTCCTTCACCATCTGAAGTACCTTATTTCTTCTTGAAGACCCATTTTCTTCCAACAATCTTCTGTCCTTTTGGTCTTGCAACTATCTCCCAAGTGCCATTCTTGTCAAGAGACTCAATTTCTTCAATTGCAGATGCTCCCCCATTCTGCTGATTCTTCACCACCGATTGCTTCTTCATAGTTTCTTGGATCATCCCTATCTATGCTCTCACCCACTGCAACTGCATACGCAACCAAGTCAGCATATCCATATCTCTGAGGTGGTCTAACTTGCCTCCTTTCTTTGTCTCTTACAAGATTGTACTGATTACCTTGTGCTTCTTCTTCCTTGGCAGGTTCTTGCACAATATCTTGATCATCATCAGAAATAACAGTCTCGTTGTTTTCTTGAACTTGCATCTCAAGTTCCACATGGTCACCAAGCTCCACCTTATCACTAAAACCCTCTTTAGCTCTTCCATCTAGTTCTTCATTCTTTGACTTCAACATCGATTGCTCATCAAATTTCACATCTCTACTGATAAGAAACTTGTTTGATCTTTCGACAGGACACTATAACCTGTAGCCTTTCATGCCCTTTGCATACCCAAGAAATATACACTTCTCTGTTCTAGGCTCTAGCTTCCCCTCATTCACATGAGCATAGGCTGGACACCCAAATATCTTCAAGTCTTCATAGTTAGCATGTGAACCTGTCCAAACTTCATTTGGAGTCTTGCACTCAATAGCAGTCGATGGAGATATGTTCACTAAATAAGCTGATGTGTTTGCTTCTTCTGCCCAAAACTGCTTTGGTAACCCGACATTGGAGAGCATGCACTGTTCCTTCTCCATTACGGTTCTGTTCATCCTTTCTGCAACACCATTTTTCTGTGGTGTTTTTCTGACTGTGCGGTGTCTCACAATCCCTTGCTCCCTGCAAAACTCATTGAACTCACCCCCAAAAAATTCCAAACCATTGTTTGTCCTCAATCACTTGATTTGTCTTCCGGTTTGCTTCTCAACCATAGTCTTCCATTGCTTGAACTTGACAAAAGTTTCATCTTTGTGTTTAAGTATGAATACCCATACTTTACTTCAGAAATCATCAATGAATGTTAGCATATATGTACCACCACCATTTGAAACAACCCTAGAAGGACCCCAAAGATCAGAATAAATATAATCCAGAATACCCTTGGTGTTATGAATAGATGTACTAAACTTAAATCCACACTGCTTTCCAAAGACACGATGTTCACAGAAATCAAGCTTACTTGTTTTGTGATCACAAAGCAATCCCTGCTTGCTCAAAACATCCAATCCCCTCTCGCTCATATGACCTAGCCGCATATTCCACAACTTGGTAGTATCATCTTCAGAACTTGAAGAACATACAGCTGCATCACTCGTCACAGTAGTACCTTGCAGCGTATAAAGACCATTAATTTTCTCACCCTTCATAATTGTAAGACTTCCTCTTGACACACGAATAACTCCGCCTTCACCTTGATACTTGCAGCCATTTGAATCAAGCATACCCAAAGAAATCAGATTTCTTCTCAGGTACGGAACATGCCTAACCTTAGTTAAAGTCCTCACCATACCGTCATACATCTTAATTTGAATTGTACCTACACCCACCACTTTACAAGTGACATTATTTCCCAAAGAACTTTACCACCTTCCGTAGCTTGATAAGTAGTAAACCACTCTCTATGAGGACACATGTGAAAAGTACACCCCGAATCAAGAATCCACCCATTCTCCGATCTTTCGGTATGAACTGTGAGAACCGTTCCATCATCACTTTCTGCTTCAATATTTGCTGCGATGCCTTGGTTAGTATTCTTCTCAACACTCTTCAATTTTGGACAATCCTTCTTGAAATGCCCCTTTTCCTTACAATGAAAACAATAGAATTTACCGGCTTTTGATTTAGACCTTGACTTTGATCTACTCCTATCAAATCCATCCTTTTGGTTTCCTCTTCCTCTAACAAACAACCTATCTCCCGAATTATCTTTACCATTAGTACCCGTCTTCTTTAACTCCTTAGAGTTCAAAGACGCTTTAACGTTTTCCATGGAAATTGTAGTTTTTTCATACATTACGGTATCAACAAAATTATCATAAGATGGTGGTAAGGAACAAAGCAAACCCAATGCTTGGTCTTCATCTTCAATTTTAACATCAATATTTTCCAAATCCAAGAGAATTTTATTATAATCATCAATATGATCTATAATAGACATTCCCTCATGCATTCTAAGAGTATGTAATCTCTTCTTAAGATATAAACGATTAGTTACGTATTTAGTCATATACCTCTTCTCCAACTTGTTCCATAGCCCGTCCGATGTCGTTTCCGTCGCCACTTCTCTCAAGACTTCATTGCTCAAACACAATAAAATTGTTCCATGAGCTTTCTCCATGAGTTCTTCCTTTGCTTCATCCGACAACGTTGTTACTAGAGTCGTTTTCCCCTTCAAAGTTTTCACCAAACCTTGTTGCACCAAAACAACCCTCATCTTTAGCCTCCATAAATTGAAATCATTCCTTCCATCAAATTTCTCAATCTCATACTTTGCCGCCATCGTAGATCGCTTCCACCCGGAGCTCTGATACTAATTTGTTAGAAACAATGGCTCTTCCAAGCACAATCAATCAAGAATTGAAATAGAAATAAAATCAAAAATAAAAGAAGCACACACAACACAAGGATTTATAGTGGTTCGATCAAGATGACCTACATCCACTTTGGAAGACGACGATAATGATTTCACTATGATTCAAACGAGATTACAAGAGTATGATTCACTCCCTTACACTCTCTCTTAGTTACATATGTTTCTCTTACTAAAACAATAGGATGTGAAGAGTACTTATATCTTCTGATATCTTCTCTTACACAAAAGGTATGCCTTCCCTTGCACAAAGATATGCCTTCTCTTGCACAAAAGGTATTCCTTCCCTTGTACAAAAGATATGCCTTCTCTTGCACAAAAGAAGACTTGTCTACACTTGCCTTCTCTTGCACAAAAGGTAAACGGGCAAACGGGTCGGGAAAATGGATCGACCCAACCGAATACTAAACCGTATTCAAGACACATACACTACAGGTCGATTCTCATAATGAGTTGAGTTTTGTATTTCTAAGGACCAAAATACCCATACATCTTATCAACAAGTTTTACGTTTTAATTTAATCGTCTTACGGTTTGTTGAACGGGTATTGATTTAAATCTTAGATCAAATCATAGTTTGTGGGTTCTGATGAAATATTAATGTCGGATTAAATTCAGAATGTGATTACCCTTGTCAGATTATGCAGATGTGATTTAACTATATAGATGTGATTTAACTATTTTTGAAACATGTTTATATGATTATAGATCCGTGTTTGTTGGACTTGCTATGAAATTTTCTTCCACAAAAAATAATTAATATCCTCTCATTCATAAATTGTAATGACCCATCCCTCCACCGATATTGTCCCCACTTAGCCATTACGGTTATCCGACAGTGTGGGTTTTTTAGTAGGCATCGCTGCGGTAATCCAGCTGCAACTTCCCGAGAGGTCACCCATCCCTGGATGGCTCCTGCCCGAGCATGCTTAACTGCAGAATTTTCTACCAACTCTGGAACCAATTTTGCTGAAAAGGCCTCTCCCACCAGAGCATTATCATAGTAATTTTGTTGTTAGCTGGTCATGAATCATGTAACTTCACTGAGCATGTGTAAGGAATGATGAATTCATCACCAACTCATTTTTTATCATTCACAATTGCAGTTGAATTCCTATAAATGAGCACCTCCCTGATCAATTATTTTTACATAGCCTTCCGAGTTGAGATGAAGATAAAAGTAAATGTTAAAAGCGAGATTAATTAACTGTGATGTTAGAGTAAATTGATATTAATAAGTGGTAAAACTCTTATACGTGGAATATGGTGAGGAAGGCTTATGGAGTAAAGTCATAAACCACATTGTTCCCTTAGAAGGATCAAGATCTAATCTTGGTTTAATCTTATTGATTTCAAATCCAAAGTGTTATGTCCTGAATTATGGTGGAAAGTCGAGTACCTTTCGTTTTATTTAATTGTAAATTCAAATTCTGGTGTTGATGAATCATCCAAACCAAACATCGAATTCAGTACTTATCAGATTTGTAAAATTCAAAGGAAAACGAAGCTATTGAGATGAAATAGAAGCGTATTTTACAATTGTTTTTAGTTGTTGAAGTTAATGGCATATTGAAATGGGTTTTGTTTTCAGAAACCATGTCGTTAATTTAATATTTGTTTATTGGTTTGTTTTTTAAAATCTTTAGACAAATGTATGTCACCAAAATGCACCAAGATCACAGAGCACAAAAAATGATTATTATAGATGGAGGGCATTATACCTCCATCACAATGAAACCGAAAGTCGAGGTGAATTTGAATTTCAACATGGACTGATCTTCATACAAGATCACCCCATTTACATTTGAAAACACTTTGGTAATGTTGGGAAGAGTTTCTTGTAACATAACGTAAACCATAAAAACAAGACTCATACTTCGTTTATGTGGTGTGAAAAGACTCAAAACAGATTTTTAGTGTGCTTTATCCATTTTGAGGTATAAGCTTATCAACGACCATGCACCCAAAGTCACAAACGAGAGAAACGGTCTCCTACTAATTTTAGAAGTAGTTCCCTAATACTAAAAAGAAAATTTAGAAGTGCTATTTTTAGAAGAGATATAGGGGTGTTTCCATACAATGAAGAGAATATAAGAAGGGTATATTGCCTAGGGAAGAAAAAGACCTTGAAGAAAACATTGCAAAATGTTTTCTCTAAAGCAATGGAATTAATATTGTTGATTATTGCAACCTTTTAGTTTTGTCTTTCAACGTAGCTGTTTTCTATCTAACCTATTAAGGTCTGAAACTAACCAATGCTAATGTTTTTATTATCGGGTCATGAATCATGTAACCTCACCGAGCATTGTATAAAATGAACAAATCATTTTGTATATCATTAAAACACACTTATACAGGTGACTTCTCTAATCTTATATTAGTGTTACCGAACAACTTGAAGTGATATAAATTCAAAAGTGAAATGTTGAAATTGGGATTAGATGTGAAGTTTGTGATGTTGGAGTAAACTGATATCAATAAGGTGTACAAGTGGAGATTAGAGAAGTTAAAATTTGCAAGTCTCGATTCAGTGTTATGTAATTCAGAGAAGTAAATATTTGTGTTTGTACCTGAAAATATTTTTGGGCACTGAACACAATTGATTTGATGAAATTGATGTAAAACAAGGTTAATAACAAAAAATAAGTTTAAATAGAAGAAAAACAAATTTAACGTGGTTCGACAAGTTTTGACTACATCCAAGGACAAATCCCCTTGGGAAAAGATATTTTATTAATCTAATTGAGTATAATCATTTTCCAATCCCCTTTTAGGTTTTGCTGGTGCATTTTCGTGTATCTCTAGCGCTCCTTTTAGGGTTGAGATTCTATTAATATAGTTGAATATAAGAGACCTTGATTTCGAGATAAACTTCACATGCAAGTAACTCGGCTAACAAAAGATCTAGAATGTTCCAGAACTTCCTCCGCAGCTACTTGGTCAACGAACAATGTAGAAACTTCTAGAACCTTCCTGACATATTTCGGTATTGGATGGCCAAACTGTGATGGGCAGCGGATATGACTTGTGATCCTTGACCTTTAAAAAAAAAAAAAAAATACTACAAAATGTAAAATTTACTTAAACTCAAGCTAAGAAACAAAATGAACAAAGAGTGGCTTAAATGACTAAACACAAGCTAACGACTCAATATTTTGATGAAAATTGATATCTAAATGAAATTCTTGTCCTGCTATTAGATCCTAAATTTTCTCGCAATTCTTATCATTTAGATCATAATTAAGAAAGAACCGTACCCTCTTTTGTTATCAGCACAACTTTTGTTGACTCTTTTTTCTCCTCTTTTAGTATTATTTAATTTAATGCATAGGATGTTATGAATAAAATAGACGAAGAACTTGAGGCTGGCCAACCAACCTTTACTGACATACCTCTCATCGACAAGCCCTTTCAAATTCCAACTAGAGTTAGCGTCATCCAGCTTGACATAAGTGTGTTGTAGTAGTGTCTGTATTCCAAACACATCTTCTTTTCTTGTGCAATGTAGATGAATACATTTTTCTTGTTCTTTGTGTTTAAGATGGAATTGCTCATAATGTGAGTATTTTTATTTTTGGTGTCAAATCTTTGTTGTTGCCAAAATTATCCATTAACAAATTATGGTAATACACGCAATAAATGTGCTAATTTGTTGTCAACCTTGTCATGAAATATGTAACCTCACTTAGCATGTGCAAGGAATGATGAATTCATCACCAACACATTTTATATCATTCACAATTTGCAGTTGAATTCCTATAAATGCTCTGATCTATTATTTTTTACGTAGCCTTCCAAGCGAAAAAGGAAAAAGATGCGCAAAAGAGATTTATGCGAGTTGAGATGAAAGATGAAGTAAATGTCGAAAGTTAGATTAATGAACTGTTTCTACAAAGTACAGAAAGTACTCGCCTACGGAAGATGATTGTTGATCTTGAGGTAATAGGATGTTGCTTAATCTCAAGAAAACGGGATCCCTTGCTTAAATTCAAATCATGCACCCCAAAAGTGTGATAAATGATAATGCTGATTAATTTTTAATTGGTTCCTTGCAGGCACCGAGATGTGACAGTGGAGTTATACTTAGTCAAGATCCAGCAGTAGCTTATATACGGTCGAAGAAGAATTTGAATGACGATCAACGCAGATCTATTCACAAGGTTAGGTTATTCTTCACAGAACATGCCTGCCCTTTCTGTTTTGTTTATTCTCCCCGATCAACCAATTAACATCAATTCCATAAACAGACGATTTGGAGATTTTGATTTTGTTTCAAAATTGATGATGCACTTCTTACCTAAACATGCAATAAACAAAATGCTCCTGCTACTTGTTGCCATGCCTATATTTATAATATTTTATTGTATAGGACTTTAAAAAAAGAGAAAAGATTTGCAACGACAGGAACCGGACCTAAAGGATTTTGTTATAAGTTCAACCTCATATAAAATAATTGATCATATTTATAGTTCCAAATCCATGTCACAACTAGTTTTCCACTTATAGATTACGATAACACAGAGCCTGATGGGGAATTAAAATTTTAAAATGGACAGAAATCTGATGATGAAGATGATTTTGATGATTTCTAGAGTTCAATACAATTTGCATTTTGTAATTCCTAACTTTTTCTTTTCTTATATTGCAAATGCAGTACATTATTCTTGTGAGTTTCTTTGTGTTTAAGAATTGCTCGTACTTTGAGCATTTTTGTGGTGTCAAATCTTTGTAAGTTGCTAGAATTATCCACTTACAGATTGTGGTACTTTAAGTGAGCTAATGTGATGCTAATGTTGGTGTGACCTACTCATGAATCATGTAAATTCACTGAGCATGTGTATAGAATGATGAATTTCATCACAAACTCATTTTGTATCATTCACAATTTACAAGTAAACTCGTATAAATGAGCACCACTCCCATCAATTCCTTGTTACCGAACCTTTGAGTGAAAAAGAAAAAGATGCACAAAAGAGATTTATAGGAGTTGACATGGAAGTACAAGTAAATGTTGAAAGTGAGATTAACTGTGATGTTGGTGTAAACTGATGTTCTGATGTTATGATGCAGCGACAAATGCCATGACTTGTGGATCTCCAAGTTTCAAGTTCACATCAACAAAATTGACAATGTCTTAAAAAAAATCCAGATATTTGGTGGAATCCCACGAATATGCGTGTTTTTCCAAGGACACTGGACAACCCGGAAAATTATCTTTTAATAGGTCACTCAATGTATGGCCGTCAGCGACTCCTACTGAGGAAATAATGGACAGATGGCTCTTGCTTCTCTCCCTAAACAGTAGAACAGGCTTCAAAAGTTTTATATGAAGAGCATTCAAAGATTTGTTTTTTTTTAAGTCAATATATACATGTAAAATGGCATATGCATTTATTATTATTCAAAAGTTAGAAGATTACCACTTGTTCTTCATGCATCACGACAAATCCGCTAGCTCCGGCAATTCAGGCACAGCTGATTTCACTATCTCTCTAAGATTTAACAGATCATTTGCCCTCACTATCAGTTAGGTGTACAAGCCCTCAATGAAGAATAGGGTGAACAGATGTTCTGGAGGGATTCAATATACACAAAGTTACGACTAGAATCCAATAGCACATATATATGAGTGTTTATCTCATAATACAATCTTTTATTCTAACTGCAATGGAATCAACAGATCTCCAATATATATGGGAACCACCATTTCTCTTTTCTGAGAAATAAAACAAAGAAAAGGCCCCAAAATCCAACTACAAACCCCACCGCAATAACACCATAGAAAGTATTCTCTCAATTGCATCCTCAGAATCATCTTCTTCAACTTCCTTCATAAGACTAGTATCACTAGTGTTGGTAACCTGATCACCATCACAAAGTTTCGTGGTTGTCTCTCCACACAACAAATCATTCCCAACAAAAGCCTAACTACCAACACTCAATCTGTCAAAGTGGTCTCCTCTAGAAATCCTGCCACTTAAGATAAGTTTAGAACCCAAAGAGAGTCGAGCGATGTTAGAGATTGTGGGATATGTCTAGATAGTCTATTGAAACTTAAATCCAAAGACCCTAAAACTAGACATGTTTCCTACACTCCTTGGGATAGCGTTCGAGAATTGATTATGGGACATATTAAGTGTTGCAAGTCTTTTTAACAAACCTATGTCTATTGGAATATTTCCATCGAGCATGTTGCAAGATAGATCAATTCCCGAGCTAGAGCTATAGAACTTTACGAATTGTATCATGATCCCTTTAATAACCATTTGCAGCTGAATATTATCCGGATAGTAGATATCAAAGAGTTGCTTATTATACCCCTCCAATATTTCCCATATAATTTAGGAATGTGGCCTGGGAGATTGTTTTGTGACAGATCTAGTATTTGGAGTTGTTCCAGATGATTAATCTCTAGAGGGATTGATCCATTGAACTTATTTTGCCTTAAAGAAAGAATGCTTAAACCAAAAGCCGGGCCAAATTCAGCTGGTATACTACCTTCAAAATGGTTATTTGCTAATGAAGTTGAGAATTCTCAAATCTTGAAGTTTACTAATGAAGTTAAGAGGAGCACCGTCGACATTGTTTTCATTTAGTTGAAGATATAACATTGATTTTAGTTGTCCAAGCTCATTTGAAACATTTCCAGTGAGATTGTTGTTTCCAAGGTTTAGAGACCAAAGATCCTTGCAGTACCCAATGCTAGTAGGTATCATTCCTGATAATTTGTTATTTGAGAGGTCAATAGTTCTAGGATTAGATGTCGAGTCTTTTGAACATATGGAGGAGGGAATTGAACCAGAAAATTGGTTTTTTGAGAGTTCAATACTAAAAGGATCAACTCTTGAATCTCTTGAAAATATAGAAATGGGGATTGGACAAGAAATTTCATTCCCAGCTAGATTAATAGAATCAAAACTAGAAAGTCTTTTCCCCTTTTCTGGAGAGATTTCACAACTTAATTTTTTTTTTTTGAAAGAGAAAGGTTGGATTAAAAAGGAAAATATGTACAAAGTTATATACAAAGGAGATTCAACTCCATACCTTCAACAACTAAAGACAGAAACTAACTCAAAGCCATAATCTCCTCCCATTGAAATAAAAGTTGAGTTGAAGAGAAGTTCTTGAAAATCTCCATGTTCGAACTCCACAGAATGATGTTGAGTTTAACCTCATACAACAACTCCTCTTTATCCTTAGGGCGACCACCATGATCCATGCAATTCCTTTCGAGCCAAATCTCCCAACATATCGCTAATGGAATTAGATGCCAAACTGTTTTTAATTTTTTTGAAGATCCCTGTAAGTTCCAACCCTTAAGGAAGGCACTGAACTGCGCATTAAAGAACCAATTCACCTTGATAGCATCCATAAAATAATCCCATATCTCCCTCGCCAAACTGCAGTGTAATAGCATATGGTCTAGCGTCTCATCTTCGCTGTTGCAGAACAAGCATAAAGTGGAGCTAACTGTCACCCCTCTGTGTTGAAGCATACATTTAGTCGGAACTGATTTGTGCAGAGCAGCCCAGATAAGAAACAACACTTTAGGAGGTTCCATCTTACTCTTCGCTATATGAGCACAATCCCAGACCTCATCCTTCTCCTCCATCTTGGAATAAATTGCTTTTGCAGTGCACCCTCCCTCAATATCATCCTCCCGATCCTGCGTCAGTCTGACTTTTCTAATATCAAACTTTATCTCCAGTAAATCCACTCTCTCCGCCGCATTTAATTCTCTTGCAAACTCCAAGTTCCAAACCCCTCCTTTCATGTTGGCAATTGAATCATGTTTCTGCTTGCTAATCCTATATAACCTAGGATATTTATCTTTTAGGGATCTTTTCTCAATCCACCAATCATGCCAAAACCTAACTGATTTCCCATTATGAACTTGAATATTAACAGCATCATAAAAGTCTTTATTAGCCTTCAAAATCCCATACCATATGCTACGACCCATAGGTTCCGTTACCTGCAGTGGAACTAAAAAGTCTTCATTTGACTTCATTTTTTCACACATTATCTTCCTCCACAAGGATGTTTTTTCCCTGCAATATCTCCCATGCCACTTAGCCAATAAAGACCTATTGATTCTTCTTATGCTTCTAATACCCAAGCCTCCATTTCTCCTTGACTTGCAGATACGTTTCCAAGAAACCCATCTCATCTTCCTATGATCTTCATCCTCCCCCCAAAGAAACTTACGCATAATGTTGTTCAATTTCTTCTCCACAGAAACTGGGAGATAATAAATCGAAAGAAAATATGTTGCAATACTCTGTAAAGAACTTTTGATAAGAGTCACTCTACCTGCTTTGTTTAGGAATTTTCTCTTCCAAGGCGCCAGCTTCTTCTTCATCCTTGCAATCACCACCTCCCAAATCGCCGCACTTTTCTTGCAAGCTCCAATCGGCATTCCCAAATATGTTATAGGTAACGACTCAGTTTTACAGCCTAACTCCACAGCTAGGTCCTCTACCATGTCATCAGCTCCTATACTCGTCATCGAGCTCTTGTCTAAATTCAACTTCAGACCAGTCAACACCTCAAAAATTAGCAAGATAACTAGCAATCTCCTTACCTCCTCCTTTGTGGCATTTACGAGTATAATTGTATCGTCCGCAAACTGTAGATGAGAAATCGTCGATCCTCCATCTACCACCTGGAAACCACCAATCCTGTTGTCCTCCACTGCATCATTGAGTAACATAGAGAGTACTTCCACTACTAGAAGGAAAAGGAATGGCGACAAAGGATCACCTTGCCTTATTCCTTTAGTAGGTTTTATCAAATTTGTAGCCTCACCGTTCACTAACAGAGAAAACTGAGCTTCTTTGACACACCATTCAATCCATCTTATCCACTTCCTTCTAAAACCGTTCTTCTTTAAAATATTAAACAGGGAAGGCCAATTAACGTTGTCAAATGCCTTTTCCATGTCAATCTTGCACAAAATTCCTGGCTTCTTCTGTCTGATTCTTCTATCAATACACTCATTGGCTATGAGAATACCATCCAGAATCTGTTTATTCTTTATGAAAGCACCTTGAGAATTTGAAACCAAAGTAGGCATCACAGTCTTGATCCTCTTCGCAAGAATCTTAGAGATAATCTTATACACACTGCTAATTAAACTCAAAGGTCTAAAGTCTTTCACCGTTGCTGAGTCTTCTTTCTTGGGAATTAGCTTCATGAAAGCTGTATTCAATCTCCCATCCAATCTTTCCTTTCCATGAAATTCATTTACCACCGCCATAACATCAAACTTCAAAAAACTCCAACAAGTTTTAAAAAACTCCATACTATACCCATCTGGCAAAAGACCATGACATAACTTAATTTGTTATTTGATAAATCAAAATATTGACAAGTTAGAGGTGGAATAGGCAAAAGACCATGAAATTTGTTGTTCGACAAATTGAGCAGAAATTGATCAATGAAACAGTGCCTCCAATATAGTTTCTAGAAACATCAAATCCAGTAAGGTTATGGAGCTTCGTGAGGCAAATTGGTACTTCTCCGGTTATATTATTATCATCTAAATGAAGCACTTGAAGAGAAATAATCTCGCATATTGAAATTGGTATATAGACTCTTATGTTATTACCAGAGACTTCTAGGGACTCCAATTTAGAAAGATTACCTATCGAAGAAGGTAAAGACCCTTGAATTGAAGAATAATCGGCAAACAAAATTACCAATAATGGTGCATTTGAAATCGAGCCCGGGATGGGTCCACTAACATTTGTATTTGATATCCAAAATGCTTCAAGCTTAGGCCATCGACGTTGAAACATCCTAGTTAGATTAGGGTGAAGATGAGGATTATTAGACACATAAAGATCTGTTAGTTGGGGAAGGTAAGGAACTGAACCCTGTAGTCCACAGTAAGATAAGTCAAGAAATGAAAGCCAAGTTAAATTGACCATCTGAACTGGGATTTCAGAACTGAGTTTACGATTGTCACTCATTTTGAGAACAGATAGACGAGAAAGATTGTGAAAACCATGGATGGGAAAAATGGTAGTAGATATAGAGCAATAAGAGACATCAAGATGTATTAAATTGGTAAGATATGATATTTGTTCAGCAAAATTCTTTTGCGAATATGTGACCTTAGACAGATTAACACCCCTCAAACTTAAGACCTGTAGAAGTATTCAAGCAACATCTAATCCCATGCCATTGACACCAGTTTTCGTGTTGGATTCCTTCTTGCCATGAAGATAAACGGTTTGATGGGTCACTCAAAGTTAACTTGAAATCTAAAAGTGCTCTCCGATCGTTTTCGTGGCATCCATGACTAGCTAATGGAAATTGAGAGTTGCTAATCATTAAATACAACAAGAAATGAAGATGGATAAGAAGAAGATGAGGGGATGTATTCTGAGTATTATTACTGAACAAGTTCATTGTTAATTATCAGAAAATGTGCAGAATGAACTCTAACTTGTTGAATAGATCTCAAATCAGTTTGGATTTTCGTTCGCATCAACTAGAGATTGACTTGGAGAATCATAAGGTAGGTCTATTATATTTCGAGTGGACATTTTTGGATGGTAGACTTTTACCTATGCTAAATGATTAAATTTATAACTCTCACAACTCTAACTTGCTCTTAAACTTGAACGTGCCCTTTCGTTTTCAATTGAAAATGATTATTAGAGATCCAACTTGCTCAATTCTTTAAAGTAGTTTGAGTATTATCCATTCATTGACTGTGCCAGTGTGTAAGAGTAGGCTTGACTTGCAAAACTGTCGAAAAATTTGCGTTCTGTGATTCCAAACTTTTTTTTCTTATATTGCAAATGTAGATGATTATTTCATTTTTCTTGTGAGTTTCTTTGTAAAACTTTTGTGGTGTCAAATCTTTGAATTATCCAATTTGCGTTCTGTGATTCCAAACTTTTTTTAACTTGGGAGGAGCTAACTTATATTGTGTATATATACGATTTTTGATTATTAATCATTTTTGGTGAGATTAGAGGCTTTGAAGAGGGGAAGAAAGGGTTCTTGAGTTTCTTTTGTGTTTAAGAATCCCATCCTTACTTTAAGCATTTTGGTGGTGTCAAATCTTTGTTGTTTGCTTGAATTATCCACTAGTTTGTGTATTTCCGCATTACAGATTTCGTGGTACTTGACTTGCATCAAAAACTCATTTTTTTTATCATTCACAATTTACAGGTAAACTCGTTGGGATAAATTGAGCACCACAAGAAGTTGAACATGACCCATCAAGACTTCCTTGTTACTGAACCTTTCAAAGTCCGTGAAAGGAAAAAGATCATTATTCAAATGAATGCAGAAGCAAGTAAACTGATAGTTATTATTGGGTGATGGCAAATGGAAGCTAAGCAAGGGCTCCATGGTTATTGCAAGAGGCAAGAAGTGTCAAATCCTCACCAAACGACAAGTTTTGCCAAATGCCAAAGGTATGCAATTGGGTAAGTGCACTCATTGTTTAGTTGGTAAACAAACTAGAGTTTCCTTTCATAAAGCTTTACCCAAGCGCACTTCTGGTATTATTGATCTTGTTCATTCTGATGTATGTGGACCTTTAAGGGTCAAAACACTTGGTGGTGCTGTTTATTTTGTCACTTCATAGATGATGCTTCAAGGAAGGTTTGGTCATATGCAATCAAGACCAAAGATGATGTTGTTCCTGTGTTCAAAATTTCATTTGTTCATATCTGTGATTCCAAACTTTTTTTTCTTATATTGCAGATGTAGATGATGTTGAGAAACGGAAGATGGAGAAAATTCCTTATGCGTCTGCAGTTGGTAGTTATTAAATGGATACATTTTCTTGTGAGTTTCTTTGTGTTTAAGAATCCAGCTCTTACTTTAAGCATTTTCCATCTCAGGAATTCGAGTTTTCACTCGTCAAATCTTTGTTGTTGCTTGAATTATCAACGGTTACAGATTGTGTATTTCTCGGTTTGGTGGTGATGGGTCTTAAGTGTTGTTGGGTAATCTTATGGTCCAACAATTTCGGTGTCCCCTAACTTGGGAGGAGCTTGGTGTTAGAATGTTTTTGTTAACCCAGGAGACTTGTTTTTGATATATACATTTTTGAGAAGAAAGAGAAAGAGAGGAAGAAGAAAAGAGAGTGAGTGAGATAGAGAGAATTAATCCACCATGAATCATTCTTGTAACTTCACTGATCTTGTCTCTTCAAAGGGGAAAAATCTAGGGTTTGTCAATTCAAATCAAAAAATTGATAGTGAATCTCATTTTTATCATTCAAATTTATCCAAGTGCTATAGTAAACTCAAATTTGGGAGAATAACCCATTATTGTTATAGTGGAAGATTTGCCACTTCACCTTGGATCAATTCCTTGTTACTGAACCTTTCGAGTGAAAGGAAAAAGATGCACAAAAGAGATTTATGGGAGTTGAGATGAAAGTACAAGTAAATGTTGAAAGTGAGATTAACTGTGATGTTGGAGTAAACTGATAATTATTATGTGTACAAGCCCTCGATGAGGAATATAATGAGGAGATGTTGTGGAGGGATTCAATTTCAATGACTTGAAATGCAGATGATTATATGGTGAACATCGGTTGAAATTAGCTTGATTTGTTTATGCTTTAATTCGAAATTTAAATACTAGTGTTGATGAATCATCCAAACCAAATATTGGGTTTGGTGATTGTAAGATTTGTAAAATTCAAGGTCACCCAACCAATAAAGGCCATTAGAGGGCAGATTTTTCTTTTGTTTCAATATTGATGTTCAAATTCTTGCATAAAACATGCAAAAACAAAATGTTCGGGTTACAAATTAGAATGCAATAGGGTTGCCCATTTCTATGTTTAAAATGTTTCACTGTATAAGACAATTCAAAAGGAACGACTATGGGGAAAAGGTTTGCAAGGACAAGAACCAGACCTAACGGATTCGGTCAAAAAGTTCAACCTCATATAAGATAATTGATCATATTTATAGTTTCAAATCCATGTTACAAGAATTATTCATTTACAAGTGCTGTAAACCCGTCCAAATGAAATGGACGGGCTAGCTAGTTTATTAACTGAACCATTTATGCATGGAATTTATGTAACGTAAAACTATTTATAGGTAATGGTTGACATAAAATATTACGTCAATGAGCACTTATGGAGAGCACATTTTACTAAAAGTTGACGAATGCACACTTTTAATTAATAGACTTTATATTTAGACTTTATATTATCCTCTTACCTTATTTAGCTTTAGGAGATTATCTCCATTAATTTGGGTTGTAAACACAAAGATATTATTATAGTTTTATATATATTCTAGCCAAGAGGAACATTTCTCCTCAAGGAAATTATCATCAATCCAAGATGGTATCAGAGCCCCTACGATCCTACTTCCTCTAAACCATTAAAATCAATGGCGACGGAACAACTGAAGCTCACAGACATTGCTGAGGCATATGGTTCTATACATCTACAGCAACCCGATGATGCTTTCTACATGGATACCGGTTCTACCTCGCATCTCACTGCTGATTCAGGTACTTTACATAACATTACCAATTCTAGTATTGTACGGTCTATCTTAGTTGGCAATGGCAACAACATTCCAGTTACTGCTAGTGGTACCAAGCTCATAAACCTCCCTTCTCGCACCCTTCAACTCAAAAATACTCTTGTTGTTCCCGATATTATCAAAAACTTAGTTTATGTTCGTAAGTTTACCACTGATAATCGTGTATCTGTTGAGTTTGATCCAACTGGTTTTTCTATGAAAGATCTTAGTTCGAGGAGGATTATCCTTCGGTGCAATAGTTCCGAGGAGCTTTACCCTATCACCAACTCTGATGTGCCAGCTAAAAAATCGTCCCAGCCTTCCCCCATTTCCCTTGTTGTCTGTTCGCCATATATTTGGCATAGCCGCCTTGGTCACCCCGAAAAGGTTGTTTTAGATGTTCTTCTTACCAATAATTCTATTTATTGTAATAAGAATCAACATTCTAAACTTTGTCATTCATGTCAAGTTAGTAAACATGTTCAATTACCTTTTTATGAATCAAATTCCAATACGTTTGCTCCATTTGATATCATTCACAGTGATTTATGGACCTGTCCTCTTCATGTTGATACCGGTTTTCGATATTATCTTATCTTGATGGATGATTTCACCAACTATCTTTGGGTTTATCCTTTAAAATTTAAATCCCAAGTCTATGACAAGTTTTTGGAATTTCGTTCTCTTGTTCAAACCCAATTTGAGCGTCAAATAAAAAGTTTTCAATGCGACATGGGACGTGAATTTGACAACTCTTCTTTTCACAATTTTGCTCGTACTAATGGTCTAGTTTTTCTCTTCTCTTGCCCCCAAACTTCCTCTCAAAATGGCAAGGCCGAACGCATGATACGCCGTATCAATGATATCACCCGCACTCTTATGTCTCATGCTTCCGTTCCACCAAAATTTTGGGTCTATTCTCTCCTTATGGCTGTTTATCTTCATAATATTCTTCCCACAAGAATCCTAAATTTTTCCTCTCCCGTGTCTATTCTTTATCAACGCCAACCAACATATGACCATCTTCGTACTTTTGGTTGTCTTTGCTATCCAAATCTCTCATCCACAACTCCTCACAAACTTCCCCCCCGCTCCACTAAATGTGTTTTCCTTGGTTTTCCTCCCAATCACCGTGGATACCGCTGCCTTGACCTTTCCACCAACAAAATAATCATTTCCCGTCATGTAACTTTTGATGAGAAAGTTTTTCCTTTCAATGATCCTCCAACAACCGTGTCTGAAAATGATTCCTCCTATTCTTCTCCCTTTCATTCCCACCATTTTTCCTACAGTTCTATTCCTACTACTACTACTGTCAACAATCCCACACCCAATGCAAATCCCTACACTCCACCTCACCGGCGCCGTAACGCCTTCCCAACTATTCCCACTACCAATACTCTACTGCACATCAATCTTCCACCTCCTACTTGCTCCGTCCAACAATCTATCAAAGTCCCATCTACAGAAGATCGTCTTATTTCCCCACTCCATAGCGATCTGCCACCTCCTTCTTCTTTTCCCACTACTGACGATCCCACTTCTTCTTATCATTCCACTCTACAGCATACCTATATTCCTAATACCGTCCCTACTCTACAGCATACCTACATTCCTTCTCACACTATCCCCACTACCGAACCTTCCATTCCTAATACCGTCCCCACTACTTCCTCCTTACCCATTAATACATCATCACATACACCTAATTCAACAGCGTCCCACACCATTCCTAATACCGTCCCCACTACTTCTTCCTTACCCATTAATACATCATCACATGCACCTAATTCAACAACGTCCCACATCTCCACTCCCATTACTACAGCATCTACTACTCCTACCACCGTGTCACCCACATCTACTGCCCCATCATCTCCTCCCATAAATACAACTCCTTCTCGTCCTATCACTCGTGCCTCTCATGGCA
Organism: Papaver bracteatum; assembly: GCA_023529315.1. NCBI lineage: Eukaryota > Viridiplantae > Streptophyta > Magnoliopsida > Ranunculales > Papaveraceae > Papaver > Papaver bracteatum. The sequence goes on along the minus strand of JAJJWX010001430.1, from coordinate 257,245 downwards.
TATTCCTCCAAATCAATCATCTTAATCTTCATGTCCAAACCTTACGCCATATCTCCCCTCTTCCTCGTTCACACTTATATGCTCTTAGGGACATAAACTGGAATGCTGCCATGAAAGATGAGTACAATTCTATGATGAAAACTAATACTTGGGAACTTGTACCACGACCACGTGATGCTCATGTTATTCGTTCCATGTGGCTGTTTCGTCATAAATCTAATGCCGATGGATCCCTACAGCGACACAAGGCTCGTCTTGTTGCCAATGGAAAATCTCAACAAGTTGGAGTTGAATGTTTTGAAACATTTAGTCCGGTTGTTAAACCTGCTACTATTCGTACTGTTCTCACTATTGCTACATCATGATCTTGGCCCATACATCAACTAGATGTCAAGAACGCTTTTCTTCATGGTGATCTAACCGAGACAATGTATATGCATCAGCCTCCAGGATTTTTTGACCCTTCTCTATGGCCTCAAGCAGGCTCCCAGGGCGTGGTTTCAGAGATTTTCCAAGTTTATCACAGGTTGTGGTTTCCGTGGTAGTGTATGTGATCCCTCACTTTTTGTTTATCAATCAGGATCCGAAACGGCATACTTACTTTTATATGTTGATGACATTATTTTGACTGCTTCTACTGATTCTCTCCTGTGCCGCTTCATTGATTTGATGAAGAGAGAGTTTGCTATGTCTGACCTTGGTCCACTTCATCATTTTCTGGGCATCACTGTTACTCGTTCATCCTCAGGATTATTTTTGTCTCAGTCATTATATGCACAGGACATCATCACGCGTGCCTCTATGACAAAATGTAATCCAGTGACTACTCCGGTCGACACAGATTCCAAGCTTAGTGCTACCTATGGCCCGGCAATTTCGGATCCCACTCTATACAGAAGCCTGGCGGGTGCTCTTCAGTACCTCACTTTTACTCGGCCAGATATTGCATACGCAGTTCAGCAGGTATGTCTATTTATGCATGATCCCCGTGAGCCTCACATCCATGCCCTCAAGCGAATCCTTCGCTATCTTCAGGGCACCATCAACCACGGACTGTTCTCTCGGTTTCCTCTATCTCTGGCTTAACAGCATACTCTGACTCTGACTGGGCGGGTTGTCCTGATTCTCGACGATCGACATCTGGTTTTTGTGTCTTTCTTGGTGACAATCTCATATCCTGGTCCTCCAAGCGTCAATCCACAGTCTCTCGATCCAGTGCTGAAGTTGAATACCGGGGAGTAGCAAATGTGGTTGCTGAAACAACATGGCTTCGAAATCTTCTTATAGAGCTCCGACTACCTCTACGGCGTGATACTATTGTTTACTGTGACAATGTAAGTGCGATATATATGTCTGGAGATCCTGTTCAACATCAACGGACCAAACATTTGGAGATTGATATACATTTTTTTCGTGAACGAGTTCGTATTGGTGCCATTCAAGTATTACATGTTCCCTCTGAGAACCAATATGCTGACATCTTTACTAAGGGGCTTCCTCGACACCTATTTGTTCGTTTTCGTTCTAGTCTTAGCGTTTGTTCCTCTCCCGCTTAGACTAAGGAGGTGTAATAGACTTTATATTATCCTCTTACCTTATTTAGCTTTAGGAGATTATCTCCATTAATTTGGGTTGTAAACACAAAGATATTATTATAGTTTTATATATATTCTAGCCAATAGGAACATTTCTCCTCAAGGAAATTATCATCAATCCAAGATTAATGTCTCCGTTCTTTTCCCTACAATCTATACTTGTGTATCAATGTATTACTAGATTTTGTGCCCGTGCTACGCACCGGGCGGATCCAAAAATCATGTATTTTTGATTTGTTGTGGCTCGGCTTCGCCTCGCCCTGCCGCTTAGGATTTTTTATTTGGTGTGGCTCGGCTTCGCCTCGCCCTGTCGCTTATCAAATGAGGTTTCTTTGGACTTATCTTTCTATGCACAGAAGAAAGCAAGCTATAAACTCGTGTTTATCTTCTATACACAGACAGAAGAAAGCTAAGCTATAAACACGTCAAGGAAATGTTAACTTGTGGCGTCTCAGATTATCCCAACAAAAAAACCTCGACCATTTAAATGTGAGGACATATAGTGCACAACTTCAGTCTTCCACCAATCATTTCAGTTAATGAAATGTCTCATTAATTTGTTATTGGTCACACCTTACATGCATTCTTGCTCGCTTACATGCTACGATGTAAACAGTCGAACATATATAAGACGCGTGGGTAAAAGAGTAGCTGATCCGCAAGTTTTGCCCACAGGACCCACACATGTGGGATACTAAGTATTTAACGGTTGACGACGGTGTTACTTAACGACCAATTAAGTATTTGGTGTAAATCCGATGTAATTTTTTTATTAATTGTAAATCAACACATAAGTTTTGTACACCCACATTTCTACTAACGGTTTTAGTATTTGGCCGTTAAAATCAGGGGGCTTGGACCAATAACGTTCTCTACTTAGGGGGTGTTTAAAAAAAATAAAATCTTCGACCAATAACGTTACGACACTTGTCTTCTCTAGAATTGATGTAGTTGAAAGCTTTTATCTAATTTAATTTGAAGTGAGTGTCATGCTCACCGTGCAACGTGGGAGCTCATATGACTTAGCCTTTTAAAGGAGGAGTGATGTATGAGGAGCCGAGGTGATACAACACCCCAAACATTACTTTGCTCTGGACTGAAATCAACACTCAATTGCAAGGCTCTTTAATATTGGTACTGTGACTCAGCGAACAAATTTGAGAGACCATATAGAATTTCCACATAGCTAACGACCATATATAGTGTGCAGCTGCACACCTTTGAAGGAAACAAAGTTTACACCTTGACGCGAACAATAGTCTTTCCGAAGATGAAATATGCTGGCAGAGGATCAAAAGAATAAATATGCTGGTCTTGCAAATTTCGTTCTCAAGTGCATGTACCCAGCGAAATCTAGATTTTTTTTTTCTTTTTCCCATGACTGTTTTTCTCTCCTTGACTTAATTTGGCACCTTCCTGACCGGATGATGATATTCATTAGTAAACCACATATAGACTATCCTAAAACCAAAAACTATACAAAAAACTTTTTTTTTTTTTGGTCATTAGCCATTGAACAATCAGATTCATTAGATACATAATTGATTTTAGATCACTACAAACTAAAATTGCGAATCATGTTTCTTAAATAATTGATGGAATAATCTTTTTCCAATAAGAAAGCATTTTCGTATCATTTTTAGTTAATATTCACTAGCTTTTTCTTATTTTGGAATAATCTTTCTCCAATAAGAAAGCAGTTAATATTTCACTAGCTTTTTATTTTCTAGCAGTTTCTCGAACACAACAATCTCAGAAATATACCTCTAAGATCACATACCATTTCATGTTATCTCTTCATTAACGTCCGAGGTTGTGCTCTCCTTTATCTCTGTATATTGTATCCCAGTGTCCTTTTGTTATGTATACCCTCTCTTTCTCCGGATTCTACTCCCCCTGGTCTTGGTCAATGTTGTTTTAATGAAAGCTGTTAGCCGATCCTTAAGATCTGTTCTGTCAGGTCCAAGCTCATGGTATAGTAACACTTTTGGAAACTTTAAATCTCTTTTATTTGTTTGGATAATATTTTGGCTGGCCGGTGATAATTTCCTTTGCTTTAGTTAGCCCTGTCAATTTTAAAACTAAAACAAATTTGTTGATTAGTGTTTGTAAGACAAAACATCCAACCAAGAAATGGCATTTGCAAATGCACTGCGCAGGTTACCTGTTGATTATGTGTCGTTTCAATCTCGACCTTTTCTTGGTCAAATCCTCAATTGAGAAGTTATGCCTTTGATACTTTGAGTACACTTATATGAAATTCTACCTTGCTATATCCTTCCAATCATGTGTTTCTGAGCACCATTGCAGACATTCCTCCCCCTGTAAAGTATATATATATATATATGTTAGTGGATTTTGTTATATTTTCAATTGCTTCAGAGTTAAGCATGACACTCCAATGAGAGATGTGTCTGTTTAAATAAGTTCTCTCTCTTTGGTCGTGTCCTAAAGAACTGAAAGATAACCCAATATGGAGCAACTTTAGTACATGTTTTTTTACTCAAGCCTCATAACCCGATACTTGCTTGTAAGATAACCCAACAAAGAGATCTAAAATATGGAGCATTTTATTTAGTTGAAGGGATATACGGAGGAGTATCTCTCCCTATACTCTCAATTGTAAAAATCAATTTGATAAGTTTCTGGCTAACTGCCGATCTGTTTCGCCTATTTGTAGATCTTTGTACTCAAAATATATTTGTGAAAAATAAGGCAGTCACAAAGAATTTGGAGGTGAAGATTGATAAAGAGTTAAAGATTGTGATCAACTGAAAGACTCGTACCGTACTCTGAATTATGTTCCTCGAAGATGGGCTTCTTGGCATGGATGTAGTATCTCCTATCCTTGTGATCTTCTTACGCTTGATTCTTTTTTTTTCAAACAACAGTTAAGCGAAGATGTTTCCCAGCAGATTTAACCGGAACCCGCAATAATTCAAGCGACCTTTTTCGCTTGAAGATTATTTTTTTTCCCAACCTAAATCGAATGATTTCGATCATGGGATTTTAAGCAAAGATGTCCTTTTGAATTGTTGGTTTCCTCTCGGTCCAAATAATCGTAGTATACATAAACTTTCAAACGATCTTGTCTTTTGGTGCCTGAACGTGTTTTTTCCCAAATCACATAACTATTTGTCAACAGAAGTGTCTGTTGAGCAAAGATGTCCTTTTGAATTGTTGGTTTCCTCTCAGTCCAAATAATCGTAGTATACATAAACTTTCAAACATCGTGTCTTTTGGTGCCTGAACGTGTTTTTTCCCAAATCATATAACTACAATGTATTTGTATGCCGATGTGGCTCTTACGGTGCTCTAATGTGGCTCTATAATAATTCAGAATTCTTGAGAATAAATTCAATGCTGACACATCAGCATAAGTATTCTCCTTTATATAAAGAAGTATTGATTGATATATTACGATAACGCATAACGATTTATCACATATTTAGAGTGATAGTTTGATCTTCTCAACAATAGAGGGTATGGTTGAAACAACTGTTCTCATAGGTGAAATTCTATTATTTAATTTATTAGATTCTAATGTGGGGAGGATATAATATCACTGTTTGTGCTTAATGTAGAATTTGTTTTTTCTCCAAATGCTGCTTTGGTGGCCACAACAAGCACATTATGTTGCTTCTGTAAACAGAAATGTGTGCTTTTTGGCGGCTGTGTGCACTCTGACTGTTGTTTCGCCAGAAAGCCCTATATGTTGACGCAAACCTTTGGAGGTACATATCAACAACAAGCATTTCGTGTTACATATGAACTCAATTTGAATGACGGTTTGGATGCGAGAACAACCATTTTCTTTTTCTTTTTCTTTTTTGCTCGGTATAAAGGAACATTATGAAAGAGAGAATAAAAAATACGACAACAACAAGGAGGCAGGAAAAACCTCCCAACCATCAACAACAAGCTGATAAAAACGAAGAACCTCGAACAAGAAAACAAGGTTCACACCACACCACCCTCACCCGACAACACTAGGTTGAAAAAGTTTTCTTTTCCAATTTACAAATATGTCATCTGAAGTGAAACCTAAGAACAATGACGGAAGTGGGGTGGCTTACCTAGGCTGTAGCCCACCCCAAAATCCGTAAACTCTTAATTGATACGTTGTAATTGGTGAAAAAAATTAGTTAGCCCAGGTAAGAATTTGGTTTCGCCCATGGCTAAGACGTTGTTAATACATTTACATTAGTTAAAAAGTAGAAGTGCTAGAACAATTAGTTAAAAAGTAGAAGTGCTAGAACAATATTGACAAAGAGTCTATTTTTTATGGTTATTTTTTAATTAATCTAAATTGAGGGATGTCATTGTAAGATTAAGGGAAAGCAAGTGGGTAGCAGGATGTGCGGGAAGATGGTTATGAGAATTTGTGAAGAATATATACAAGAGGCAATAAGAATTTGTGAAAGTGATGAAGTACAAACTGCTAAAGCCATCAGGTTGTAAACTCAAATCCTCCTTACAAAGTAAATATATAGAAGGATGATAGGAAGTGGAGGCGACATCATTAAATCTTATTGTCCTTTGAGTTCAAGGGAAAGCAAAAAAATTCCTACATATTTTCTTGAATATTGGGTCGTCGTAAGACGTTTTCTTCCATGTGAAGTTGTACATCAAAGGCAACGTCTTTCTACAAAACCCGAGCACGAATCTTTACTGATTTACTTATTGTCCATCATTTTATGGATCCTGAAACAAATGGTAGCTTTGGACGTGATAAAAAATGACATCGTACATATTCTATATCATGAATAGAATTATGAAAGCACAACCTTGGAGAGACAACCGGACAAGCGTTCGAAACTCTTTTCTACGACAAGACGTTGGATGGACAATAATCCATAGATAAGAGAGGTTTGTTCCATTGTAAAAGTGATTCAAATTCTTGGGTAGTAACGATTCGTCTACTGGGATTTTTATTTTTTTAGCCCACCCGAATATAAACTCCTGGTTCCGTGGCTGCCTACGAAGCAAGGTTCAGTAGAAGCACAATAATAAGTTTGAAGCTTACAAGACGTTATAAGATCGGCAACATCCTTTGATTTGTCTGTGAAAGTTCTTGCATCATGGGAGAACAATCATGAATATCGAAACCTCACCTACGGGCATATACTTTAAATGATGAATTCATCACCAACCCGTTTGGTATCATTTTACTTTTGCCATTGAGAACTATAATCATCACCGGACCTTAATAAAAATAAGAAGAAGAGGAAAATGGAAGCATCAAGCGTATGTATACTGCAATTCTTTGATAATCACATATTGAAATAGGTTTTGTTTTCAGAAAGTTAAGTCCTGAGTTGTTAATTTGTTTATCTGCATTTTGTAAACAAGACACTTACAATTCTTTTACGTGGTGTATGTCAAAAGACTCAAGACATATTATAAGAACAAGTAAATATGTTCTTACATTGCGGCAGGTCCCTGAATATGCTCTGAAATACGTTAGGGGAACGTCCAAATGTAAGCATTCGTTTCTCCATTGGTTAAGTGTCTTTTTCCATCGAATCTTCTTCTTTAGCTTGTCTAATCTTCATGGCTGCTTGTATTTCAGGCTATTTGGAAGGTTTTGGTGGGACGATATCGTCTCAACTGTGGTCACCAGTGAGGATCCACACAACCAGGTGCAGTCCTACTTGTATTTTAAGTTTAGATAATTAGAATTGTTACTAGCTAGGGATAAACAGACGTAGAAACACATGCTAGTTGTATGTTATGTTTGTGTCATGTGTCCTCAAAGTTAGGAGGACAGAGCTCTGTTGTATGTATGTTATTGCAAGATGATGCTTTTCATCTGGGTCTTTATAGTCTAGCTAGTGCAAAGTTTTGACAGTCTAGAAAGTTAATATGAAAGGTCCATATGGCTCATGATTTTCCTATGATGCTTCGTTATTACAATGTGTTTGCTAAATTGTATCGTTATTTTAAATGACAATTGTCTGACTTGTGAGCTTTCGGCAGGTGATCTTACACCCCTTGCAGGACCGACTTCTCTCCATCATAGAAAATGCACGTCTCCAAGTGTTTCCCGACTAGTACAAGCTTTTCGGGACGGTAAAACAGAGGTAAAATAGTCATTTTCTTTCAGCTCTTTCTACTTTTCTTTTTGGTTTTATTTTAAACTGTATCTAACAATTTGTTGTAAGTAATAGGTACACACAGGTAGGCAATGCTGTTGCAGTTCCCGTCTGACGTGCGCGTGGGTTTGCTCTCGCGAGAGAAGTAAACGAAATTCCTGACAACGGATCTGTTTTTGTGCTTCGTCCTTATTCTCCAGTTAAAGTGTTATCAGTGGAAAGTTGAAACAATAATGTTTACTTTAGGAAACAGGGTTCTAGCATTATTTATCGATATTCAAAAACACATGATATCAATTTTTCTGCTGTTTATTGATGTTCAGTCCTGAGCAGCAGCATCACTCTTATTTGTATAGTATTCTAATATAGTCAATGAAAAGTTTTTTGGATCTGAATTCTTCAGTATAGAAATTCCACTTTATTATATCCTTTGTGTGTGTTTATGTTTCCAACTTGTACACTTGTGATAAGGCCACTGGATTAACTACACTACTGGAAATTGATGAAACAATCGGGCCACTTCTGTGCATAAATTTAAAGGATTTGTCACTGGAATTCAAATGCTTTGGATGAAATTGAAATAGGTCCAAAAGCAGCTACAATTCCAGTAGAATGGTAAATTTTCAGGGTGTGAATAATGCAGTACATTTTAACTACACTACTGGAAATTGATCATGAAGGCCTTGGCGGAGGATTTGGAATGCGCAGCTGGCATTCTACTTACTCAAAATCAAGTAAAGAAAAAAGTAATCAAGAAGCAATAAAGCAACTTGTGTGCATAATATTTTTAAAGGATTTGTCTCTGTAATTCAGAGCATTTCACTAGACACTATAACTTTAGATAAGAACTGATGCGCCCATTATATCGAACTCAAAAGATCACAAAAGTTTAAATAAACCATAAAAGATACATCATCTAAGTCTAACCCAGGGGAAATCAATCTGACACAACAAAATTGATATATGAGCCGATTCAAGTTCCAAATGATGGCAGTTACAAGTTAACAACCGTAGTTAAGATACATTAATTTGATTTAGCCATTAATCAGACCCACGATTACATAATTCTTCCTTAATTTATAGATCTCTCTCCCTCTGTCAATTCATTTTCACTCAAATGTGCGTTATAATTCTATTAATTAGACAATAATGGTTGCATGCCCACTCTCCTGAATATATACCCGAACACCAAGCACCACTTCTTCACACAACCTTCTCTATCTCCATAATCCTCTTCTATCTAACTTAACTCATTATTCTTTCCCAGAAACCAATATGACTATCATAAACAGTAACTTGGCTCTTCTGTTAGCGATTTCAGCTCTTATGTTCAGTACAACAACATTAGTAGCTGCAAGGGAAGTGCCAAAAGAGATTCGTTACCCAGGTCATAACTTAGCAGCTCGGATCAATGCGGATGATGACGGTGCTGGCATGGTTGAGTGCTGGAATGCACTGTATGAGTTACGGTCCTGCACTAACGAGATCATACTTTTCTTCATGGATGGAGAGATGTATCTTGGTCTTGAATGTTGTAGAGCTATCCGTATCATAACCCGTGAATGTTGTCCTTCTATGCTTACTTCTGTTGGCTTTACTGCTGAAGAGGGAGACATTTTACGTGGTTATTGTGATGCTGCTCCACACTTGGCTGCACCTAGTTCTTCACCCGTTGCCATGCTTCCACCGGCACAGGCTCCTGCTCAGTCAGCTTATATCTCGGGACCAAGTACGGCCCCAGTAGTGGTTGAATAGATATGAGTTTTTTACTTGGTGCATGGATTATTATCTATTTGAGGTTATGAGTAATTGTGCTTGTTTCAGTTTTTAGTCTTCGTTTACTTAATCATAAATAAAGCTTATGGAAGGAACTGTTGAAAAGTTTTATGGTGTTAATGTTTCCTTGTTGTCATTCACCGGTTTACTCCTGTATGAGCAATCTATTGAATTGTAGCTTATCCGTACAGTTAATTGCCCAAATACGATCACTGGTATTTGATTTTGGTTGAATGTTCAGCAATTTTCTCATCTAGCTTAGCATGGAAAAAAACAAGAATTCTGATAAATCTTAATCCAGAATTCTGGTGTTGTTGAATCATCCCAACCAAAATCTGATTTCAGCGACAATATTTATCAAATAAATATTTCCACGATCGCAGAGAGGTATAAGCAACACAGAATATCCATATGAAGACAATGGTATAAGCAAATTTCCAAGATCGATCTCATTCAACTTGACATTCATTCATAAAAATAGGACTAAAGAATTCGAAATGCCAATATTACATGTACCAGAAATAAAGTAGAACACGTAATATTTACTTAAATTCAATCGAAATAACAAAATGAAGAAAGGGTGGTGTAAATGACTAAACACAAGCTAAGGATTCAATATTCTGATGAAAATTGATAGCTAAATGAGATTCTTGTCGTGCTGTTAGATCATAAATTTTCTTGAAACCCCTATAATTTAGATCATAAAAACCAACCATACCCTTCCTTGTTAGCAGCACAACTTTTGTTGACTCTTTTTCTTCACCTCTCTTAATAATTAACAGTATATTGTCAATAAAATGGTGAGACGAAGAGCCAGAGGGAGGCAAACCAAGCTTGACATACCTCGTATTGATATGGCCTTTCAGATTCCAACTAGAGTTAGCAGCATCCATCTCGATTACCTCAGTGATCTTCGGAGCTCTAGCCATTCTTCCTTCGATCTTAAAAAATCCCAAAATACCAAGTTCAGACATTGCCTAATCTCCCAGACTCACTGATGAGTAATTTGAGTTTAGTCTTTGCTTGCTGGATAGGGGTAGATTCTCTATCGAAACGAATTCTATTCCTTATCGACCAAATCAACCAAATGCAATTAATGGCTGCCATCCATAAAAGATTCTTGACCTGCGAGCTACCATTATATACACGAATAATACCAAATAACTTTCGATTAGAGGCAGCATTTAAGCGGATGTTAAAGATGCTACCTAACCAGTTCCACAACGCTGTGGCATAAGAGCATTCCAAGAATAGATGCTGTTGGGACTCGTAGCAACATGGGATGTCGCAAAGGTTACAACAACGAGCTGTACTAGTCCCAAAAAACAAAACATTATCATCTGTAGCCACTCTATTATGAAGCAATTTCCACACAATAGCAGCTCTTCTTGGTGGAGTTTTTATATTCCAAAGATCTTCAAAATCAACGTCCACAGGCCTTTTCGGTCTATAAAACTCAAAAGCATCCTTCATAATGACTACACCTGCACTACTTCGAGACCAAATCATTCTGTCACTAGTGTGAACAGCGAACGCAACCTCTTGAATTTGCTGTTGCATCATACCTCTTAACTCAGGCATATAGTCCGGAAAACACCAATTTCCGTTGACAATGAAATCTTCCACTTTGTTTAGCATATTGGAAGTATCCAAATCCAAGTAATCACCTATAGACGAGCCTAATGACCAGCACCAGAAGTCACCCCAAAAATCAATTTGCGATCCGTTTCCCACCAACCAAAAATAATGTAGCCAAAGGGAATCAAACCTAAGAGCTTTAGCACCACTCCTCTAACTCAAACCACTCTTCCATGAGTTGATATAAATAAATGTTCCGTTCACAACGGCACAAAGCAACACAGATTATCCATATGGAGACAATGTTATATGCAAATTCCCCAAATCGATCTAATTCATCTAATTTCATTCATAAAAATAGGACTAAAGGATTTGGACAGACACTTGATGATGAAGATGATTTCTAGAGTTCAATCCTAGTCGGTAATCCAAACATATCTTCAAGTTCAAGTTCTTGTGAGTTTCTTTGTGTTTAAGATCGAATTGCTCTTACTTTGAGTATTTGTGGTGTCAATTCTTTGATGTTGCCCGAATTATCCACTTACAGATTGTGGTAATAGAGACACTAAATGTGCTACTTTCGTTGTCAACTGGTCATGAATCATGCAACTTCACTAAGCATGTGTAAGGAATGAAGAATTCATTTTGTAAACTGGTAATAGAGACACAAAATGGGCATTGCAGTAGTCCGATTTCGTGGACACTATATACAGATGTGGTGCAAACATTTTTCTATAAATAAAGGGGAAGCGTGTCAGAATTCGTTACTCAAAAGATCACAAAAGTTTAGATAAACCATAAAAGGTACATCATCTAAGTCTAACCCAGGGGAAATCAATCTGACACAAAAAAATTAGAATGCTACGTGAATGAGATATATGAGCCGATTTAAGTTCCAAATGATGGCAGTTACAATTCAACAACCGTAGTTAAGATATCTTAATTTGATTTAGCCATTAATTAGACCCACGTACGATTACATAATTCTTCCTTAAATTCTAGATCTCTCTCTTTCTGTCTATCCGTTTTCACTCAAATGTCCGTTAGAATTCTATTAATTAGAAAATAATGGTTGCATTCCCACTCTCTATATATACCCGATCACCAAGCACCACTTCTTCACACAACCTTCTCTATCTCCATAATATTCTTCTGTCTAACTTAACTCATCATTCTTTCCCAGAAAACAATATGACTCTCATCAACAGTAACTTGGGTCTTCTGTTAGCGATTTCAGCTTTTATGTTTAGTAGAACAACATTAGTAGCTGCAAGGGAAGTGCCAAGAGCGATTCGTTACCCAGGTCATAACTTAGCATCTCGGATCAATGCGGATGATGACGGTGCTGGCATGGTTGAGTGCTAGAATGCACTGTATGAGTTACGGTCTTGCACTAACGAGATCATACTTTTCTTCATGGATGGCGAGATGTATCTTGGTCTTGAATGTTGTAGAGCTATCCGTATCATAACTCGTGAATGTTGGCCTTCTATGCTTACTTCTGTTGGTTTTACTGCTGAAGAGGGCGACATTTTACGTGGTTATTGTGATGCTGCTCCACACTTGGCTGCACCTCGTTCTTCACCCATTGCCATGCTTCCACCGGCACAGGCTCCTGCTCAGTCACCTTATATCTCGGGGCCTAGTACTGCCCCAGTAGTGGTTTAATAGATATGTGTTTTTTACTTGGTGCATGGATGATTATTTATTTGAGGTCATGAGTAATTGTGGTTGTTTGAGTTTGTAGTCTTCGTTTTCTTAATCATAAATAAAGCTTATGCCAAGATTTGTTGAAAAGTTTTATGGTGTTAATATTTCCTTGTTGTCATTCACTGGTACTGTACTTCTGTACGAGGGGTTTACTTTTATACTTGTTTCAAAGGCGGTCTATCACTAAGAAATCTATTGAATTGTAACTTATCCGTACAGATTGTTGCACAAATACGTCACTGGTATCTGATTTTGGTTGAATGTTCTGGTGTTGTTGAATCATCCCAATCAAAATCGGATTTCATCAACAATATGTATCAAAATAGATATTCCATTTCCTTCAAAGGTAAATCAAGACCATGTATGATATTCCATTTGTTGCCCAAAAACTATCAATAAATACTACTGGAGAAACAAACTGCTCCTAAAAGAAGTCAATTGGCTATGTAAAATGCATCTAAAAGAAGTCTGCAAATTAATAAAAGTTCCTCAACGGCACAATTTTTAGCAACAGCTCAGATTCCACCTACCCCAAAATGTGCCATGAAATCACTCTGTCTAAACTCTATATACTATTAACGGCACAAAGCAACACAGAATATCCATATGAAGACAATGGTATAAGCAAATTTCCAAGGTTCATCTCATTCAACTTGACATTCATTCATAAAAATAACATTTGAAATGCCAATATTACATGTTTGTACCTGAAATAAAGTATAACATGTTAAATTGAGTCTAAATAACAAAATAAAGAAAGGGTGGTTTAAATGACTAAACACAAGCCAAGGACTCAATATTTTGATGAAAATTGATATCTAAATGAAATTCTTGTCGTGCTGTAAGATCATAAATTTTCTTGAAACCCTTATACTTTAGATCATAAAAACCAACCATACCATCTCTTTTTAGCAGCACAACTTTTGTTGACTCTTTTTCGTCTCCTCTCTTAATAATTAACAGGATGTTGTCAATAAAATGGTGAGACGAAGAGCAAGAGGGAGGCAAATCAAGCTTGACATACCTTGCATCGACCTGGCCTTTCAGATTCCAACTAGAGTTAGCAGCATCCATCTCGAATATCCTGAAATGACGACCATGAGCCTCATCTCTCTCAATGAAATAGAAATGACCCTCATACTCAGCAATGTTGCAAATCTCTGTAGCATAATATTCTTGAGCAAGACTTGGTGGCATCGGCGGTATCCCTACTAACTCTCCACCAATATCAAAGTAAATCATAGACCCTTTTGGGTGACACCAGTACAATGAACCATTCCAGAAGACACCGGATGATTGCCATGGTATACTTTTAGGTTTAGGAGTACATGAATAAAATCCAGACAACCTCCAAGAGGATGATTCGGAATTGAAGATTTCAATTCTATAGTTATAACAACTTGTATTACCATCTGTCCAGAATGCGATGACTTTGTAATATGGGGATTTGAATGGATCAAACGCTAAACTAACGCAATTAAGTAACAGGTGAAAACTTGTCAATTGAGACTTAGGTAAGATATTATACTTTTTTGTGAAGGGATTAAAAATGTAATAAGCAAAATCACCAAAGTCGGGTTGGCAACTTCTTCCACATAAGAGTAAGCCATTGCAAGATTGCACAATCTCTATACCATATTTATCTTCCGCAAAAGGTAAGGTTTCAAAAGGAACATAACTATTGGTATTTACATCCAGATGGATATAATCATATTTGGCTATTTTCGCACGAAACAACTCATCGCCCCAGAAGATTCCTGAGACTGAAATTTTAGGGTTTCGAATGAAATGTTGGTATGTTGGTGAACAAATTGTGGATCAGTGATTATAACTAACCACTGTTTTGATACAGATTTGAACACAAGTAGAGATTTTGATGTTAAGCGAATCAAGATGAGTGTTGACAAATCAACATTACTACCTATAAATGATGCTGACGCTGAATTATTATGACTATCGTCATCAAAAATCTTACCTGTTCTTATTTTTCTGACTCCTCCTCCTCGTGTTGTTTTCTTTGTTGAAGAAGACATCTTTACCTTAAAAAGTTTATACTCTGTTCTTCTGAATCTTGAAGAAACAAGCAAAACCTAATTGATTATATGCGTAAAGGAAAACCCTAAGCAGGTTTTCTTTAGAAAGACAAAAGTGATATGTTAAATGGGGTTTGCAGGGGTCAAACAATCAATTTAACGTGGACCTTTGCCTCCTGGATGAACGTGGTAACCACTTTTTGTTTTCAGATTATCTAGAGGGTTCAATTTAAGCCACTTGTTTGGCTGCTACAAGGGGGGACATGGTTTTAGAGTTGATTTAATTGGACTATAACGAATAAAAATGAACACCAAATTGGGGATATATGGAATAATTGGGGGATATATGCCGGCATGGTCGATAAATTGCCGGCATTGAAAACTCTGCCGACAGCTACAGTAAAATATTCCTCAATTATTCCATGTATCCCCCAATTTGGCGTTCATAAAAAGGTGCTAGTGGATAAAAAGATAATTAGCGAAATATCTTTATAAATGGCAATTATGTCCTCATTTGATTAGAATCTACCACCACTTTACTAGCTAATTGTGGTATAACAGACTCTACATGTGCTAATGTTGGTATGAATTGCTCATGAATCATGTAACTTGAAGGAGGATGTATACAGAATGATGAAATTCATCACCAAATCATTTTGTTTCGTTCTTTATTTTCCGGTAAGCTCGTATGTAAAATCTCACCTCTCTGATCTTATATTAGTTGTATTGAACCTTTGAAGTGAAAAGAGAAAGATGCACAAAAGAGATTATTGGAATTGAAATGAGAAGAGAAATCACTGTTGAAATTTATATTAACTGTGATGTTGGGGCAAATTGATACCCATATGGTTATTATGCAGAGGAAGATGGAATTGAGTCTAACATTAGGAAGCACCGATACCATGTCTAGAGAGTGAATCGAGATTTTTGCAGAATTTCGATACAAGAATAATTCTATATTGAGTGTATACAAAATCCATTACATAATCCCTGTACACTCTAACTCTAGACATACATCTCACAGAGCACTCGCACATTAAATTCTCTATGCACACAACTCACTCACACCACCGCTCATTACTTAGCTCATAAACTCACGTAAGGAGAGTTCTCACCTCTCGCTTACCGAGGACCCAATCTCACTGACTTAATTTGTGTACTCTAGATATTTCTAGAGTAATTATCTGACAAGTGTGTTCTTGATAATTCTAGAGCATTACACTAAAGACTTGGATTGTTTTCAAATAATCTAGTGGGTTCAATTTAAACCACTTGTTTGGCTGGTACAAGAAAAAACAACAACATGGTTTTGAAGTTGATTTAATTGGACTACAATGAATAAAAATGGGCTACTGGATAAAAAGAAAATTATCCAAATATCTTTATTAATGGCAATTATATCCTCATTTGATTAGAAGATTAGAATCTACCACCACTTTACTAGTTAATTCTGGTAATACAGACTATACATGTGCTAATGTTGGTATGAATTGCTCATGAATCATGTAACTTGAACGAGGATGCATACAGAATGATGAGATTCATCACCGA
This sequence comes from Papaver bracteatum, assembly GCA_023529315.1. Lineage (NCBI taxonomy): Eukaryota > Viridiplantae > Streptophyta > Magnoliopsida > Ranunculales > Papaveraceae > Papaver > Papaver bracteatum. The sequence continues at coordinate 240,907 of JAJJWX010001430.1, read as the reverse complement.
ATCATTTTGTATCATTCTTTGTGTAGGGGCAGAATATCGCACAACTTATTTGTCAGTGTGCGAGATTCAATTATTTCCTTAGCTTGTGAGAAGAGCTTGCAAGAATATAGCAGAGTCTGCGAGAATGTAGCATGGGCGCGAGAATATGAGATGTACTCCACTATATGTGAGCTGTCATCCACTATGTAATACCCTATATAAAGAGAAAGGCAAGGGAGAGAAAAGGGGGTACACATTTTTGTAGAGGAGACATATTTTTGTAAGAGAGGGAGAGACACATTTGTGGGGAGAGACTTTATTTTTATTTATCATCTTCTTCTCCAAAAAAATAGATCTAGAGCTCTACAAAATATTCATTAATGGAGATTCTAAATGTAATACTAGTGTAATTCAAACAATCATAGTGAAGAACCATGGATGTAGATCACATTGATCGAACCATGAACAAAATCCTTGTGTCCATTTATAATTTTAGCATTCTTATCATTATTTTTATATTTAGATCCAGAAATTGTTATCATAATATCATACGGGATGTGTTGTAGGATTTCCTGCAACTACATTTTGGCGCTAGAAACAGGGAGTAAAGGATTTATCTTACCTTTAATTTATTGGTTCAAAACAACATCCACATATTTCGATCCAAAAGAGTTCCAATGAAAAATAATTGGGAGGTTACATGAAAATTTATAATCTGAAGCTCTAGTAAATAAAGAGGACAAGATACGAGGGACAAAAGCAAGTGACAGAGAGTCAGAGACCAACGAATACCTTGCTTTCGTTTGTGTTAGTTAACAAAGAAGGGTTGAATCTTGACGGCAAACAACAATGGAACTCCCTTGAATCAACAAAACAAGGCTCTCCCTGTCTTATATTTTGAAATCGTTCAGTTTTAAAGCTTTGATTGAATTTGGGATTTTTTTTTTTAAATTAAACGTGTATGGCTGAAACCATCGCTAAGCAGGTGATGCTAATCAACAGTTCCAGTGAATAAAATGAGAAAAAGAGAAAGTGTGCGAAGACAACTCACGGGTATGAAGTTGTTCATGGAGATTAATGAGAAGACATCAGCGAAAAGAAATAACAGGGACGGTAAAATAGTAGATGAAGCAAATGGATCAAAGACAAGACAGCAGCTTTGCTTCAAAATATTTCTGCGAAGGAGATTCAAGCAAAGAGAAAGAAAAACAAAGATAACACAGGTAGTAAGGGAAAATGAATAAATCAGATTGTTCCTGCGAACAAATTGTGCAGCTGCGAAAAAGTAATAAGCTGAAATGAGTTACCAATTAACTGGCGTGAAGAGGATTAGTTTGAAGAAATAAACTTGCGAAATAAACACCCGGAATAGCTCAACTTGCAACAGATCTCTTTGGATCAAGAGAGTTCCATTGAAGTTTTCTTACTGATAGCAGCAAATCTCTCTGGATCTCTAAGCTTCAAGGGTAAAAAAGGAAGTTTCAAGGAAACTCACATCTTCGGTAACAAGTGATTCAAAAGTCATGTGAAATCAAACGAATGAGATGAAGAAAGTACAAAGAAATTGGAACCAGATGGGATCTTCATCAACAAATCGCTCAAAGGAAAAGGATGAATCTCTTCCTTATATTTCTTATTTTGTGTCCAACTATCCATATCTGGAATTTTAAGAAAAAATTTTGAAAAAGATTTTCACAAAATGTACCCCTAACCTGTTCATCAAAATTTTAATTTTCTCTTGAAAACCTGATTCAAAATGAGATTTGATTACAGATTTTAACCTACAAAACTTTTTTTACAAACCCATTCAAATCGATGGAGAAGAGAATATAATTAACTTAGATTCTCTATCGATTGTATGTTGTACAGCGGAGAACAACAGGAATTCATTCTCGCCATCATCAGCAGATGGGAGGTCAAGGAATGTCACCCGATTATACAAAGAAAAGCATTGCCAACAACAAAGTGGGGGAAGAGATAAAATTATCAACGAGAAGACACGATAAAAGAACAACAAAAGCCTGAACTTCATCAACAATTATCTCATTTTGGGGAAAGAAAATACTAGGAGGCAATCAAGTCGTCAAGATGGAAAAATAAGACCTTTAACTAGGAAGGAAAAATAAGACCACATAAGAAACAAATAAAATAAGTGCACATAAGAAAGTAAGCAAATAAGCTTGCGAACATGTACATAGAAATGAAACTAAGGCAATGAAAATGCCGCACACTTGATATTATGATCATATTATTATGCGATACTTATAATGCAGGAATAAGGAAATGAAATGAAGAATGGACGCAATTTAAAGCTACATCAATTTTAGCGGCAAAATGAGCTAAGTAACCCAAACATTAGATATACATTGCGATGGATAAGCACTCTCATCATACAAGCATCATACTCGCATCATAAAAACATCGTATAAGCATTTCATGGCATAAAAATTGCATACATATTTCATAACATAGTCATCACATAAGCATTATATTCGCACAAATATTTTACAAAAATTTATGGAATAATATCGCAGGATTATTCAGGATTTCGTAGGATTATTCAGGATTTCACAGGATGTGATAATTTCGCAGGAGATGTAATTATTTCGCAGGAAATGTGATTATTTCGCAAGAGATGTGATTATTTCGAAATTTGAAGAGATTATACTATCGCATGAGCACAAAACATGAGACATAGGCAAGATAAGAATGAAGAAACAACTCGCTCATTCAACATTTTCTCAAGGATTCTATGCTCATAGATAAAGAACAAAGGAAACTATGGATAACCAAGGAAACATTTTATGTTCTTTATCTTCTTGGACAGAATCATTTCCAAAGAAGACGATTGATCAAAAATAACAAGAATCCTCACCAACAATGGAGTAAAAATTTCGCATGAATAGTTCGCAATACTTTGTATTATCATTTAAGGACGGATACTTCTTATATTTTGAGGATTGAGTACTTCTTATATTTAAGGATGGATACTTCTTACATTTAGAGGATTGAGTAATTCTTATACTACTTCAAGAAATGGTACTTCATATATATACTTCTCAAAGCTTTGGAACTTCACAAAAGAATTGAGGAAAGTACGTACTTTTCAAGTCCAATATTCTTTCGCTCGTTCCTTCCACAACAAAGATCAAAGACTACGACAACAACGGATTTTTTATTAAAGATCGCTCTTCACGCAATATTCAAGAAAAAATAGGCAAGATGTAGGGGCAGAATATCGCACAACTCATTTGTTAGTGTGCGAGATTCAATTATTTCCTTACCTTGCGAGAATGTAGTAGAGCCTGCGAGAACGTATCATGGGCGCGAGAATATGAGATGTACTCCACTATATGTGAGCTGTCATCCACTATGTAATACCCTATATAAAGAGAAAGGAATGAGAGAGAAAAGGGGGATACACATTTTTGTAGAGGAGACATATTTTTGTAAGAAAGGGAGACACATTTATGGGGAGAGACTTTATTTTTCTTTATCATCTTCTTCCCCAAAAAACTAGATCTAGAGCTCTACAAAATATCGATTAATGGAGATTCTAAATGTAATACTAGTGTAATTCAAACAATCATAGTGAAGAACCATGGATGTAGATCACATTGATCGAACCATGAAAAAGCTCATATATAAAATCTCACCTCTCTGATCTTATTCTTATATTAGTTGTATTGAACCTTTAAAGTGAAAAAACAAAGATGCACAATAGAGATTATTGGAGTTTAAATGAGATGAGAAGTCAATGTTGAAGTTTATATATATTAAATGTGATGTTGGAGTAAACTTATACCAATGTGGTGGATAAACCTGAGGAAGATGGCGGGGAGGCATTGTGAACTAACTTGTTCAAGATACACCGTTGATTCAGTCATGATTCCTGAGGCAATATATAGTTTGGATAATTTGGAATAAAAGGAATGCTCGTATCTTTGGAAATGAGTATACTTTCAAAACGGATGATGACCTGATCATTGAATCAAAATCTCTTGTTCTAGCTGGGGCAGCGACTTTTGGACATCACACTGTTTCTGAAGGCAAAAAATGGGATGTGATTTTTCAGCATATGTAATTTTTCTTATTTTATTTCTTTTCTTTTTAAGCTACCACTTGTGATATTTTTGTAAAATATTTTATCTCTAATAAAATCTTATCATTCAATCTATAAAAAAGTAAAAAATGAACACCCACTAAAAGTTGAAGATCTTCTTTATATTTTGACTCTAGCCACTGCAATTTTAAATAGATATTTCTAGAAAATATAAATCCAAGAATTATGGTACGGCGTTGATAGATTACCCAATGCAAAGTCGAAATTCAGACAGATCAGTTTTGTAAAATTCAAGGTCACAACCAGTAAACATCTAAGATATTGCGATGCCAATTCCGAGTTAGCTTAGTTACCTTAAATAACTTTTCTATTTTTAGCTTGCTTTAAATTCCTAATTTAGTTTAAACTCTATTTTTAGTTTTACTTGCTTCACAAGTACGAGAAGATATAAATACTTCTCTTGAGCTATGTTAAAGTCAAGAATTAATACAAGAACTCATTCAATCTCTCTAATCTTCTTATTCTCTCTTCTTAATCTTCTCCTAAACCTCTTAATTCTTCAACTATCCGGGTTTTATACCTATTTTTATCACCTAAACCTTGTGTTTTGGTCTAGAACCCTAACATCTGGTTCAGAGCAGGTTTATCCTGTATCTATTTTTACACTATTGTTTTTCCCAATGACGTACACATACGACCTGTCTATCCTACAACAGAGTATTAATGGTGTTACAACCAAACTTGATACATTGGTTGAAACTATCACCAAAGATCGTGAGTTAGATGAAGCTGCAGTTAAGAAACTATGTGCAGAAGAAAAATCAGCTCGTGAAGACGATAGAGCTAACCGTAAAATTGATCTCGCTGAACACGAAAAATATCTTACAGAGAGATTGTAAAAAGCCATAAGCTCTTCGTTACGTGCGTTGTTTGAAGAATATCATCCTCAAATTCATTTTACAAATGGTACTCCTCCACAGCATACACATCGTAACACAAATAATGGTTCTGGAATTCTTGACACTCCAGTTCGCACACCACCAGTTAATCATAAGTTTGGTTCCTTTGATGGTGATGACCCTGATGGTTGGTTATTTCAAGATGAGCAATATTTTTCTTGGCATAATATTGCTAACAATATGAAGATATCACTTGCTGCTGCTCATCTTAAAGGAGATGGAAGGTTTCGTTGGAAGAGAACTAGAATTATCAATCCAACATGGACACAATTTTGTTCTCTGGACCATGAATGATTTTCTCCTGAGAAGTTTATCGATGCTAAAATGGCAATTAGCACAATTAAACAAAAAGGCACTGTTAGAGATCATATTCCTGAGTTTGAACGTCTTTTAAATTTTGTTGATTTTCTTGAATCCCACTTGATTAATCTGTTCATTCAATCCTTAAAACCTGAGGTTGGTTCTATTGTGAAGTTATTTGAACCAACTACTTTAGCTTCAGCTTTTAAAAAGGTGCTCAACCAAGAAGCAGTCTTGTTGACAACTTCAAAACAACTCTCAAAGCCTATTCAGTTTAGACCAACTACTGCTACTAATAATTTTTCATTGAGGAAAACTACGTTACCAGCTGGTGTTAAAAGACTTACTTGGGAAGAACAAAAGGAAAAGAGGGACAAGGGTCTTTGCTTTAACTGTGATCAACTTTATCATCCTGGTCATATACGTTTGAAGCCTAGACTACTACTATTAGATATCCCATCAAGTTCAGAGAAAATTGAAGAGGAACATGATGAGTCTGATTATGATACTGCTGAAGATATTATTCTTACTCAAAAGACTTTTTCAGAGAATTTGGAACCAACAATCTCCTTGAATTCACTAACGGGTTCTTCATTCCCTAGAACTATGCGTATTTTGGGTTACACTAAATCTCAGCCATTTTCAATATTGATTGATTCTGGATCGACACATAACTTTATTCACCCTAAAATAACAAACAAATGTGGCTAGATGACACATTCTGAAGATTATGCTTTGCAAGTTACTGTTGGTGATGGTGTTCAAATACAAACTCGTGGCTCTTGTCATGATATTCAATTTAAGCTTCAAGATTATTCATTCTCTACAGATTTTCATCTTCTTGATATCAGTGGTTGTGATGCAGTCTTAGGAGTTAAATGGTTACGTACATTAGGTCCTATTACTTGGGATTTTTCGAAGTTAATAATGAAGTTTAGCATTCAAGATCGTGATGTGGTTTTATTGGGAAGTAATTCTTCCAGCATTATGCTTTTGGACACTAAATCAATGCAACACTTATTGTCTAGAGAAAATTTCGCAATTTTCCTACAACTATATACATTAGATTCTTCAATCAATGTCGCAACAAATATTTCACCTGACTTGCGTGAACTTCTTTCCAAATATGCTGATGTTTTCAAAACACCAACATCATTACCTCCTGAAAGACTACATGATTATCGTATCAATATACTTCCAGACTCTGCACTTGTCAATGTTCGACCATACCGTTACCCACATTTTCAGAAGGATGAAATCGAGAAGATAGTGCATGAACTTCATCAAGATGGACTTATTAGACCAAGTTCTAGCTCTTATTCATCTCCCATATTAATGGTACGCAAGAAGGATGGTTCTTGGAGAATGTGTGTGGACTATAGAGCTCTTAACAAGATCCCTATAAAGGACCGTTTTCCAATACCAATTGTGGATGAGTTATTGGATGAACTGCATGGGGCAACAGTTTTTTCTAAATTGGACTTTCGATCTTCTTAGAATCAACTACTTATGCACAAGACAGATATACCAAAAACTGCTTTCCGCACTCATTATGGACATTATGAATCCTTAGTCATGCCATTTGGTCTTTCAAATGCTCCAGCTACCTTTCAAGGGTTGATGAATCATATTTTTTGTCTTCATATTCGCAGGTTTGTGCTGGTATTTTTCGATGATATTTTAATTTATAGTAAGACCATGACTGAGCATATTCACCATTTGTCCTTGGTATTTGAATTATTGAAACTTCACCAGTTATTTGTCAAAGAGTCTAAATGAACTTTTGCGCAAACTAAAGTGAAGTATTTGAGTCACGTAATGTTCTGAAGGGGTCTCAGTTGATCAAGATAAGATTCAAAGTATTCTGTCTTGGCCTCTTCCAACTTCACTAAAGGAATTAAGAGGTTTTTTGGGGTTAGCTGGTTATTATCAAAAATTTGTCAAGGATTTTGGTAAGCTTAGTGCACCCCTACATAACCTGTTAAAGAAAGATGCATTTATCTGGAATTATCATGCTACCACTGCATTCAAAGTACTTCAAAAAGCTCTTACTACAACACCAGTTTTAATCCTTCTAGATTTTGCTAAGGAATTCTCCTTGGAGTGTGATGCATCTGGTAATGGATTAGGAGCTGTATTGATGCAATCTAGTCTACCAATTTCTTATTATAGCAAACCCTTGACAGGAAAGAATTTAAATCTTTCGGTATATGATAAAGAAATTCTTGCAATTGTATTTGCAGTTCAAAAATGGAGACCATATCTACTTGGTCGACATTTCAAGATACTGACCGATCATAAGAGTTTGAAATACTTTCTTGATAAAAAAACTTTCTTCTATGGAAAAACAGAAATGGTTATCTAATCTATTGGGCTACGATTATGAGATAATTTTTCAAAAAGGCAAGGAAAATCTTGCAGCTGATGCTTTGTCACGCAACATTGGATCTTGCTTTAGTTTGACTACACCAATTTTTTCTGGAGTCACTGAGATAATTCGTGAATGTCATTTGGATGCTGAGCTAAGTATATTGATTCAACAACTCATTAATTCTCCTTCCTGCAAACTAAATTTTTCGTACACTAATGGAGTTTTGCGGTACAAAGGAAGAATAGTTGTGGTACCTAATTCTTTATGGTGTACCAAAATTCTTGAGTAATTTCATTCAAACCCTATAGGGGGTCACTCAGGGTTTTTGAGAACTTTTAAACGTGTGCATCATAACTTTTATTGGAATGGTATGAAACAATCAATCAAAGATTTCATTGCTCAGTGCGATGTTTGTCAACGAAATAAAACTGAAGTTATATCATCACTAGGCTTATTGATTCCACTTCCTATTCCTTCTGATGTATGGATTGATATTTCCATGGATTTTATTGATGGTTTTCCTCCTTCTAATCGCAAGAACGCAATTTTGGTGGTTGTTGATCGTTTAACCAAGTATGCACATTTTATCCCTCTCACACACCCATATTCTGCTAGTTCTATTGCGGAAGTATTTGTCCGTGAGATTGTTCGACTTCATGGGATGCCAAGAAGTATAGTTAGCGATCGTGATCCCATTTTTATGAGAAACTTTTGGGAGGCTTATTTCCAGCTTCAAAATACTCAACTATGTCGCAGTTTTTCCTATCATCCTCAAAGTGAAGGTCAAACTGAAGTCACAAATAGGACATTAGAATGTTATTTGAGGTGTTTTGCTGGTAAGAAGCCGAATGATTGGTCAAAATGGATTCCATAGGCTGAATGGTGGTATAACACGAGTCATCATTCTGCCATTAATATTTCCCCTTTTCAATCTCTTTACAGTCGTCCACCACCAACAATTTCAGCTTATCTACCTGGTACAACTTCAGTGCATGATGTAGATGTAAATCTTAAAGATAGAGACCATACACTCAAGTTACTAAAATCACATCTTATTGTTGCTCAAGCAAGAATGAAAGCCTACACTGATGCTCATCACATGGAAAGCATGTTTTCTATAGGAGATTGGGTTTTTCTTCGTCTACAACCTTATAGACAGCGTACTGTTACCAACCAATCATTCTCTAAACTTTCACCAAGGTTTTATGGACCTTTTCGTGTTCTTGAAAAGATAGGTTCAGTGGCATTCTAATGTCCTATTTGGAGATTTTGTTTTTGTTTTAATGGTCAAGTGAGACAATGATGGGTTAATTGACGTTAGTACCAAGCCCTAAGTTGGACAAAAGTTAGATCAAATATTAACACCGGACAAAATGTAAGTACCAGATGTTAATTAACCTGACAATGATTGATATTCTACTTCTTGCCTAAAATAATAGAGAAATAAAGGTACAAATTAGAGTGAAACATGATCAAAGGAGAATGGAAAAGGTGAGTATCCGAACTAACCAATTCAGTCAAAAGCTAATAAAGATGAATTTGATGATTTTTTCGGTTCAACGTTTTTGCTTGTCCTTGAAAAACAGTCCTAATAATTGAGAAGTGTTGTGGTTGTTACCAAAATTATGCACTTATAGGACAACTTTTTGCTATTTGTAATACGAATGAAGACGACTCTAAGTGAAGTTTTGATCTTTCTTACGTGCTTGAGCAATTGGTTCTAATGTTGTGGTGAAATTTGATTACTAATCTTCATTTGATGTGCAATGAAGATGTATTCATTTTTTCTTGCGAGTTTCTTTAGAACAGTTAATTGGGGGATACATAAACTAATTGGGGGATATTTCACTGTAGCTGCCAGCATGGTTTTTTAATGCCGGAAATTCATTGACCATGCCGGAATCATTGAAAAAATCATGATGGTATTAGTAATGTACAATTAAGTTTTGGTATAAATACGTTGTAACAAAAATATTTAAGCTCAAATTCTAACATAAGTATTGTCCACCTATTTTTTTGTCTACACCATTACTAACCAACGGTTAAGTATTTTGATGTATCCAAATTTTAATTATTACAACCAATAGAGTTATGCCAAGTATCCTCACCATAGCTTCTGCATTAGAAAAGGCCTATTTCGGCTAATAGAAATCGAGAGTTTTATCACCGTTCAACGTGAGATCTTTATTTATCAAGGCCTTTAAGGGGAAAGATTCCTCAGAATCGATAATAATTACCGAACTTTAGAAGAGATGGAGTTGAATCGATACAGAAGTGAACGTTTCTAATTTAAGGAGGTAAGAAGGAAAATAGGAAAGCAAATGAAAGTAGTTGTGATGTTTGGGTAATATACCAGAAATAGAACAATATTTTTATTAGTTATAATCGTCTGAGATTCTGAAGTCATCTCTTAGTGTTCGAACCAAGTGGAAACCGAAATACAAATTCTCTTGGTTCTTATATACAACCACAAAAATGTAGGGTTTTTTTACGTATGTGTGTTTCCCCTTTTTTGTTTAATTTGTTCTTATTAAATTGAATTGTGTGTAACAATGGCGCAGCCAGGAAGTTGGAAAGGGGGGCTAAATATATTTTGCCGAACTACGGCCGCAATTGTTTTTAGCCAATTTAGCTCCTAGGCAACAAAATCTTTCCTATTTTAGGCCCTTGATGACTAGTTAGTAAACATTTTAACTTGTAAGCTATGTTGCATGGACACGGACACATGACATGGTTACGACATGACACAGTTACGGGAACACGCTAAATTTCTAAGAATTGGGTTACGGGGACACGTTAGATGTATCACCTCCACCAATAAAATGAAATTTTACAACATTTTGTTCAATAAAATAATAGTTCTTATTCGCAAAATACTTAATTGCTAATGAAATAAAATTAATAGTAATGAAATAACGGTAAAGTTTTTCATGAATAATTCTTGGATTTGACTAAAAGGAGAATAAATTGGCGTCACATTTAGTTTATTTTGATTTTCCAAGACACAATTAATCATTTATGGTGTGTCAGAAAGTGTCTAATTAGTGTCCGTAAAGTTTCTAATGTCGATTTTTATGCGACACGTGATGTGGCGTGTCCATCACGTGTCGGCAAGTGTCGTGTATGTTCGTGTGTCCGACACGGTTACGGCATCTTTCTTTGCATGTCCGTGCAACATAGCTTGTAAGCACCAAATAGACAATTAACGATATAAAATACTTACCTTGATTACCAAATATTGTAATTATACATTTCTTGATTGTTGATTATAATGAAGTGGAGAAGGGAAATCCTTACCTAATAGATAATGATTGCTCATAATCGCGCCCAATTCTATCCAAAACTAAACTTCATCCACAGACTCACCTTGTTTTCTCTGTACAGTGTTCTAACGCTGACAAGCACCTACTATATACTTAAAAAACTGGAATATGGAAGAATAGTTGGTTAGACACGTAGATGGGCTAGGACGCTGGGCTTGCTTGGTCTTTTGACGGATTTGGTGGACTAAATTGATTGAGGTGGTGTACTAAATTAGTTTGGCAGGTGGACTAATTTTTTTTTTTTTTCAAAACTAAAGTGTAAACTTACGTATCTGTGATAGATTTATCCGAAAAGAGGGAGTCTACAGCCAGGGTTACCCCCTTTGCCTCCGCCCATGGTGTGTAATGATTTCAAAGCTCAATCCAATTGTAGATTGTAATCCAAACAAACATGTTTTTTTATACTGTAATTTGATACTTTTTTGTGTTCGCACTCGACAAGTGTCAAATCTTTGTTGCGAGTATACCCACTGTTTGAAAAAACAACCGCGACTTGAAGATTCCGATAAAATTCCCGATTACAAATAGATTTTGAACACAAACCAAATTCAGAGTAGTTTCAGTTCGAGTATGGAACAACACTCGTACCAGATTTAAATTTGATCTCAAATCCGAAAGAAAATTTTAGGCAAGTTCTGCTGGCCATCTTACCAAAAGGACATTTATGCTTGCACATAGAGATTGAATTTTGATGTGGAATTGGTAAAAATGCGTAGCATTATAAGGATGCTCCAAGTGTGCTAATGCTGTGTAAAACAACTCATGATTAATATAACTTCACCGGGAACGCACATAGAATGATGCACTAGTCACCAATTCATTTTGTATCATTGACAATTGCCGTTAAAACACATATAAATGCAGGTAACATCTCTGATCTTCTATATTAGTTGTTACCGAACAATTTGAACTGAAAAAGAAAAAATTGCCCAAAACCGACTTATGGGAGTTTTTATTCGAGAATTATTAGTGATTGTTGAATACAACGAGTTAAAATGAAAGTGAAATTGAAATTCACTATGATGTTGGAGTAGATTGATGATATCATCGGAAAATAGTACTTTCTGGTGAGGTGGTATTTGTTTATTCTTCATAATCAGTATCAGGATTTAATCTTTTTGTACGGACAACTCTAAATATTAAAATGGAAACTAACCAAATGGGTTACGGTATAGCAAATTCACAGAAGCATGTTGATTTAAATTGGTGCGACACTTGTTACATAAAAAATCTTTTTGAATTATTTGAAGTCTTGTTTAGCTGTACTTCATTATATGTTCTCAAATCGTGTACTTTAGGGTAACCTTCTCAAGAAAATAGACATTCAGTTGCAAAATGCATTGGTGGGTTTATACTCGATAGGCAAATTTAGAAAAGAGAAATTTATTCTTATGACCCTGGAAATTATGGGTCTTATTTTTTTTGAACTATTAATTGGGGGATATGGATTTTAATTGGGGGATATGAATTACTTCCCCCAACCATTTGTGGCTGATAAGGGGTGTCTTTTGGGTGCGAAAATACCAGAATATCCCTTCATTAATTAAAAAATATTATGAAATTACTGTAATGCCCTTTCCCTAAAACAATAAAATCTAAATACCAAATTCATATATCCCCCAATTGATTTTGTACCGGCATAGGGTTAGGTTTAGAAAAAAAAAAATTCTTCATCGTCTTCCTCATCGTTCGTTCTTCATCGACGATTAATCGTTGAATCAAAAATTTCTTCGTTGACTAACCTACCATAACAATGCCTCCACGAAAGAAATCAAAAGCAAAACGGAACACTAAATCGATTGCTCAACAAACACATGAGCAACGAATCGAGAACATTGCTCAAGAACTAGAAGAGGAAGAAGCATCCAACTCGGATGATCAACCAATCATGGCTTCTCTGAGAAGGTAAGTGTTTTTTTAGCTCATTTATGATTGTTTTAATCGATTTTTAGCCATGGGTTTAGGTTAGAATCGCCAAAATTGGTGAAACTGTGGAGTTGCAGAGAAAACCGGCATTCAATCTTAGTTTGAACACCATGCCGGTTTAACTTCCTCGAACTGAAATATCAATACCGGCATACGATAGTAGTTGAACACCAAACCGCTTGAGTTCCCTGAAAATTAGATTTTAGGACCGGCATTCGAATTGGGTTGAAGACTATTCCGGTAGTCAACTTAAAACACACAGGAATTTTTTTTTTTTTTTACCGGCATTATATCTAGGTTTCGTCATTGCCGGTTTTGAAATACCGGCATCAGGTAGTTCAGTTCGTGTATGCCGGTTTGACACTTGAAACATTAAGTAAGAAAAACTAAGAAACCGGCATGCTCGATATTTGAACATATATGCCGGTACATGTTACCGGCATTAGTTGTTTTAAGAATTTGAATGCCGGTTTAAAAACTGTGATGACTTTTCTTATGTTTGTTTCGTTTGTTTATGTTATAGGTCAAAAGCCAAAGTATCGAGGAAAAATAAAGGTCCTATTCTCACTAAAAAAAGGAGAAAGGACGGTCTTGATACTCCCCAGTCCCTGCCTCCCCGGGGGATAGATGCGGGTCGCAAGAAGCGTTTGGGGTTTCAAACAAGAGGGTTAGATTGGGAGAGTGGTGGTGAACGTAATGCACTTAGAATCCGTGAAGGTACATTTGTGAACGATGAGAATGATGAAGGGGACAGTGAGGATAAAGATGATGAGGTTCCCCCAAGTCAAATAGAAATCCAAACCGAAGTTGGTGAGACTAGTCAACAACCAACACAAGGCAAGGGCAAGGGAAAACACAAAGTTAAAGGTTGTCACCTTCCTCACATTGATGACATGATACCCGACCGCGATGATGGTAAAATTTGGGGTCAAGCTCCGGAACCGAAAGTACTCTTTGGATACAAGAACTCTTGGGCTCGTACAATCTTTCAAACTTATGTAAGTATTTTTTATTTTGTGCATCTGCATTGTTTTATTTTTTACATTATCTCTTAATCGTATTATGTCTTATTTGTAGGATCATACTAAGGTTTGTGCGTGTTTGCCTAAACCAAGACGCTGAGTGGAAATTGTCGTTGGAACATGAAGATGTCCAAACATTAGTAAGGAACTCGGGTTTGTATTCTTTGGTTGAAAATTACTTGAATCCGGATATCATCACCGTCAATTGCTTTGTCGAAAGGTATCATGGTGAAACCGATACAATGCACTTCCCATTCGGGAGATGACCTTGATTCCTGAAGATGCTTATGCCATTCTAGGCTTGAATGTTATCGGAAAATCAATTTCGAAGGAGTTGAGTCTCGGGACCTAGATTGGTGAAGTTGCACAATTTGACTGAAAAGTTGTTTGGTTGGGACTTCAAAACTTCTTCGGATAGCTTTTATGTAGCATCGAACGGAAGTAAGACGAAGACATTCAAGCTGACGATGCTTAAGAAGATGTTTGAAAATACAAAGGCTAGAATCTTGGAGGCTGGATGGGACCACTGCACATTCGCTATCTGGCCGCCGCCGCGTGCTGTTATACCTCTTGGGCACTAGGGCATTCCCCGACAGTAATGGCAACCGGGTAAGTGCAAACTTTCTCCAGTACCTTGACCCGTTGGAAGGTGTGTGTGGCTATTCTTGGGGCACCGCGGTCATGGCACATTTGATGGCGGAGATGAGAAGGGCTTCATTGGCTAAAACAAACCAATTTGTCGGGAATTTCACTATACTCCAGGTAAAAAAAATTTTAATCTATGTTCACATGTATTTATTTAACTTTTGTTCACATGTATATTGTTCACATTAGATTAGGTGTGGTGTTATGAACACTTCCCAACCTTGTTCAAGGACTTCCCATTCTTGAAGATCAAAGACCTTCCTGAACCCGATATCCCTAGAGCTCAGAGGTTCGAGTTTCACAGTAATCCGAAGCCCGGTAACAAAGGTCGAGTCATCGATATGAGATTGGCTCTGGATGCTATGAGGAAGGAATACGTTGTGTTCGACACTTATAAGGAGATTAGAGGATACCGTCAAATCCCAAGAGATGTTGCATTGTACCATGGGCCTTTGTACCACCCAAGAGGATACATCATGGCCGACCCATGCCGTGTGATGCGCCAACATGGATTTAAACAATTATCCCGTTTTTGGTCGACCTCTGATGATAATTATCTTCTTTACTTTTCTCGGTGCAATTCAACTCCCAACAAGTTGCATGTAGTGTATGATCCAGAACCGGAACCAACACATTGGAGGGAAAGAGACCCACGTCGTTTGGTAGATATTAGTAAGTGGGAGCTTGCGGAAAATGGTTATGAAGTTGATGACAACTATATGAGGGATTACCTGGAATGGTCACATCCTTATGTCGTGCGCCCTCCCTCCGTGGAAGCTCCACACCAAGAAAACCCTCCTGTTGAAATTCCTCCACCTCCACTACCTACGATGGCCCAACTTCTCAAGACTCTCGGAATGGTGGTAATAAACATTTTCAATCTCTTCGTTATAGATGGCAATAAACATTTTCAATCTCTTTTCAAAAAAAAAAAAATCCTACTCTAAATTTTTTCCCCTCCTTCTACCCACAAAAAATTCAAATAAACTCAAAAACACTAAATATATCCCCCAAATCATTAAGATTTTACTAATCTTAATTAGTAACTAATCCTAATTAGTGAGGGTTAGATTAGGAATTAATAATTTAATTACATAAGGGGTAACCCAGCTAGGATATTCGGATCCCTATTTTGTCCTCTAGTGATATCCCCCAATTAAAATCCATATCCCCCAATTAATTGTTCTTTTTTTTGGCCCCAGGATTATTTATAAAAATTTGAAAATTATTCTAATGGCCCTGGAATATTATAGAGGTGTGCATATTGTATGCACATAAAATCAGTGTGCATATTGTCTGCACACTATAAAATATGAAAAAAAAATTAAAAATTGTTTACAAAAATCGGTGTGCATATTGTCTACACACTATAAAATATGAAGAAAATTTAAAAAATTGTTTACAAAAATCAGTGTGCATATTTTCTGCACATAAAATCAATGTGCATATTGTCTGCACACTATAAAATATGAAGAAAATTTAATAAAATTGTTTACAAAAATCAGTGTGCATATTATCTGCACACTATAAACTATGAAGAAAATTAAAAAAATTACTTAAAGAATAAAAAAGATTATACTAAATGAAAATTTGATAATTGTATTTACGCTCGTTATGTAGATCTTTCAAAAAACTTTCCAAATATATAAAATTTGTCGAATTCTTACATATGAATCGCGAGACATGTTATGTTTAAGTTGGCATGACGATTATACCCTTAAAGGATATAGTTTATCATTTGATAATATCATCAAACATCTTTATCTAAATGACCCTCCTTCTTTTTTGAGGGTCATTTCAATAAAGTGGGTTGATTTTTTTAAAATTGAGTTTTAAACCAAAAGCCATTTGAGTAAGAGAGAGTGAGGGGAGGGTCAAACACTTAATTCCCACTTTAGAAAAAACAGGTTTGGACCCAAAGAATTTGTTTATTAAGATGGAGGAGTAGTGTTCCGTTAAACCTATTTGTCCACTCCTACCAACGAAAAGATTTTTTTTCTTTAAACCGAAAATACATTCAGAAAGAGAAATTGGACAACATAATGTTTTCTCCCTTTACAATTCCTTGTAACACTTCTCACAAAATTACGATGCATTGCTGCTTTATCGTTCTAACACACATCTTACTTCCCTCTACCCATAGTATCATCAAATTTGTCTCATTTTGTTGAACTCTTTCATTTTGAATGAGATCTTTCAGTCTCACAGTACCATGGCCTCAGCCATGTATGCCAGAACGTACGTCATGAGTAATTTTGAGCATCAGGATAATATGTGGTGTCAAATATTTGTTGTTGCCAAAATTTTCAACACAAAATTGGTCAATTAGCCCAATAACGACAATTCCTGGACGAGAATGTAAAAAATAGACAGGATGTAAACAGTTTCATCCTACCAATTTTTAAATATTTTTTCTTATTTTTAACTTACATCAGGATGCATACAGTTTCACTCTTGCTATTTTTTTTAAAGTTTAAGCTACGATGAATCCAGATTCATTCTTGCTCCATATCACCCATACTAATTTTTACTCGTCCATTAGAACCATATTTTAAAAATCTTTGGACAACCCAATTTCCCAATTTTCAAACGGAGTGAAAACTAAGATAAACATATAATTTTCTAGTGGGTTTCTTTGTGTTTACGAATTGTTCATAATGAATGAGAATTCTTTTTGTGGTGTCACATCTTTGTTGTTGCCAACATTTTCCACTTACAGAGTGTAGTAATACAGACTCCAAATGTGCTAATGTTATTTTGAACAGCTAATAATAAATCGTGTAAACTCACAGGGAAAAATAATCACGAATTCATCACCGACTCATTTTGTATCATTTACAATTTACCATTAATAAACTTATCTCCTGAAAACGTCATTTCTCTCTCTTCCGCTCTGCATAACCGTTTTTTCTAGAAAAATCCTAAATTTTCTCTCATGGTTTTCCTTTATTATCTTCCTCCTTAATCCATATTTACTCGGTTTTGGTCTGAGATTTCAGATCTACTGAGGAAATCTAGGAAATAATAATTAGATTGTTTTTCTTTTTAAATAAAAATATTGCATCTAAGCAATATTAGGTTTAGGTCTTGGTTTTTGTTTAATTTCAGTGGCTATTATATGCCTTATATTCTTCTATTACGTTTATACGGCGGTTTATCATAAGTCCCTAGGCTTTTTAATGGGATTTGGTAATATAATCATCATCGGAAAATGGGTCATTTGTCCAAATATTTTTAAAACATGGTTCTAATGGACGAGTAAAAATTAGTATGGGTGAAATGGACAAAATTTTTTTTTGCAAGGATGAACTGGATTTATCCCGGCTTAAACTTAAAAAATAGGGAGGATGAAACTGGATGCATCCTGATGTAAATTAAAAATAAGAAAAAGTATTTGAAAATGGGTAGGATGAAACTGGTTACATCCTGACTATTTTTATATTTTTGTCCATTTAAACAATATCAAAATCTAAATATCTTTTTCACCCAGGAATTTTTGATATTGGTCTTTTTAACCAATTTTGTGATAAAATTACTGATTGACGGTGTGAAAAACAACCACCATGTGAATATTCCTAGGATATTCAAACACGATTCTAAATCGAGGTTCGAGGATGAACCAAAACAAAATTTAAAGTAGTTTCATCTCGAGTCCGGAATCATAGTCGTGATAGATATGAAACGGAGTACGATGATCTCAAACTTGATCTTAGATCAGAAACCAAAATTTGGGCAATCTCGACAAAAGGCCACTTATACCTTACACACTATGATCGAGTTTTGGGGTGAAATTGCGTTGTATCATGGATACTCCGAATGCGCCAAATGTGCTAATGTTGTGTGAATTGCTCATGATTTACTTAACTTCACCGAACATGTATAGAATGATGAATTCATCACCAACTCAATTTGTATCGTTCTCTTTTTTCCATTAAACAATTATGTAAGGTCACCCCCTCCGAACTTATACTATTTGTAATTAAATGTTTAAACATAAAAAAAAATGCACAAAAGAGATTCATGGGAGACGAAATGAAAACAAAAGTGAAGAGTCGAAAATGAAATTGTGATTAACTGTGATGTTGGAGTAAATTGATATCAGTGACGAATATGACAGTTTGGATAAGAATGCGAACATGAGGTATTCTTTAATTCTTGGATTGAAATAAGATCCCTAGGTTTTGGTTAATTAGTCATTTGTTACTTTTGGAATAATATTTTGATAAAAACTTAAGAAATCAATACAAAACTCTTCCTCTAATCTTCTTTTCTTCTTAATTCTCTTATTTCTGGTGGCTAACCCCCAGTTCAAAGGGTTTTATACAGGTTCTATACTTATTTAGTTATTTTAATCCTTGTGTTTTGGTCTAGAACCATAACACCTGGATCAGAGAAGGTTTACATCATACCTATATTTGACCCAATTTTTTTCTTTTACGATGACTTACACAGAAGAATTGTTACTCCTGAAACAGAGCATTGGAGGAGTTACAACCAAGATTGATACACTTGTTGATACTGTTACCAAGAATCAACTTCAAAGTGAAGAACACAAGACAAGAAGCTGTGCATTGAGGATAAAACTAATCGAAAGTTGGATCTAGCTGAGCATACAAAAAATAAGACACAAACTCTAAGCACAGAACTCACAACAAAACTCACAAAATCTTTACGTACTTTGTTCCGTGAATTTCTTCCTCAGCTTAATGCTCATGGTACTGGTCCTCAGCAACACCATCAGCGTACTACCAACCCTCATAATGGTGATGGAATTCTTGAAACCTCTATTTATGTCGGAGCTATTAGTTTGAAGTTTCCTACTTTTGATGGAGATGACCCTGATGGTTGGATATTTCAGGATGATCAATACTTTGATTGGCATATTGTTGCTAATACCATGAAGATATCAATAGGGAATTTTTCTAACATACACCGATTTAATAATGTGTTTACAAATATACACACGTTTTTCACAATATTTGTAAAATACACCCAAATAGATAATTCCGTCCATTTTTTTAATAAAACGGATAACGGACGTTGCTTCATAAAATCCGGTCTAGTTTAACCGAGTTGACTAGGTTGTGCAATGTAATAACCATGGCCATAGAGTCTCAAATCAGTCCGACGTTTAACAGTGAAAATGGATCATGATCGATTGATCGTGGGACCTGTGAACCCTAATTGAAGATTTGGCATCAACTAGATATTGGAAATTTAGGTATTTAAATTCATACAATTATCCTAAAACCCAATTCACAGATTGCTCGTTCAAGCGTTCATTTTTCGTTTGGCATCAATTATTAAACCCTAATTGAAATTGAAAATTACTAAACCCTAATTGAAATTGAAAGTGGTAAACAAAACAATTGAAATTAAGATCTCATGAAAACCCAACAACGTCACATGATTACAAACACAGAAGATATCATAGAAAAAGAAGAAGATGATAAGTGTAATTTCACCTTGTATATTGTATGAGTAAAATATAGCAAGAAAGATGAGTAAACCAGAGAAAACAAAAGGAAAAATTTCACCTTGTAATTCCGTTAGCGATTTGTTGGGATATTTGGATCGAAAGGAATTGCAGGGATTAGAGGTGTAAATTGGGTTGTGCCAGCACGAGCACAGCCCAGCACAGCATGCTAAAATTTGAGCACAGCACGGCACAGCACGTGATTTATCCCAACAGGGCACAACACGTTAGTTAAATGGGACGTGCTGGGTTTGACTAATTGGCACAGTAACCCAGCACAACACGCGGCACAGATTAGCACGTGGCATGGCACATCACGTTAAGAAAGCACATCATAATATGTATAAAATACTACAAAACATGGCATAATATATCACATTTTGTGTATATTTCACAAAAAAAAAAAACATTTATTCTAGCCAATTATTGACATTCTACTACCGTTATGTTGACTTATTTTCATAATAACACATACAATACCTAAATATTTGGAAAACATTTATGTTGGACAATATAAAATAAATGTGCCTGGCACAAAGACAAAGATGGCACAAAGACGTTTATTTTTCTCGCACAGCCCAAGACAAAGACGCTTTAAGCACTAAGACGTCCTAATCTCCGAAGACAAAGACAACACGGCACATAGCACGCTAAGCAGTGATTTCGTGGGCTGTGCTATGCTGGGCCGACACGTTTTACACCTCTAGCAGGGATCATGGTGGTCGTCCAAAGGATAAGGAGTTATTGTATGCAATTAAGCTTGACATCATTCTGTGGAGTTCAAACACCGAGAATTTCAAGAACTTCTCTTCAACTCAACTTTTGTTTCAATGGGAGGAAATTATGGCTTTGACTTAGTTTTTTTCTTTTGCTGTTGAGGTTGTGAAGTTGAATCTCCTTTGTAAATAAATTTGTACATATTTTCTTTTTAATCCAACCTTTCTCATTAAAAAAAAAAGGGGAAAATTCACGTTGTCCTTTTTCTCTTTGTTCTTTAGTTGAAACGCATTTTCTATTATTATCCTTCTTCTTCGTTACTGTATTGTTCCTCTTTTACTTGCTCGCGGACGTGCAACTCCGTAATCAAACCAAGATGATGAATGATTTTGATGATTTTATATTTGAACCTCATGTTAGATAATGAGCATTATTCTAGTAGTTCAAACCATATTACAAGAATTATTTATTTTGTAGATTACGATTATCAAATATCTAAAAATTTGTTTGATCTTTGCTTGGAAAACTGGTTTTGATTAGTGAAACTATAGTCAAATTTATTCACCAAATTGGTCTTTGTTGTCAATGTTGTGATTTTGTTTGCTAAATGTTGTTTTTAGTGGTCATAAGATTCATAACAAGTACATAATGTTGCCAAAGCTTTTTGTATTCCGCTATTGGATGCAGTAGTGCGTGCCTATTTTTGTGGTAGTGTGTACTCTGACAGTTGTTTTTCCAGAAAGCATTGTGCATTGACTTATTTGATAAAAATCAAAAACCTCTGGAGGTGCATATTTCGATGGGAGAAAACAGTCATGAATTTCAAAACCTCTCCGGGCATACTTTTTGTATGATAAATTCATCACCATGTTCTTTTCTAACATTCTCTTTCTTCCATATAAAACTATGATTATTTCTCTGATCACTACCAATCCTATAGTAAAGGGAAAAACAGAGAAAATAAGGGATTTGAGATGAAATAAAATTCTTTGAGAAGGAGAAAAAAAACAAGTTAGATTGAAACTGCAATTGAAATTGGATTGAAATTGCAAATGAAACTTTTTATGATATTGGAGTAAACTAATAATCACATACCAGAATGTCTTTTCCCAAATTGAGGATCGTATATATGCTGAAATGACCTATCACTAGGTCAAACGATTTGCTTTCTTATGAAAAGAATTTTTTTCTAAATCAGAATGAAAAAGGGAAAATTAAGAAAGTGCCCATGAGAGGAAATCTAATTAAGAATATACACGTTTTTTTTGGATATTAATAAAATTCCCATGCCGTCACGTTTTCCGTCTGGCCCCACGAGTTTGGTAAAACTCGTTTTACTTAGTCAATATCTCATCACACGAGATGAGATATTGGTGGGCGTACTGACCAATATACCCCGATAAGAAAAGCGAGTTTAAGCCGAAGTCTAGGGTTTACTTCATTCATTCCCACTCATTTTCTCAGCCTCTCTCTGTCTCTCTGAGTCTGAAGAACACGATTATGAGTGATTGAAATCGAAGATTTGTTCTTCGTACTTGTACTTAGGGTATTTAGATCTCTATTTATGTAAACGTGAAGATGAAGAGCAAAAAGGAGAAGGCGAAGTCGAAGTCGATTAAGCCGTAAGTTTTTTTCATAAACCCTAACTTTGTTCTCTTCTATTTAGATCTGTTTCTTTTATATTTGATTAGATTTGTTTGGTTTTATTTGTTTGAAAAGGGAATCAAATCTATGATGGGTGCTGTGAGATTTTTTTGTTTTTGTTTTTTGGTTTAAAAACCAAATCAATAATCTCGACCAAAAAAATATAGTATTAGATTCTGTTTTTTAAATATTTTATCCATTTTATGTGTAATTAGGGTTTGAATTTGATGTTATTAGGGCTTTAATTTGGGTATTTGATTTAATTAAGGTTTCAAAATTTTGATTAGGGTTTGTAATTTGAGTTTTAATTTGTTGAATTTTGTAAGGGATTAGGGTTTCAGTTTGGAATTGCAGTTTTAATTTGTATTTGGTATTTCAATTAGACTAATTTGGGTAATTGTTGTTCTGTTGCAGGGGATATGTTCATTATCCATACAGAAACATCAGTGTGTATGTTCAGATTAGTAAGATGACAGTAGAATTCCCTCACATAGACAAAGAAGAAATTGATTTGAAGAGATTTGAGAAAATGTTGCATGCAAGGTTGGGTCTGGAAAAAGAAGAAATAGTGAACTTGTATTACACACCTAATGATCCATGTTCCCCTGAATCTTTGGTAACAAAGGAGGACTTCTTTAAGTTCTGGGACACTTCTGTATCTGATAAAGCAGATTTTATACATCTGAAGCTGTGTATAACTAATTCTGAATTTGGAGATGATGACTTCTTGAATGCTGCAATGGAGCTTCCAATGATAACAAATGATGAGACACCAAAGAAGACTTGGAAGAAAAATAAGAAGCCTGTTTCAAATGAAAAGACTAAGCCACCTAGGAGATCACCAAGGTTAAATATAACTTCTGAAGTGCAGAACTTTGATCAACAAGGAAGAAAATCAAGGAAATTATGTTTTGTGGATTTATTGAATGAAGTGCAGAGTATGTCATCTTTGAGTTAGCTTGGTAGAGTTGGAACTAATACAACACAGAGTAGCAGTCAACCATGTCAAGAGAAGTTTGATCAACCAAGTCAAGAGACTATGTCATGTTTGAGTCAAGCAAATAGAGTTGGAACTAATACAACACATGAGAAGTTTGATCAACCAAGTCAAGAGAGCTTTAACCATGATTACTGTTTTAATGTAACACAAGGAAGCACTGTGTACAATGATGAGAATCAATTTGAAGATGAGAAAAATGTGCAGCTAGAGAATACTGAGTTAGATGAGTGTAACCCAGTTGAAGATCCAGATGCCCCTTTAATATTTGATAGTGATGAAGATGATGAGAAGGATTATGCTGAATATTTAAAGACATATAAATTTCAACCTCACAATGAGGAATCAAGTACCAGTGAAGGTATGAAAAGTGGTAAATCTTGAAAATAGAGTTGTAGTAATAAATGTTAAATCTTAATTTATGTAAGTATAATAACTCTAATGTTTGTACTTTGCAGATGAAGATGGTAGTGTTCTTGAAGCTGAAGATAAAGATGATGGTGGCCCTGAAGTAGTGATTAAGAAAGTTAGTGGAAAACCTTATTAGTATAACAAATACCAACCAGATATCAACAACATTGCTGAGGAAGATGATCCAAATCTATTCCCTGAAGAAGATGTAATACCACCAGTGGATCCTAGTAAGATGTTGGTAAAGTATGCCTTTCATAACAAGAGACATTTTAAAAAGCATCTTAAAAAGTTTTGTGTCATTCATAATTGGCAGTTCAAATGTATAAAAAGTTATTCTATGCAAGTTAGGACTCAATGTAGGTTTAAGGATGAATATGACTTTAAATGGTTTGTTTATGCTAGTAGAGTAAAAAATGAGTCAACTTTTGTTGTTAGAAGTGTTAACTTGGAACACATATGTGTTGGGGATAAGAAAGGTAAGAATAGGAGTGCTGATCCAGAAACTGTAAAAGATGTTGTACTTGAAAGTTTGAAAGAAAGTTCTGGGGATTTCATACCAATGCCCAAGAATATTCAAGAAAACTTTGCAGGTACTCATAACATCAACATTCCCTATATTTGTGCATGGAAAGCTAGGAATCTGGTTCTAGAGGAATTTTTTGGAGATTATGAAGAAAGTTATGCTGATGTACCTAAGTTTTGTTCAATGGTGGCCAATACTAACCAAGGATCTGTTGCCAAGTTTACATATGGAAGAAAAGGTAGGTTCTTTTAATATTTCAGTATTGTATTCTTCTTTATTCTGTATTGGTACTTTTTTTTTGTGGAAAAATTTATGTTGAAACCTGCATATGCAGATTTCAAGTTTGAAACTATGACAATATCATTTGGTGCGCCAATGAAAGCTTTTTAGGAGTCTTGTAGAGGTTTTGTAGGGTTTGATGCATGCCATATTAATGGCAAGTGGGGTGGTGTCTTAATGGATGCAACATCACTTGATGGTGAGAATAGATTAGTACCTCTAGGTATTGGAGTGGCTAGAAGTGAAACCAAAGAGAACTGGTTAATATTCCTCAGAGATTTGGCACCAAGGATCTTAGCTCATCATTCTAGAAAAGTCACTTTCATATCAGATCAACAGAAAGGTTTGTTGGAAGCAACTGCAGAGGTGTTTCCTGGTATGCCCCATATATATTGTTGGAGGTAATTATCTTACTTTTAAATTTGTTGTAGCAAATTTATAACTTCTTTATTTACAATGATTAATTTTACATTTTGTTTGTGTGTGAATTATGTTGCAGGCACAATTACAAGAGTTTCAGTCAAGATTTTGCAGGTATTGGATATGTGGCTCAGAATATTGCTACTGTTACACAGGCTAAGGGAAAGAAGATAAAGAATGCAAAGAAGAAGTAATGTGTGTGTTTTTATTTTTTGTTGGATCTGTCATCCTTTCTTGCAGTGTTTGTCTTTTGTTTCAGCTTCTTTTAGGTCTGAACTTGTTTATGGATGACAAAACAATATGGATTTGAAGTAAATTTTAATATTAATCAAAGTTTATTAGTTTAAAGTAGGGAAAATTACATTGTAAGCTTTTTGTTAATTTCCTTACATATTTCTTTGACATGAAGACTTGAATGCATAACACTTTCCCTTGCAGCAATGACTATGTGATCAGAAACCCATCTGAAAGCTTCACAATCTGTGCAGGTAAGATAAGCTATGTTGAAGTTGTGACTATTCTTACATAATTTCAGTTTTATTTCTGATTTGCAGTGATCTTTTTGTAGACTGTGTGCAGTGGATATTTGTTGTAGGAGTGACCAGCTTCTCCACAAGCACAACAACAAATCTTAAATGGAAGCTTGATATCAGCACATATGACTACATCAATGGATAAAGCAAACCATTCAAAGTATGT
Organism: Papaver bracteatum; assembly: GCA_023529315.1. Classification (NCBI taxonomy): domain Eukaryota; kingdom Viridiplantae; phylum Streptophyta; class Magnoliopsida; order Ranunculales; family Papaveraceae; genus Papaver; species Papaver bracteatum. Next base: position 215,150 of record JAJJWX010001430.1, on the reverse strand, counting down.
GCAGGTAGGATTTGAGCACTTGAAGAACATTTCACCTTCTGTTTCAGTTGTCTTTGATCTAAGTAATTTCCTTATGCCATTACAAGGTATATGTTTACACCTAGAATACATCCAAGGACAAACCTTTGATTCATGGCTTCCTACATCACAGATTGAACATAGATTTGTTTGGTTCTCTTCACTAGCCTTGATGTTGTTGTTTCTACTACTACTAGGAGAATGTATCATATTTTTGCTCATGACTATTTGTAGTTGGTTTGTTTTTTTGGTCAACTTGGGTCTGATCATTGGTTTTTATACAGGCTGAAAGAGAATATGACCGTTATAAAAGGGGATTAAATATGGGCCATTGATGGTTACTACAAGATAGTGACACGTGTCAGCCGACCGTTACTGAAGTTTGCACGTGTGGATGACGTGATATCACTCATGACCCGAGTTCATGCTGAGTCATAGTTCCAACACGGGCCGATCCAGCTGATTTAGGGGTTAGAATGTCATTTGACATAGCTGATTTAGTGCCACATGTCAAATAACGTCCGTTAGCCGTTTTTTTTTGAAAAAACGGGACGAAAAAAGTCAACTCATGGGCATTTTATTATTTTCCAAAAAAACGTGGGCATTTTCTTAAATAGATTTCCCCTCATGGGTATTTTATTAAATTCCCCAATGAAAAAAGAAAATATGAATAAAAAATGATCCCAAAGATGGAGGGCATTGTTATGGGGATGAATACATTCTTTTTGTGGGTTTCATTATGTTCAAGAATTGTACTTGAATATTTGTGTGGTATCAAATATTTGTTGCGAGTATACAGATTCTATGACCATCCACAGTGGATACATCAAAACTTGGCCTCAAATTTGCAAATTCACTGTTTCAAAAGCAACCAGCATGGCCCATCCAGAGTTTCCAATGAAATCCAAACACGATTACAAAATGCGTATGAACCTGAACCCAAACCCAATTTACAGTAGTTTCAGTTCGAGTATGGATCACACCCAGGTTAGATCTTGAAAAAGAGTACGATGATATTAAACTTGGTCTCTCTAATAGGAAATCAATTTTTTTGCTATTCAGGATGGCAATCAATTGCGAAAAGGCCATTTATACCTTGCACATTGTGACCAAATTATGGGGTGAAATTTCTAAAAGTTTGTAGCACTATGGATGCTCGAAATGAGCTAAGGGTGCTAATGTTGTGTAAAACTACTCATGATTTATGTAACTTCACCAAGCACATATATAAAATGATGGATTCATCACCAATTGGTTCTGTATCATTCAAAATTTACCGTTGAAACACATAAAATAGCAAAAAAGCACATAGAACAAGCTATCAACAAACAATTTAAAGTGAATTGTATGGGCTTTTTAAAGAATATATATGTAAATTTTACGCAACAAAGTCAGGATGAGAATGAAATTAAGATTAATTGTGATGTTGGAGTAAATTGATATTTATGGGGGATGAGACGGGAAAGGTTAAGATATTATTGAAAAGGAAAAAAAAAAAAAGACAAAGAAGAGAAACGCATAAGCTTAACAAAGAAGGCACAGAGCAAAACTCCAAATTCCATCCTTTTACGATGAAAGAAATGAAATACCAATTAGCGGCTGCTGTGGTTTGGATACTTTGGAAGGAAAGAAATGCGCATAATTTTGATGATAAACATAGTTTCAATACAGATTCTGACTTGGGTACTGAAGCCAAGTCTTTGGTTATTGCTTGGGCTTCTACTTTAGGCCTTAAATCTCACCTTAACTTTTCCTACTCTGTCCACAATTGGGACAGCATTTTTATGCAATCTTATAAGTTCTCTATTTTTTCTTTCTTCAGCTACCTCTGGTATCTTGCATTGTAATTCTATCTTTTAATAAATTCTCCCTTTCAATCTAAAAAAAGTGCACTAAAACTTCACAGGTTCAGCACTCAATTCATGGGAAGCAATATTGGAAAATGGGTTCAAACAGAGGATGAAATAAACACAAAGAAATTGTTGTACTCCAGACTTTCAAGGCTCGAATAGATTTCTTTTAGATGATTATTTCTACCCTCCCAATATTAATTGGCGATTACAACAGGTATGTGAAATAATGCCTTTAGGATACAATGAAAGCCCTACAACAGAAAATTGGATTCAAGGTTTGTACCCCTTGACCCAACCAAGAACACACGAGAGAGGTTTCTGATGATGCTTTAGAAAGAAAGAAAACAAGTTGAATTGATTGATGCGAATAGGAGAATACATTCACTATTTATAAGGATATCCTTGCCGGTTAGTAATGCCTTTTCATCACCAACAGACGCTTCCAAAAGCCATTAATGGTGGCTTATGGGAGAGACGTGTATGTTCAAGTTTGAATAGAAACTTCTAGGTTTTCCAATGTAAAACCAAAAAAAAAAAAAAAATCCACGAGACGCTATCTTGGACTCTGCTAGGGGGCGTTGCCCCATAGACCCCCACGACCTGACTTACCAGGTCGAACACAGCCGGAAAGCGGCAAACAATCTTGAAAATATCCAACAAGCAACCCATTGTACATTCTTCAATCTACTCTAGAAACCTCTTCTTGTTCGATAGAAAAAAAAAAAAAAAAACTTTTTGAATTGTCAAATTCTGTACAAGAAAACAGACGTCAATAAACGCCATTGCATATGCTCTCAGATCTTGTACTTTAATGTCAGCTGCTTAAGAACAGGGATTGGATCCAGTCAATTCGATCACAAACCTAATGAAGATGATTTTGATGATTTTTTACTTCAACATCGTTTTAAATAATTGAGCATTTTTATAGTTCAAAATCCATGTTACAAGAATTATCCAGTTATTATGATTATACAGATTCCAATTATCCCACAGACTGATGGTTCATTTGGTCTTCCCGACAATAGAGAGAATAGGCTTGAAACACTGGTTTTGATGGGATTGTTGTTTGTTGTCAATGTAATCTGTTTATCGGTTTAATTGGTTCCCCTGGGATGTATGTGTTTTAACACGCACTCAGAATACCCTGAATATCGACTTAAATGATAAAAATGTATGGAGTTCCCTGTTTGAACATCAACAATATTTGTATTACTGTTTCATGTTACTTAAGGACTCGATTCTTTAAACATCAACAATATTTGTATGGGAAGACAGTCATGGTTTCAGAACCTCCCCACCGGGCATGTGTAAACGATTAATTCATCCCAACTCGTTTTGTATCATTATCTTTTTGACTCGGAAAACTATAAAAGATTATTTGCCTGAACACTGCCAGTGCCAGACCTAAAGAACATAAACAAAAGGTATGTTCATTCTAGGAAAACGAGAGCCAAAAACAAGTTACATTGAAACTGCAATTGACTCTTTCGCATCGCTGCGGTAATCCAGCAGTAATTTTCCGGATGGTCACCCATCCCTGGATTGCTCCAGCCCTAGCACGTTTAACTGCATATTTTTCTGCCAACTCTGGAGCCAACTGTGCTAAAAAGGCCTCTGTGTAACGAAAGAACAAATCACTACTTATATTCCATTCGGCGTACCACTGCCGAATATCGAGTATTACAATACCACCAAATTAAATTGGAGTCGTGCATCTCTGACGTTCCCTACCTCTCATGAGAAGCACCTGGACCAACCCCATCCAGCGTACCTTCCCACCCTCAGCAGGTGGCCCGTCATCGGCTCTGATAACATTTGTAATGACCCGCCCCTCCACCGATACTGTCCCCACTAAGACACTGCTGTTATCCGACAGTGTGAGTTTTTCAACGGGCATCGCTGCGGTAATCCAGTAATAATTTCCCGAATGGTCACCATCCCTGGATTTCTCCAGAGTCCAGCCCGAGCACGCTTAACTGCAGAGTTTTCTGCCAACTGTGTTTAAAAGGCCTCGGTGTAAGTAAAAAACAAATCATTACTTATATTCCCTTCGGCCAACCATTGTCGAATATCGGGGTATTAAAAATATTTTCCTCAGATGTCTCGGTTTTATTCCTTATTATGTTTAGGATCCGTTGACATGGTTATATTGACATAATCTTCACATTTTGGCGCCATGTTTTCTACATAGCCCAACCGGCAATGAATTTGAAGCTAAAATGTGAAGATTATGTCAATATAACCATGTCAACGGATCCTGAGGGGATCCGTTGACATGGTTATATTGACATAATCTTCACATTTCAGCGTTATTTTTTTTACTGAGCCCAACCGGCAATGAATTTGAAGCTAATTTTTTGGTGACATGTTCTTCTTATAAGTCTCAACATTCCAACCAAAAATAAGAGCATTCTGAGATGTATAAAGCCACATCTACGATTTGAATATCAGCCGTTGAGGATTAACGGTTGAAATTAAGTATTTGTGGATGGTGAAGTTACGTATTTCGGAATTAGCTCCAACTTCATTGTCGGTAGGGCTCTGTAGAAAAAATAGCGCTAAAATATGAAAATTATGTCAATATAACCATGTCAACGGATCCTACCCCTAAACATAACAAGGGATAAAAACGAGACATCTGATGAAAATATTAATAACCAAATCCGTCCAAAGTTTTTTTTTTTTTTTTTTGGTATCAAAATCCATCCGAACTTGAAAAAGGAAAAACGAAAATTCAGGCCTCAAACCTAAACATCTAAAGGCTCTCAATTCTTTGTTGTTGCTAAAATTATCCGTGCACAGATTGTTATAATACAGACTCTAGGTGTGCTAATGTTGGTGTGAACTACTCTTGAATGATGTAACCTCACCGAGCATGTATATAGAATGATGAATTCATCGAAAACTTATTTTAAATTTATTTTATATCATTCATAAAACAACACCAGTATTTAAAAGTCAGTTCAATTTTAACTAATGGTGAGTGGCATGTCCCGGCTGAAATATTAAATTTCTTTGATATACAAGATCTGCCTATAGTGGATGGTTAAAAAGATAGAAGAATCTAGAGTGGCACAGTTACAGATAAGTTCAGGGTTGCTTCAGCAGTTCATTGTATAAGAAGTAAATTCACTATAAGAAATGATTTCAAAAGACTATGGAAAGCTGGTCCATCCAACAGTGACAGGTGCTGTCTGGAAGATTGCTAGAGAAATTTGTGTCACTGATGATAGATTGAAGAAAAAAGGAAAAAAGATAGCTTACGGATGCTACATGTGCTTACAGTGTGAAGAAACACTAGATCATACTCTTTGGGAATGTGATTTTAGTATCACTCTCTGGTATTGGATTGGTGGTATCTTCATGTTCAGAAATCTAACCTCCTTCCATCACATTTTGGGTTTAGCAAAACACAAGAGTTCTGTGATTAAATAATTGTGGTTGATAGCTTCTTTCACCACCTTGAGGGAAATTTGGTTTCATAGAAACTGTTAATGTTAAATGTAAGTGTAAATAGTTGACTCTCAGGTTGGCTTCTAGAATGGCCATTTCTTTACTAAATTAGTTGCTTGATTTATGCTAGGATTAGTCCAAGATTCTTTACTAAATTAGTTGCTTGATTTATGTTAGGATTAGTCAAAGTTTTATCACCACTTAATGTAATTGATGTACATCTCTACTACTATATATATAGATGTCATGTACAATTGAAGGTATCATGGAAGATTAAAACCAAAACATTTCATAACCTTAAGCTTTTGTCATGGTATCAGAGCCTAGTATCCAAAATCCTAGTATCCAAAAAGCCTAGTGTCCAAAATCCTTTCTGTTATCGTTCAATATGTCACGTGAAGGTTATCAACTTATCACCGTAAAGTTTGATGGAACAAACTATAATCATTGGTCCTTCCTTATGAGAAATTTCCTCAAAGGAAAATCTATGTGGAAATATATTGATGGTAAAGCCAAGAAGCCTAGTGCTGTCTCTACTGGTGTTGTTATTAGAGATAAAGAAGTTGATCCTAGCAGCAAAGACAAAGGAACTGAAGGAGAAAGCGCTGAAGACTGGGAGATAAACAATCACAAGATACTGACATGGATAAACAATACAGTAATCACCTCCATAAGTAAGCAACTCACCTATTTTGAGATTGCCAAAGACGCATGGGAGTTTCTTTCAAAAAGGTATACCCAAATCAACTTTTCTCAACGTTACAAACTAGAACAAGATATTCGTTCTATGAAGCAGCGGATGGATTAGTCAATCTCAAACTTTTATTCTGAGATGTCAATTATATGGAATCATCTAGCACTGATGGAACCCAAATGGACTATAGATATCTAGTTGTGGCAGAAATACAGAGAAGAGTCGCGACTGGTTCAACTATTAATGGCGTTAAGAGATGATTTTGAGACTGTAAGAGCTTCAATCCTTCATCGATCTCCTCTCCCTACTGTAGAAACTGCATTGTCTGATCTTATTACTGAATAAACTCGAAAAAGGATCAAGCCAGAGATATCTGCTGTGTTTTCCGTTCCTTCACGTGCAAGTTTTAATAATACTGTCAACTCTCAGAGAAACTATCGTTACATGTCATAGGGTCAGTGTTACAATTGCAAGAAACCTGGTCACTTGGCCAAGAACTGCACTTTACCAACAACACAGAGCATGTCACAAACATCATAATCTCAAACTCCAACTCACCAAAGATCAAACTCACAAATTCAATGCAATTATTTTAAAGAACCCGGTCATACAGTAGGAAACTGTACATCTCCATCTTCAAGAAACATGAGAGAAAGAAGAAGGTTAAATGGAACTGCATACACACCTATGTCGTCCATTCTTGCAGCACCTGTATTAGAAAGAAGCCATGAATCATCAGCATCTACATCAAATAATCTTGATGATATTCAAGAGATGCTCAAACAAGCCCTTGCAATTGGTAATAATAATTCTACAGCAGCATCTGCTTTCTCAGTTCCCACAAGTACCTTTTCAAATGGTTGGTTTCTTGACTCAGGTGCTTATAATCATATGACATTCAATTCTAATGTATTTAAAAGCAAGCATCCTATTGTTACACCTAAAATCCAAACTGCAGATGGATCATAAATAGCTGCTAGTCATATTGGACATGTTAAAGTCTCAGATAAAATACGTATATCTGATGTGTTACTTGTTCCAAAGATCAAGATGAATCTTATATCAATTGTGCAACTGTGTAATCAGGGTTTTAACATTTATTTCTTCTCCTTTGGTTATGTAATACAGGATCCCAGGACAGAGAAGCTTGTTGGGATAGGCCGTAGAGTTGGCATACTATATCTCCTTGAAACTCTCATTATTCCTCAACAATCAAAGAATGAACTTACTGCTGCAGTTTCAAACTCCTTTCCTTCTACTGTGTCTCCATTTATGTCTTGGCATTCTAAGATAGGCCATGTCTCTTTTTCACGTCTTACATATATGATCAATAAAGGACTGTTAGGAAAAACTCAAGTTGATAAAGAACCTTATTGCATTTCCTGTAAGTTGGGTAAACAACCTGCGCTTCCTTTTAATAATATTGTTACTCATTCGGTTGAACCATTTGATCTTATTCATTCAGATGTGTGGGGAAAGTCTCCCATTGCCTCTAAGGGAGGGGCTTTATATATGTTATCTTCATTGATGATTTCTCTCGTTTTACATGGCTATACCTTTTCAGTTCCAGATCAGAATTTTTGAAAATATACACAGATTTCTCTAGAATGGTCAAAACTCAAATTAGAAAATCTATTAAAACTTTTCATGATGATCAAGGAGGTGAATACATATCAACTCCTTTCAAATAATTTCTCAAAATAGAAGGTACTCTTCTTCAGTTATATTGTACAGAAACTCCAGAACAAAATGGTACATCATAGAGACAGCTATAACCCAACTTCTTTCAGCATCAGTTCCCTCTAATTTTTGGGGAGAGTCAGTCCTTACTGCAGTTTACACAATAAACTGCATTTCATCTATAGTTACAGGAGGAATATCACCTTATGAACGTCTCTATGATAAGACACTTAATTATTCTGAGCTTCGTGTCTTTGGTTCAACTTGTTTTGTTCTTTTCACAGAACGAGAATGAAATAAACTCAGAAAAAAGAATGCTATCTGTGTGTTTTTAGGATATGGTATTGAACAAAAAGGTTATCGTTGTTACGATCCAGAGAGTCGACGCATACGTGTTTCTCGTCATGTTACATTTTGGGAAAATATACCTTTTTGGTCTCTTCCTAGTAGCAAGTCTTCTACTCTAGAACAATTTACGTATGTAGATCCTTTTTGAGGATGTATCTCTATCCATCTCTCATCCTACACATATTCCGTCCACCACCACAGAAGTCACTCCTCTTGAAAATTTTGAAACTCCACATGACCACTCTATGGACCTGAAAATGATGTTTTGCCTCCACGAGCTCGTCGACCACCAGCCAGGTTTTCATATTATCATTTTTTTTTGTCATCCATTTTATCTGTACATGAACCAAAATCATACATGGAAGCATATTTAAGTCCAGTCTGGCAAACATCTATGGGGGAAGAACTCACATCACACAAGGACGCTGGTACATGGGATATGGTTGACTTACCACCGGGGAAAACAGTTATTGGAAGTAGATGGGTGTACAAGATCAAAACAAATTCAGAAGGCAAGATAGATCGTTACAAATCTCGTTTGGTTGCTCAAGGATATACCCAAGAATATGGAATAGACTATGAAGAAACATATGCTTATGTTGCTCGTATGACTATGGTACGTACTCTCCTTGTTGTTATGCTACTCATAATTGGAATATGCATCAAATGGATGTCAAAAATTCCTTCCTTAATGGAGAACTTCGAGAATAAGTGTATATGAGACCACGACCAGGAATGGTTCATTCTCCAAATCAATTATGTAAGCTTCGTAAAGATTTGTATGGGACTTAAAAAAGCACCACGAGCTTGGTTTGAGAAGTTTTCTAATGCTATACTTCAGTATGGATTCAATCAAAGTGCTTATGATTATACAATGTTTACTCAATCAACTAAGAAGGGTCTGGTTATTCTCCTCTTGTATGTTGATGATATGGTTATCACAGGTGATGATCTAGAAGGAATTACTGCTCTTAAACTTCATCTTAGTTGATGTTTTGAAATGAAAGACTTAGGTATTTTAAGGTATTTTATTGGTATTGAGTTCGATAAGTCATCTGATGGCTATTTCATTTCACAAGTAAAGTACGCCTCCGAAATTCTTCAACGTGCTGGATTAACAGATAGTAAAACTGCAGATACACCTTTGGAACTAAATCTGAAGCTCAATCCCTTCGAAGGAAAAGTTTTATCCAATCCTATATTATATTGTCAGCTTGTGGGAAGTCTTAATTACTTCACTATCACAAGACCAGACATCCTCCACGCAGTTCATGTAGTTAATCAGTTTATGTCAGCTCCAAGGTCCACACATTATGCTGCAGTACTTCGGATATTACGTTATATCAAAGGCACCTTGTATCAAGGTATAAAGTTCTCATATACTTCTGGTCTTTGTCTTCATGCATATTCAGATTCAGATTGGGCTGGTGACATCACAAATAGACGCTCAACCACAGGATATTGTGTATTTCTATGCAACTCTTTGATCTCTTAGCGTAGTAAGAAACAAAGTGTAGTTTCTCGGTCTAGTGCTGAGGACGAGTATCGATCTCTTGCTCATACATCTTCTGAGATTGTTTGGTTACGATGGCTCCTTGAAGATATGGGAGTTCATTTATCAGAACCTACTCCATTGTGTTGTGACAATAAGGATGCTATTCACATTGCCCATAATGACGTGTTTCATGAACGTACGAAACATATTGATATTGATTGTCACTTTGTACGACATCACTTCAAGCAACAGACTATTGTTTTACCATTTGTTCGCTCGGAATTGTAACTCGCTGATTTATTCACCAAAACACTGACTTCAGCTCGTCTGAGATTTTTGGTTTCCAAACTCAATATGTGCGTTGCACCATATTGAGTTTGAGGGAGGGTGTTAATGTTAAATGTAAGTGTAAATAGTTTACTCTTAGGTTGGCTTCTAGAATGGCCATTTCTTTACTAAATTAGTTGCTTGATTTATGCTAGGATTAGTCCAAGATTCTTTACTAAATTAGTTGCTTGATTTATGCTAGGATTAGTCAAAGTTTTATCACCACTTAATGTAATTGATGTAAATCTCTACTACTATATATATAGATGTCCTAAACCCTTGAAGGTATCAAGGAAGCTTAAAACCAAAACCTTTCATAACCTTAAGCTTTTGTCACAACCTGGTGTTTGCTGAGGATGTGGAAAGCATATAAGAGATTAAAAGCAAGATTATATTTCTTACACATAGTGTGAATTCATACTGAAGGGATTCATGAAAAATGAAGAGTATGATCTCCAGTTCTTAAGTTTCTTTGGAATTAAGAGATATGAATCGAAATGGAGTTTGAATTAGGAACAATACGCCTATGCGAAAAAAAGGAATCCAAAAGTCATATAGAATCGCGAGTGCCATACCCATCACTAATGATATTAATCCGGAGCTTTCGTTACAATTAAGAGTCACCTGATAAAAACTTGAGTCCGACAAGCCACTGTAGAATAATACAATCTGAATCTGCGGGTTTTGGTTCTTGCGAATGTCTTGGAAATTTGGGCTAAAACAGAGGATGAAAAAACAATACAAGGACAAAAATAATGTTGTATCACAAGCTTCAAGGCCTTATGATTCTTTTCAGCAATTATTTCGACCCTTCCCAAATAATTGCCGAGTACAATTGGTCAGCGAAATATTGCCTTCAGGATACAATGAATCCCTAACAATGTTGTTGGTTTCAAGAGTTGTACTCTCTTGACCCAACCAAGAACACACAGTATTTAAAATCTTATGATGTTTAGAAGATAAAAAAAATTAGATATTTTTTGATGTGTTTTTCCATGCTTGAAAGAAAATAAATAATCACTACTTATAGGGGACCTATGCCTATTGGAGATGCCTCTTCATTCTCCAAAGATACCAATAGCGTCTAATGGGAATGGATGTCTCTTGTGAACCATCACACTCTTTGGAGATGCCTTTTTATCTCCAAAAAAATTCCATTGCATCTATTAGGCTCAGGACGCTCCCCATCGTAGTGGAAAACGAAAACCATTTTATTTTGTATATTATTGAAAATATCCAACAATCTCCCTTGTTTCAATAACCAAAAAACATGAAAATAATACAAAGTAAAACTTACAAAAATGGAGTGGATGCATCACTCAAGTGACTGCCTAGTACCCGAGTGGGATCAAGCCAACGTAGTTCAAGTTTAGTTGGGAAATAAGCATCATCATTGAAATCAATGCATAAATGATAGGTATCTTTTGGATTTGAACCTTCACTTAGTGTAAGAAATTCAAAGTCTTATCGGGTTTCAGTGGTGAAACCAGTCTTGAACCAAGTACCTCATGTGATAAAACTGGAATCTCAACACATACTGATTCCTGAGATTATGTGTTCTGTATCCAGAACATTAATAGACATGTGCTTATCTTGTATTCATAAGTCTCTCAAAGAAAAGTCTTTTTCTGTTAGGAAACGGCCTGATTTCCATACTCATATAGGTAAGTCTCGAAGGTGTTTCTGCGAGACACCTTGTGATAAAATTTAGACTTATTAATGATTTTCATCCATCCCTTTTTTTCTTGCAGAACCTGCACTAAACATAAATGAGAAGTTTTACTTAGTGCACCATAATCACTTCCATAACTTGTTGGTACCACATTGAACCTTGTTTATCTTTTTCAAAACATAGGTTGGGTTTCTGCTATAGGTGATCGAACTCCATTCACAAACCTTAGTCTCATTTATGTATACTTCATTGAAAATAATTCCTTTGGGAGACTTTTCATAAATAGGTCTGCCAAGTTTTTCTCCGTTTCAATGGCTAACTGAAACTACTCCTTTCTTGAGTAACTGACTTACCGTTTAGTGTCAAAGACTTGTATGTCTTGAGTTTTCATTATAAGTCTTTTTAGAGACCTTATAGATCATATCCCGATTTAAATAATCAAAGACTGTTTGAATGACTTCTTCCAAAATGGCATCTCTAAAAGTTAGGTTTTAAGCCATTCTTCCTCTTACGTGCATCTACTCATGCAGTCAATTCAAACAACATTATTTAAAATGTTCGTCTTAGATTTTACAAAATTATTTGTAACTTCTCTAGTAGTTTTAATTAACATTCACTAGAGGCATGTATAATTTGTAGCCAACTTATTTGCTATTTCAAAAAGTATTTATCACGATGAGCAACTCCTTTACTCATACCCAATCCTCTACAAATTTATACCCAAATACATAGACAATGTCTATTTAACATTTGACACTATGAATTGCAAATGTTCAAAAATTTACTCATCGGTAATATCATAACACCTCGCCATCTGGATATTGGTCGCGCGCCCAATCATCCAATATGTTACATATTAACCGGTATATCATTTTTCTATCAAAGTCATTTAAGACATACCAATTTCCATATTTTGGAACCATATAATTCTTATTACAAGAATTATGTTCATGCCATACAATTCTTATCTTAATAAATATGACGATTTCAAACTTTAAAATCTATAATTCCTATTGCAGGAATTATACTCGTACCATAAAATTATTGTCCTAACAATTAATGGTGATATTTGTTTCTCTAATCTCAGAGCATTCATGACAGTACTTTTTTAATGTCACGCTACCAAAAGTATGTATTTAACACTTCTTCTGCTTATGTCAGGTACTATACATGGGACCTAATTTCTGAACAGGAATCTTCAAATCCACACCAGTACGGGAATTATTATTGTGGATTTGGTTTTCTTGCAGACATTCGGATTAATGCCTGCATGTATCCAATTAATACGTTTTTGTATTCATGGATCAAAGAAAAAGAACCTTCAAAACCAATATTTCCTGCAGACAAAACTCTCGCAGTTGTCATTGTATTTGGATCTCTTTGAGCATTATAATGGTGGCTATTGGTGAATTTTCCCTTTTACTATATTCAACCGTGCTCATACTTGCACTAGTATATAGTCATGAATTAAAAATGTGTCGACCATAATAACTCTATCAAAAGAGACAGCTCCACTAGGCTACGCAGCGTTTCTTAAGAGTTGGATATGGACGACCATTCGAAACATACCACTAATGGTAGGAACCTTACTGTTCATAACAGGGTCTTCTTAATTCATGAAACACTACAATTGGTAATAGTTCATCCACCCATCTCTAGACTCTTGTTTCCTTATTCACTAATATTAAATGACGGTGAATAGATCTAACTTTTCAAGGAAATGTTGTATCATGGAACCACACACACTCAAGAATATACTCTATCTCAGATATATATTCACTATGTAGTTGTTGTCGCAATACTAGATTTGGCTACAGTAGCACTTTCTGATATAGACATATATCCAAACATCTAGTATACAAACTCCATGAATATAAACTTAAACAATACGATGAATCGATATCGACTGCATATTATATACTAACAATTTCTTTCTTGTTAGATTTCCATCGCTTGGGTAAGCATTTGAAAGACGCTGATTCATATACTAACTCCCAAATTTATGAACCGTTTCCTTCTCGAAATTGTTTCTTTCCTGTAGGTGCATGTCAGGGAGGTTTCCTGTATGCACTCTCCATATTCTCGCTTCGTTCTCTTTGTGCGTCGTCCACCCTTGACGGAATCACAGAAAATCATCGCATGATTGATCATCATTCACACGGATAGAACCAGGAGCACCGCATTATCAATTCTCCGGATGACAGTCTCTGTCTTCCTTTCCTTTTTTACTGTAGCAATTCAGGGCGTTTTCGAATTTAGGATTCGGAAAATTCATTGGAAAATTCATTTCGTTTTCAAATCACCGACTGTAAACTACCAGCAGCAAACTCCCTTTCCACCACCATCATCTCGATGGGTTACAGTGGTTTGGGGGGTTTCGTTTTATTTTAGTTTTTATGTTTTCCATGTTGGTACTCTCATGGTGTGTTGATGGGTTAGTTTGTTCATACTCATTTTGGTTGATTGATTTTGTGCTTTTGAATTGTCATACACCTAGAAAACTGCTTGTAATCGGGTGCTACTCTGTGTGTTTCTGAACCAAAGAGTGGATAATTTATTTAAGCACCCAAACTGTTTGTCATTATGCTTCAATGACAGTTGCAAGTAAAGGAATCATCAGATGTCCGTTTAGAGATTTTCATGGTTGTCTAGATGGGGGACTGGGAGTAAAGGTTTTTCATGTTTGATTCCCCACCTGAAGAGACAACACCTCTGCAATAAAGAAAAGAAGACTGCACTCCAACAGGCCATAAGAACTGATGTTGATGTCTTCATGAGTTTAGAGGAAACTCTGAGAACTTTAAGACAATGGTTGTGCTTCGAATGTATGAGTATTCAGGCTTGGAGCAGAGCGTGCAAGCATGAAGGGAACACTGATATTAAGCCTGAGATATGTGCGAGTTCTGGTGAAGTAGCTGAAATAATTTTTGGAGTGCCTAAGCCTCGTCTACAGGAGGATTTAGTGCAGCTTGACAGCGACTTTGAATTGAATGAAGCAATTGTGGAAGCAGTCTTTAGAGCCCCGGTATGTACGGTTAAGAGCATTCCAAGAGGTTGCAGGTTAGCTTTTTCTCATGCCCTGAAAGCGGCACTACAGAAAGTCGCGGCTGAACCTAAAGTTGTTAAACATTGGGTCAGGCTTTTGCTGCTCCCTCGATGCACTTTGAGAGTGTTCCGACCTAAGGGTAGAGCTGAATGCAGGTCTGGTAATCGCAAGGCGACACAACAGACACAAATTCTTAGAGCGCTGGCACTTTGGGGTGAACCTAGTGGGACTATAAATCTTGTTCATGAGATTTTAAAGCTGCCGGCAATAGTTAGTGTTAGAGATGATTACACAGAGAAAGACAACAAAGATGATGACACGGGGAAAGACAACAGGCTCGGTACCAATATCTCTACTTGTTTGCGCAAGGTGGCGGATGGGCACTTCCACGGCGAGCTGTTAAAGCCATCGGTTCGTCCGGGTGGCGCCATACAACGAGAACACAAGGAAAGCACTTGAGGATAAGCATCCGACGATGCCGCCTCCAAGGAAACCAACCTGTACGTTGCAGGAGACACCGCTAGTGGCCGAAGAAGGTACCATTCTTAGTTGTATTAAATCTTTCCCTAAGGGAACTTCGTGTGGAAGGGATGGCCTTCGGGCACAACATTTGTTGGATGCTTTCTGTGGAGAAGGCTCAACTGTGGCTGCTGATATGGTCACGGCCATAACTAGGGTTGTTAATCTTTGGCTTGGCGGGAGATGCCCTCTTAACCTAGCGGAGTTCATTGCATCGGCTCCCCTAACACCCCTCCTTAAACCGGATAAGAGCATTCGTCCCATTGCTGTTGGGACAATTTGGCGTCGACTGGTGTCCAAAGCGGCGATGAAAGGGGTTGGTAAGGACATGGAAGCGTATCTACAGGATTTCCAGTTTGGTGTAGGTGTTTCAGGTGGTGCTGAGGCAATCCTACATGCTGTGAATAGGTTTGTCAGTAAACATCATGTAGACGCTAGCCTCTCTATGCTAATGGTTGACTTTACCAATGCTTTTAACCTAGTTGACCGAACGGCTATGCTTTCTGAGGTACGTAAGCTTTGTCCATCTATATCGCCTTGGGTAGAATACTTGTATGGTCAACCTGCACGGCTCTATGTGGGGGACTCCTTTATCTACTCATCCACAGGAGTACAACAAGGTGACCCTTTAGGGCCTTTGTTATTTGCTCTGGTACTTCATCAGCTTATAGCTAAGATAAATGAGCACTGCATATTATCCCTACATGCCTGGTATCTTGATGATGGCACTGTTATTGGAGACACCGAAGAAGTGGAAAAAGCACTCACTATTATCAAAACAGAAGGGCCTGCGCTGGGGCTTATACTGAATATTAAGAAAACTGAAATATTTTGGCCCTCTTGTGATGGACGAAGGATAAGTGATGGGATGTTTCCTGTCGAAATCTCAAGACCAGATAAGGGAGTCAAACTATTAGGTGGTGCAGTTAGCCTCGACGATGGTTTTGTGAAGGGCCTTGCCATTAAGAGGGCTGAAAAAGCAGTGGATTTGATGCAGATTTTATCCAAGCTCCATGATCCTCAAAGTGAATTGCTGCTTTTACGAACGTGTATGGGTATCTCCAAGCTTCTTTTTGGCCTTCGTATTTGTCACCCAGACTATATTATGGAGGCGGTAGATATATTTGATAGAGGCTTGCGAGAAGTGGTGGAAGGCATCGTGGTGTGCGGGGGACCGTTCTTTGGAGAGCTTCAGTGGAGACTATCTACTCTACCTATCAGATATGGAGGTCTTGGACTTTATACTGCTAGGGAGGCATCTGAGTATGTTTTTGTGGCTTCACGTGTGCAATCTTGGGGATTACAGGATCACATATTGAGGAGTAGTGGTGTGGACGGTATGGATGATAATTTTAATAAGGCTTTGGAAACGTTACAAGTGACTCTTCCTGATTTTGATCTTAACAACTTCACCAATAAAGACAACGCCCCCCCTAAAGCACAAAGCATCCTGGCGAGTGCTCTTTTTGGTAAAGTGGTTAAGGACATTGATAGAGTTTACATGCTAACGGAGAGACAGAAGCGGTTTTTGGTTGTTTGCAAGCAGCACATGCCCAAGATTTTCTTCTGGCTATTCCGATTGAGGGGCTAGGGCAGAAGATGTCTCCTTTGGAGTACCGGTTTATCCTCAAATACAGGTTAATGATCCCGCTTTATCCCTCTGACTCTCGCTGCCCTGCTTGCATCACAGAGCTGCTTGGATTCATATGGTGAACATGCAGTTCATTGTAAGTAGACCCTGGTTATAAATATAGACATGATCATGTGAGGGATATTTTGTATGATGTACTGTGGAGGTCTGGCATTTCGGCAAAGAAAGAAGCACCTGTGCATTTCCTGACAGACCCACTTGAAGGGAGATCGACACTAAGACCAGCTGATGTTCTTATTTTTGGATGGGCTAATGGGAAACACACATGTGTTGACCTCACCGGGGTATCTCCTTTGGTAGGAATTGGACATGGCACCTTTACAGTCGGGCGAGCAGCGCTAAAGGCTGCCTCAGGTAAGATATCGAAGCATGAGAAAGCATGTGTTGACAATGGGCATGCTTTCGTCCCCTTTGCTTTTGATACTTTTGGATATTTGGCTCCAGAAGCAGTTGGACTACTCAAGAGGGTCCAGAAAGTCATGCGCAGCAATGTAATGACCCCTGGCTCACGAGATTTTATTTTTAATATGATAGGTTTTGCTATTCAAAAAGGGCTAGCGGCACAGCTTGTCGCTCGCTTGCCTAGTATGTAATTTTTATCTTTTAAAGAAATCAACATGATCAAATCTTAGTTTTCTTTTTATTTTTTAAGATCAAGAAGGAATGAATCCAAAAAAGTAAGAAAGAATTAATAAACAAAAAAGGTAACAGTAAGTGTCGGAAAGAGTCCAAGAGTGCGTTTCGACTGTGCTACACTTCGCCCGTACATTTCCCCCACCCAGTGCGTTTTACTTTTACTTAACGTCTCACCGTAAAAATAATTTTTATTACATAGAAAGCCAATTTGTTTAGAAGCTTTTTAAGGAGAAAGCTAATATAATGGAGATGTGTTTAGGGAGAAATATTTATTAAAATTGACTTTTACAAATTAATTTGTATTATGGGATTACCCGCAGACCAAACTCATATCCAATTAAGTTTCAGGGAAATTTTTTCATGAGGTACTAAATAACTTTTTTCTGAATTTAATCCATCCACGAACATATTTTGAAGTTTGGTTTTGAAATTAGTTTTTGGAATTTCATTATGTATGTGAACTTTTGTGTGTATGCACGATGGATGTTCGATAAAATGTGGCACAAATCGTCATGAGTGAATTTTTACACGACATGGCTTTTATGAACAAATTTAATGTATTGGGATGATCATGGATGATGCCTAGTGTCATAAGTTGTTCATTACTTGGTATAAGGACCAATCTATGAAGCAAGAGAAACCTACAGTATGTTTTGCTATTAGTTCTTAAAAGAAAACAAGGGAAATCAATGCAGTATATACCTCTTCAGTTGTAAAAAATTGGGTTAAGTCCAAACTAGAACACATTGTCCTATGGCACTCTTCAGTGTTGTAGCCATCAATCTAGGTAGTAATTAATACAAAACTTGATTAAAGCTACACATATCGTAAACAGAGCCGGTCCTGATTCTAGAAGGGCCATGTGAGGAAAAATATTCGTAGGGCCTTTTATAAAGTCAATTTAATTATTTTGATAATTTTATAACGACAGTAAAAAAAAAGTGTTAATAATTTGTATTTAATTTGCAAAATAATAACCAATGGTGTACTAGATAAAACTTTAAGTTAAATGCAACCGATAACTGTTTTTGTTAATGTGCATTTACAAGAAGAAGAATGTCCAAAGGAAACTCAAAATATATAGCCATCCGTCGTACAAATATTAATTTATATATGATAATATGATAAAGACTCATCATCTAAGGCTATTCAGGGGCTGACAAATAACACGAACAGGTTTGTATCCTGGTGGATTGACGAATTTATTTACCTCATCCAAGGTCACGTGTTCGAGTACTGCTAAGGCTTCAAGCAAAGTTTTTTTTTAAATTTTTGATGTGTTGGGCTGGCTGGGCTTGGAGGGAAAGGTGGGTATACACCATAGGAAAAAGGCCCTCACCAGAGCTGGGCCTTGTGCGGTCGCACGGCCTACACCCCCTCAGGCCCGACTCTGATCGTAAAGTGGTGGAACATCCTTCACATACGTACATAATTATATATATATTAAAAGTGAAGTGGTGGAACATCCTTCACATACGTACATAATTATATATATATTAAAAGTGAAATCCTTAGATAGTTAATACATGTTCATGTTCAGAATGTTTTTGTTCTTCCCATTCACATTCTTCTTCTTCTTGCTAGTGTAGATAGTATAGTTTGCATTCGGCAACAAAAGTATATCTTCTTCCCGTTGCTCCAATCGTAGTTATCCCAATCAACATGTTCCTCATTCATGTTGTTTGTTGCGATGTGATTGTTTAATCATGGAAGTGGTTTAGGTTAAATAGAATGATTAGGTTTAATCACGAAATTGGTTTAGGGATAATCATGGTTATCGCTAAATATGGAGTTACACTTAATGAGGGCCGATTAGTAAAAATCAGAATTTTTGTTAGGGGGAAAGACAATTTCCACTCCTTCCCCTTATCACCCGAAAGTCAAAATGAATATACCATAGTAAAAGTATTTTAGCTTTCCCCCTAAACAAATCAGCTTTCCCTATAACAAAAATCGTAAAAATTTATTTTTTAATAGGAATAGGAATCCATATCTTTTCAAACGTTATATCCGGTCTTGCGAAATCCAACTCATATAATGGAACACTACGGATACCGTTAACGAAGATCTCAATACAAAATTTCCTTAAATTTATTGAACCGATCACAGTGTTTCTTGTGAAGAAGTACCAACCAAACTTTCTGATAGACACATTTTTGTGCCTAAGTTGTCCTCAATTTTCTGTACTGTTGGCATTCGATTTTGTACTTATTATGGTATTTTATGTGTGTAGGTATTTTCTGGAAATAAATATTTTTGGAAAAATGGGCTCGAAAAGTTGTTTAAAGCACCCGGAGGACACGTGTTATTCGGACCCCCAATTTGGATAAGGGGAACCTCAATTAATAAGGGGTACACTAGCTGCTAATCGCACCCTATGATTTTGTTAAGGGACGGCTTGCTTCTTTTCGTGAAGAACATAATTTGGCGGGAAAGTGCATGTTTGACATGCGAGATTTGATGTTATGAATTTGAAGAATTTCCAGCGAAACTAAATTGGTTCAATGGATTGTATTGGGCATGTTACTCTAAAATAGAACTGTTATGTCCATCAGATTCAAAATAATAGGGTTCATTACACAATTTTGAAGAACTCAGGGGAGTATTCATTCCCGAGAGATATTTTTGCGATTTTCTTTTATCTTTGGAAGGTTAGCGTGTGTCTGAGGGAGTTGTACACAATTTAGAAGATGTGGGAAAAGTTTTGGGAGTATGTGTGCCTCAACATACGCGTGAAGAAGCTGAGAATATAAATTATTCCTTGTGTCTGGCAGTAGAGAATAATACGATTAAGAGAAGATTTTGGGGAGTTATGGTGAGAGATTTTGGTCTTGGTGGGTATATAAAAGGTTCTGGAGGTGAACAGAGGGGATAATGAATTGATAGGGGAGCCAACATAGGGTTTAGGATCGAGAGAAATCATGTTGCAGAGAAGAACCAGTTCTACTGGTGAAGAAGAGGACGAAGAACATAGTGCTACCGAGAACTGTCGTTTCTCAACAGTGTCCGCGACAGTTTTTCGTAACCCTTGTTCTGAACTTCGCAACTGATTTTTGAATTAATCTTACATTGTAACAGTGTTTCTGTAACGCCTATACAGCGTTACGAAATTCTGGATTTAATTATTTTCTCTCCTTTCTACCTTTGTACACACTTTTTTACCAATAAAAAATTCTTTTCAGAGTGTCTACAACAGGTGAAGCTAAATCCCTACACTGGGACGACGGAGGAAGAAGAATTTCGTACATGGGTAAAATTATTTAATTCTTTTTAAAACTTTTGCATTAATTAAATTATTTAATTCTTTTTAAGACTTTTGTATTAATTTTAATTGAAACTTGATTTGAATTAATTAGTTGTCATTTAATTTGATGAGGTATGCTTAGCTTAAATATTTTGATACATCATGTTTAGGATTTACAACTAATCCTTTGAGAATCTACCTTGGCAAAATCAGGGTCCATGTTAATTTTATTTATTGAGCTTTAATTGTTGAGAATAGATAAATTGAACCCTATGTTATGAATTCAACGAAATCCTAGTCCCAGTAACTCTCTTCATCCTGTGACAATATTTTGTATATATTTTTCTTCTATTTTAGTTAGTTAAATCCTAAAATCAATTTCAACAAGTCTGAGTGAACGACAACCTTATTTACCACTATCTAAAATTTGGTCACTTTCCGCCCTCTTTTATCGAGATTAATTGCTGAAAACTCTTGGAAATATGGGCTAAAACAGAGGATGAAAAAACAATACAAGAACGAAAAGAATGTTGTATCAGAAGCTTCAAGGCCTTATGATTCTTTTCAGCAACTATTTTGACCCTTCCCAAATAATTGGCGAGTACAATTGGTCAGCAAAATATGGCATTCAGGATACAATGAAGCCCTAACAATGTTGTTGGTTTCAAGAGTTGTACTCCCTTGACCCAACCAAGCATTAACTTTCTACTTATTAAGGTTTTTATGTTGTCTACAATTTACTGCCGTGCGGCCAGGAATTTTACAAACATAACAACAATCACCATTAAAGTAATGCCAGATTCAGTTTTACGAAACATACCTTTCTTATAAGAATACGCGTAGATTTGTGTTTGATGTTCTCTCCTTTGTCATCTTTGGAAGACTTGTGTTCATCCACATGATCCTGGTAGCCATGTCCCTCTTCAATTTCATGTCACAATCTTCGTTTATACTCTGACCACGGACACGGTAATTTCCCACATCTCACAAACCTTAGTTTCGAATCGGAAAATAAAATATTAGTTTTGAAGATAACATCTAGATTTACAAACTTCGTTTGAATCACTATTTCAAAAAACTCATGGTTACCCCATAAAAACTAATTTAGTCAACAACAAATTTCTTCTCGTTAGAATTTTTCCGGAACATTTATCTGTTTTGTAAAATATCCAAAATAATAATTTTACAACTCCAAAAATTCTGAAATTTTTTGTGGGTAACTATCAGGATGTCAACTACATTAGGTAAAAAGGGTTCATCGAAATTCCTTCTAGGTTAAGGGATAAATTGGAAATTCAACGTTTTTTTTTTCGCTTCACAATTAACATCCATGATTATTACAAATTCTAATGTCTTAAGATTATTGGGTGCAATAATCAAAATAAGCAAAACATCAAATAAGCAAAAATTATTGATACTTAGCTCCTTTATAATAGAAGTTATCGATTCGATGCTCAACTTAAGCTTGGCAACTCTGAAAAACCCTTAAGGAAAATCGCGATCGCGAACGAAAATAATATAAAATATTTTTCCCTTGGGGGTCTCTCTAAATTATAGAGAAACCCCTTTCCCATTGATTTTACAAAAGTAGAGGATTTGTTTATATAATGGAATAATACAACATAAAAAGAGGAACTCCCCGATGTGGGAATAAAAAGTTTCATTCAAAAAAGAAAACAATAAGTTATTATTTTTCAAAAAATAATAAAAAGTTAAATCAATTTTCTATTAATTGTTTTCCAACAAAATTAAGCATGAACCCAAAAACCCAATTTAGTGTAGTTCAGTTCTAGTATGGAACCACACTCATACTAGGTTTGTGAGGGAGTACAATGATCTTAAACTTGATCTCAAGTCGAAAACCAAATTTTAGGAAATTTGGGATGGCGACTAGAGGTGTAAAACGTTCCATCCCGGCACACGAAGTAGCGTGCTTAACGTGCCATGTGTCGTGATGTGCTATGCCAACAATTTATACGTGTTGTGTCGTGCTGTCTTTACCAGTCAAAAGCTAGGAACATCACAACACATGAATAAACGTGCTCTGCCGTGCTGGCACAAATCACTTAATGGTATACATTAAGTCAGAGATTATTACGAGAATCTAAATAAACAACATATCATTTGAATTATTTAAGAAATTATTTCAAGTAAAATCTACAAGTTTATTCAATAAAAAGAAATAGCCCATCAAATATAAAGTTGGATCATTGTCATGTAAATTAATGTTCTAGTGAAATATATTATAACCACGATATTGAAATATATTTTCCAAATATTTAAGTATTATATGCGTTGTAATAAAAATAAGCCAGCATAAAATGTCAAAAACTAGCTAGAATAGTGACTCTTTTGTGAAATAGACACAAAGTATGATGTATTATGCCTTGTGTGTATTTGTTCATGCTATGACGTGCTTTTTTAACGTGCTATGTTGGGATGGGCCACGTGCTTACTCGTGCCGTGTGTTGTGTTGTGATACTGTGCCGATTAGGCTAACCCAGCACAACCCACGAAACTAACGTGTTGTGCCGTGTTGGGATAAATTACATGCTGGGCTGGGTTAAGGTTTTAGCGTGCTTGGCTGGGATGTGCTCGCACAACCCAATACACCTCTAATGGCAACCCTGTCAAAAGGAGGTCATTTATATACGGTTACCAAAAGGACATTTATACCGTACACATTATGATTGACATTTGGATGCTCATGCGCCAATCGTGCTAATGTCGTGTATACTGCTCATGATTTATGTAACTTCACCGAACACGCATTTCGGGTGGTGGGTTCATCATTGGTTCATCTTGTATGATTAATGTTCTGAGAAACGTCCTGGACCGGCCGGTCGGCCTGGTAAACCCTTGAATCAGTCGCTTTTTCGGGCCCGATCAACACTGACCCAGTAATCTAATTAAAAACCGTTCTATTTTTGTAAACCCGGCTGACCCGGGTGGTCCTCCCGCCAAACCATACGACCCAGTAAGGTCCAAATCTGGATCGACCTAGTATTTTACAATCTTAAATCTAAAATGAGACAAAAAAAATTTGATGATGATTCTTCTGACTCTTCTTTATCCAACAAATCATTTCCTAAAAGACATGAAAGTTGAAACCAAAAAAAAAAAAAAAATTCACTATGAGCCTAAGATTATAGACGGAGAGAATATTAAAGTCGATCTTCAAAAAAAAAAAAAAATCTTTTTTTCTTCTGTCTTTGATGCAAATGATAACAATACAAATATTTGATGAACTTTACAAGAGAAGATCTGTATCAAGAACCCAGGTTGTTGATGCTCTAATTAGTTGTATTTGGAGGTGTAAATTGGGATGTGCCAGCACGAGCACAGCCCAGCACAACACGCTAAAATTTGAGCACAGCCCAGCACAACACGTGACTTAGCACGACACGGCACATCACGTTAGTTAAATGGGACATGTTTGGTTTGACTAATTGGCACAGTAGCCCAGCACAGCATGCGGCACAGATTAGCACGTGGCACGGCACGTTAAGAAAGCACGGCATAATATGTATAAAATGCTACAAACAATAGCACAATACATCATATTTTGTGTCTATTTCACAAAAAAACTCTTATTCTATCCAACTATTGACATTTTACTACCGTTATGCTGACTTATTTTCATAATAACACATATAATACCTAAATATTTAAAAAACGTTTATATTGGAAAATATAAAATAAATGTGCCTGGCACAACACAACACGGCACAGCACGTTTATTTTCCTGGCACAGCCCAGCACAGCACGCCTTCTAGCACGGCACAGCACGGCATGTCATAATCTCCGGCACAGCACAGCACGGCACATAGCACGCTAAGCACGTGATTTCGTTGGATGTGCTGTGCTGGGCCGGCACGTTTTACACCTCTAGTTGTATTGCATACAAATTAATCACACTGTTTGCGGTACCAAAGGAGGAAGAGAGAAAAGAGTGCGAGGAAGAGAGAGAATTAATGGGCAGTAACGAGGAGGAGGAGGTGGCACAATTAGGTGTCGCCGGATAAACAATAAGGAGTTAGTGAAAAAGACGACAAAGTATTAGTGATTCTTATTTGTGACATTTAGGTCCCTTAAATAAGCTAAGCATTTGACCCAGTGAACCCGGGTTGAACCACCGGTTAAACCAGTAATTTTACCGGTTCGATGTCCGGGAAGGTTTTCAGAACACTGTGTATGATTGACAATTTACCGTTAAGATGAACACATATAAACCAGGTCACCTCTCTGATCTTACATAAGCTATCACTAAACAAATTGAAGTGAAAAAAAAAATGCACATCACAGATTGATGGATACAACGAAGTTATAATGAAAATGACATAAGATTAAATGTGATGTCGGAGTACATTGATAGTAGCTGGCGAATAATACTTTTCCATTAAAGTTATGTTGAGGAGGTATAGGTTCGATCTTCAAAATCTACATTCAGGATTTTGAGAATTTTGGAGAGACTCTTTGGCGGAGTCCATTAACAAAAAAGAAAAGAAAAATCTTTGACAATTGTATTCATAGTCATTATTAAGACTTTGTGTTTTCTCTGGATAAACATGGAAATGGAAATCATTGAAAAGGTCACACATGAAGATAAATAAAGGGATTAAAGTCCTGTTTAGGTTTACTTTAGGCGTAAGTGTTGGAAAAAAGTTACCGGGCTGCAATGGAGATGAATGACAGAAATCTTTTGTGGTTGTACTCAAAACTTTCAAGGCTCTGGTGATTTCTTTTAGACAAATATTTCTACCCTCCCAACGAATTGGCGATTGCAACGGGTATGTGAAATACTGCCTTCAGGATACAGTGAAAGCCCTACAACCGAAAATTGGATTCAAGGTTTGCACCCCTTGACCCAATCAAGAACACATGTAAATAAGTTTCTGATGATGCTTTGTAAGAAAGAAGAAAGAAAACAGAGAAAGGGTTTTCCAAGAGATGATATCGAAATGGGTTTGGGAGATGCTACTTATAGGAGTTTTTGCATCTGTTGGGAAAAGACATGTCTTTTCACCAACAGGTTTCTCTTCACAAAGAGATGCGTCTCTTCATCAACAAAGTTGAATTTAGAATTTTCTGGAAACGTTTTCCAACTGTCCAAACAATTGCATATCCAAAAAATTCTCTGGCTACGCCCCCCCAGGACCCCCCTTCGTAGCGCGGTTGAAAATATTCCAACATATTGTTGGTTCATCTTCCTTCTCTTGATTGAAGCGAGATCTAAGGCCTTAAACTTAGTTTCTTCTCACTGCAATGCAAGTCGACCACAGCCTGGGGGGCTACGCCCCCCAGGACCCCCCTTCGTAGCGCGGTTGAAAATATTCCAACATTCTCCCCTTATTTTCAAAACCATAAAACAAAGTTAAAAACTTTTAAAACCGGAGCGGCTGCATCACCGAAGTGATCGCCTACGTACTGAGTGGGATCAAGCCAACGTAGTTCTAGCACAATTGAGACTAAGCATCATCGTTGAAACCAATACATAAATGATAGGTACCTTCTGGGTTTGAACCTTCACTTAGTGTAAGAAACTCAAAGCTTTATCGATATTCTATGGTGAAACTAGTCTTGAACCAAGAATCCCTTATGACAAAGCCGGAATCTCCACACATATTGATTCCATAAGACATGTGTTCTGTAGCCAAGCACTATAAAGGCCTTGTGCTTATATCCTTATTCATGAGTCTTCTTTAGAGAACGGTCTTCTTCTCTTAGGAAACGGCCCATATTTCCATACTCATATAGGTAAGTCTCGAAGGTGTTTCTGCGAGACACCTTTTACTAATCACAGACTCATTAAGGATTTACATCCATCCTATTTTCTTGCAGAAAAACCAGCACTAACTTGAAATGGGAAGTTTTATGCTAGTGCTCCATAATCTACAGCCATAACTTGTTGGTACCACATTGAACCTTGTTTATCCTTTTCAAAACATAGGTTGGGTTTCTGCTATGGGAGATCAACCTTCCTTCACAGACCTTAGTCCCATTTCATTACATTTTATTGAAGCAACTGAATATGGTAGACTCTTTGTGAATGGGTCTGCCAAATTCCTTTTTGACTCAATAAAGTTAACCGTAACCACTCCCCTCTTGAGTAGTTGCCTAACCAATTGGTGTCTGAGACTCGCATGTCTACACTTTCCATTATAAGTCTTATTAGAGACATTATAGATTGTAGCTTGATTATCACAATTAATCAAAACTCCTGGAGATGGCTTCTTCCAAAGTGGAATTTCCATAAGAAGGTCCCTAAGCCATTCCGCCTCTTTACATGCATTCGTTAAAGCTATCAATTCTGACAACATTGTTGAATCAGATATACAAGTCTGTTTCTTGGAACTCCAAGACACAGCAGCACCTCCTAAGGTAAAAATCCATCCAGATGTCGATTTGGACTTGGATTCTACATTGTTCCAGTTAGCATCGCTGTAACCTTCCAATACAGCGGGATAGCCTTGGTAATGCAAACCAAAATCAATTGTTCCTTTCAAGTAAGCCATAACTCTGGAAACCGCTTTCCAGTGTTCAGAACCAGGATTACTTGAAAAACGACATAACACCCCCACCGCATGGGCTACGTCCGGTCTTGTGCAATGCATAGCATACATAAGACTCCCAATAACACTGGAATACTCAAGTTGTGCATGAGTACGACCGGTGTTCTTCTTTAACTTGATAGTATGGTCTAAAGGAGTAGGTGCTGGATCGTCATCAAAGTGATCATACCTTTTGAGAAATTTCTCAATATAATGAGATTGGGTTAAAGCCAACTCATTCCCCTTTCTTAGGATCTTAATTCCCAAGATTACATCAGCCTCTCCTAAATCCTTCATATCAAAGTTAGAGCCAAGAAACTTCTTTATTTCTTCCACCATAGATATGTCAGATCCAAAAATAAGCAGATCATCAACATATAAACAGAGAATCACACATCCAGAACTATCATGCTTACTATAGATACATTTATCTGCATCATTCACCACAAAACCATATGACAAAATCACTTCGTCAAACTTCTCATGCCATTGCATGGGAGCTTGCTTCAAGCCATAAAGAGATTTAACCAACTTGCAAACCTTCTTTTCTTGGCCTGGCAATATGAAACCTTCAGGTTGTTCCATATATATCTCTTCTTCCAAATCTCCATTTAGGAAGGCAGTTTTGACATCCATTTGATGAATAATTAACTTGTGAATAGAAGCAAGTGCAATTAAACAACGAATAGATGAGATGCGAGCAACAGGAGCATATGTATCAAAGTAATCAATTCCATGTCTTTGCCTATAACCCTTAGCAACCAATCTTGCTTTAAACTTACCTTTTGTACCATCGGCATTTACTTTTCTTTTGAATACCCATTTACTTCCAATAGGCTTTACGCCTGAGGTAAATCGCAATATATCCAAGTACCATTAGTAAGATGGGAATCTTTTTCATCATTGATAGCCTCTTTCCAAAAACTAGCATATTTGGAACTAATAGCCTCAGCATAAGTTTTAGGGTCATCATCAACATGCGCAACATATTTGGTAATATTAAGAATTGTATTCTTATCACCTTCTACAAGATATGTTATAAAGTCTGGACCAAAGCTTGTCTCTTTTCTTGCTCTCTTACTCCTTCTAGGTTCGATATCTTCTATGGGTTCAGAAATATCCTCTATGTCTTGAGTAGGAATAGAATGACCATCATTCTCATTAGTCTCTTCAGATTCTAGACTAGGTAACAATGAATTCTCCGTGGGTTGCATTTGAGAACTGTTCCTATTCAGGTTCTCAAAAAATTCCACATCTACAGATTCTATAATCTCGAAAGTATCAAGGATTAAAAATCTGTAGGTGATACTATTAAGAGAGTATCCCACAAAAGCACATTTATAAGCCCTGTTTCCCAATTTTGGTCTTTTAGGATCAGGCTTTCGAACATATGCCAAACAACCCCAGACTTTAAGTCTCTTCAAGTTTGGTTTCCTTTTAAACCACAACTCATAAGGAGAAACATTCTTCTTTTTCAAAGGAACCCTATTCAAAATATAACATGCTACAACATAGCTTCACCCCACAAAGAATTAGGCAAACTAGAACTTATAAGCATGCAATTAACCATATCAATCAAAGTTCTATTTTTCCTTTCAGCCATGCCATTTTGTTGAGGTGTATAAGGTGCAGTAAATTGATGAATTAAACCATGCTCTTGACAAAAGAATTTAAATTCATTAGGAAAATACTCACCACCACGATCGTAACGTAAAATCTTAATTTTCAGTCCTAATTGTGTCTCTACTTCTTCTTTATATATTTTGAACATGTCAAAAACATCATCCTTAGATTTCATCAAATATGTGTAAGCATATCTAGTACTATCCTCTATAAAAGTGACATAATACTTATTTCCACCACGAGTGGCAGAACCATGCAAATCACCCACATCACTATGTACTAATTCAAGTAAGGAAGAATTTCGTACTACAGACTTATGGGAAATTCTAGTTATCTTTGCTTGCACACATATTTCACATTTAGAAGCATGATCAAAATTGCAATCGAAATCAAACCTAATCGATTCATGTTTCTAAGGGAACCATAATTTACATGACCAAATCTACCATGCCATAGATTAACATAGTCAACAATATAAGCAGAACCATTATTTATTATATTAAGCTTAATCATCCTATTACAAGCATATCCTTGTCCAACAAACACACCGTTTTTGGACAATACAAACTTATTAGACTCATAAGTAATCTTGAATCCAGCCTTCATTACAAGGTCGCCGGAAACAAGGTTCTTTACAATGTCAGGGACATGTAATACATTAGTAAGAGTGACAGTCTTTCCCGAAGTAAACGAGAGTTCAACAGTGCCTTTCCCAATGACTTTGCTGTGTTGACCGTTTGCAGAGACAACTTCTTTTCCTTCTCCACAAACCGGTTCATAAGTCTTGTAAAGATTTCTATCCTTACAGATATGGACAGTTGCACCATTGTCGTACCACCATCCATTCCAGTTTCAGAACAAAGATTGGCGGCTTGCACTACAATCACAAGATTGTCATCGACCATATTTGCCTCTTTTTTCTGGTTCTGCTGTTGTTTCATTTTGAGACGACAGTCACGAGCAAAATGGCCGGGTTTGTCACTGAAGTAGCAATTGCCCTTCTTCTTACTCTTCTTGTTGGGATGATTCTTCTTCTTAAACTGGGTATCATTCTTAGGTTTCAAGGAATTTGGTGTCTCTACGCTATTCACCTTAGAATGGTTTTCAGATCTGTGAACTATCCTTAAGTTCTCGTTTATTTAGTCCTCTTCTATGCGAAGATGACGCTGTAAGGCCTCTAAAATCATAGTCAGTCTCAAAGATGCTTAAGTTTCTTCTTATAACCATTCCGGAAGGGGAAGACGAGAGATAATAACACCAACAATAAACGCAGAGGAAGTTCAATTCCAGATCCTTAAGATGATTAACAATGAGTAAAAATTCACTGACCTAGGCAATGACTGACTTATCACAACCATCTTAAAATCCATGAAGTTGCAAGTCGAATTTCTTGTTGCTTGCCTCGTAAATCTTGTATTTGTTGTCAAGCACAGTCCATAATTCCTTTGCAAATGCAATACTCCGATGTGCATTGTAAACAGAAGTTTCCAGGGCATTAAAAATATGACCACGGCACATGAAATCATCTTCCCGACGCTTCTTACGTTTGTTGATCAATTCGGGAGTATCCTTGTCTGACGCCACAGAATCGCCTCCAAACCATCTTCAAGTATGTACCACAACTTGATGGTGATCAGGAAAAACTTCACAGTCTCTTGCCAACGAGTAAAATTTTCACCATCAAAACGTTCCAGACGAGTTAGAGTTTGGTTCATCACTTGCAGAGATTGTGCAAGAGCATTCGGTTGAAGATTCACCCTCCATTGCCGTAAATTATTTGTCTAAAACTGTTGGAAAAAAGTTACCGGGCTGCAATGGAGATGAATGACAGAAATCTTTTGTGGTTGTACTCAAAACTTTCAAGGCTCGGTGATTTCTTTTAGACAAATATTTCTACCCTCCCAACGAATTGGCGATTGCAACAGGTATGTGAAATACTGCCTTCAGGATACAGTGAAAGCCCTACAACCGAAAATTGGATTCAAGGTTTGCACCCCTTGACCCAATCAAGAACACATGTAAATAAGTTTCTGATGATGCTTTGTAAGAAAGAAGAAAGAAAACAGAGAAAGGGTTTTCCAAGAGATGATATCGAAATGGGTTTGGGAGATGCTACTTATAGGAGTTTTTGCATCTGTTGGGAAAAGACATGTCTTTTCACCAACAGGTTTCTCTTCACAAAGAGATGCGTCTCTTCATCAACAGCCACTGTCTGTTGAATTTAGAATTTTCTGGAAACGTTTTCCAACTGTCCAAACAATTGCATATCCAAAAAATTCTCTGGCTACGCCCCCCCAGGACCCCCCTTCGTAGCGCGGTTGAAAATATTCCAACATATTGTTGGTTCATCTTCCTTCTCTTGATTGAAGCGAGATCTAAGGCCTTAAACTTAGTTTCTTCTCACTGCAATGCCTGTTTAGAAAACGAGTAATACATAACAGAAGCATGTTATACAACTGATCGGCTGCCATGTATGCGCGTGATTAACATAACTAAATGCAAGTTTCTGCAACATCGCCTTTAGCAATTGTGCTCATGTCAGCCTCGAGAATCTCGCCGTCTTTTCCAACACCGAGCTCTCTCACTCCCCATCTTTGTCTTGTAATCCTCCATCTCTGTTTCAGTAAGAGCAATACACATCAAATGAAATGAAAATGAGGACCACAGCCTGGGGGGCTACGCCCCCCAGGACCCCCCTTCGTAGCGCGGTTGAAAATATTCCAACAGTAAGTTCTCAAACCTTGTACTTCAATATCAGTGTTTCAAGAAAATAGACATTCATTTACAACCTGCGTCCGTGAGTTTAAGGCAAAGGCGAACTCTTTCATTCATTTACAAAAACATCATAGTTCCTTAAAAGAAAATGAAAGAGTTGGAAGGGCAAGTCGGTTCAGCGTTGCATGATGGTATACAATTGGCTTACGCACTAATGAAGATCTTTATACCGGGGCTTTTTTTTTATTATTTCTTTCTGCCATATCGGGAATGGGACTAGTCCCGGGTAGAGCATCTCTGGAATCAATCATATCTTTCCGCGACACATCTCTTCGGACCCATCCTTTACTACCTACCCATATGGAAAGAAAGAAGCCCCTCCCACTCAGATGCATGCCGAAAAAGAGAGTCTATAACTATTTGCAAGTCATGCATTCCACAGAACAGATTGGCCGAAAACCTACAGAGCTCTATAAGCAACGGTGTCCTTCTTTGCCTCAGATGAGACGAAAACTACCAACCGTACACTCCCTATTGGGATGTAGAACCTCGAAGAATATATTAGTTTTTTGTAGACACACCTTAGATGGTTAACAGTGGAAACCCTATATCCTAGAAGGAAGGGCTTCACTTATGAGATTACTTGTTAGTACCCAGAATGAGAGAACTAGCGGCCTATCCCTTATAGCGCTATTACGACTTCGAGACTACTTCTTCTTACTACCATTTATAGGTCGCCTATTTGAACGGCGTTCTTTTTATCGGTCACTAGGATCCCTCTTCCATTAGCAAAAAATGCATTCCCTTATCAATTTTCTTATTGGTTAATACTTCCCTTCTTCAATATCTGCTTTAGCGCCAAGATTATAGACTCTCTCTATATGTAGGGTAGATCTCTCAATATACCTCTTGCTTCATCGCTTCGTCTAGATGATAGACTCGCTTCCTTCCTACTCCAACTACTCATGCAGGCACTCATCGGTCACGAGTCTCGCTCCCTTGATAACATATCACCTTTCTCGCCTATATTCTCGAACCTGGAAGGGACGATCTCAGGCCTGACACCAATAGGAGCTTACTTTGTTAGTCAAAGAAAGATTCATGACACCCCCATTTCTGTTCTTGGTTCTAAGGAACTACTTTAGATTCTTACTACAATATTAGTTCATCCAATAGGGGAAGCCAACTATGCTAATCCATCAGATGCCTCAATTTAACTAGATCAAATACTTCACACTGCAAAAGGAGAATACCGGACCAAGGCTCAAGATTCAATTCTTTGGAATATTAATGCATATCAGAGAAAATAAATAAGGCATCCTCGCCGTAACTATTAGCGTAATCGCGACTTCGATAATATATGTTAACATCTGAAGCAGACTTGCTCATAGCATATTACTATGCCCCATGGAAAATCAGTCTCAACCCTCGTCCTACAAGCAATGCTTGCCTTCTTCACATATCCTGATACGACAACAGACAGCGCAGGCACCTAGCAATGGCTCCCTTCTTACCAGAAATGACGGACTGAAGCAAACGCTTAGCGGTCAATATCCATAGGGCGATTCATGTGAACTTGCTGCAAATGATTGCATTTAGCGCATTGCCTCAGATTGGAGGATACCTAATTGATCTTGTAGATCTTCATCTCCTTTCTTTCTCTGAAAAATGAATACTTACTGTAGGAGAATTATACTGTTTTTCATGACTATGTTTATAATCTAATCTGAAATAAAGGGTTGCTATTCACGCTAATATATAAAGGATTGCATGTTACTACATTTGAAAGTTGCCTCTTGCTTAGAGCCGCAGACGTTCTCGATTCTTTAGTCCCAACTCAACGGACAGAACTTAAGGGCCAGGCACTAGAATCGGCACTACTGGCAAATATAACACACTGGATTTGTTGTCAGATTCAATAGGCGGAAAAGAAACTGAGATAGCTGGGGGCTTTGTTGGTGAGGAAGGAGATTTCAGGAACAAAGAAGCGTTAGCTTTACAGTCCCTTTCTCTCTTGTCGAGTACTTAAAGTACCAAAGTTTCTATCAAAGTTAGGTCCATTTCTTTGTCATAGTTGATTGAGAAGCCGCTTATAGCAGCTTTTAAGCACTGTTTACCACCTCTGATTTGGTAAACTCTAAAACTGAATGCTATGATTTCTTTACCAAGTTTGACTTCTTTACAATGCTCAAATAAAAATCTGGAACATACTTTCCAAGTGGAACGCTTCAATTATTACCAAGATTCATGAATATCAGAGAAAATCAAACATTGGCATCGCAAACTAATGCCTCAGCTAATCTTATACTCTGTCGAGATTGGGTTCTTTATACTCTGCGGGATCCGCTTATGGTATTGTCATTGGTTAAGAACAGATTCTATTAGCGAACATTGGCCTTTCATAAAGATGTTCCCCACCATTGATTCCGGTGTTCTTGGTTCCTCACATTGGACTGATCTTGCCTTCTCCTCTGGGATCTTTGGCCAAGACTCATACATCATGTTCCTCGGGATGGACTTTGGTCTCTCATACGCGGTTAATGAAGCCACTTTCTTCTCTATACCTCTGTGTTTCCTTAGCTTCTTGGTATTCTCTGTCTTATTTTGTTAGTGGAAAAGGTTCATGCTGATGATGTTCACTGCTGGATGAATCTGGTGATAGTAGAACCCCATTTAGCTCCTTGCATATTTTCCGGAGACATCGCCAGTGCTATGGGCTTTGGACTATGTAGATCCAAAATTTTGAATGGGATTGTGGCACGTCACTCGCTGCCAATGCGGAATGATGCCGCCGAAAAGAATGGAACCTTGCTTCGCTCTGCTGGATGCGTCGGATCCCGACTCCTGAAATTCAAAGATGTAGGCACCACTACTTCGTCTCTTTGTTGGACCGCCGGCGCGAGCACAGTGGTTTCTGACCAGGAACAGGAACCTATTCGAATTTGGATCTTGACATGTCGGTGCTTTTTAACCGTAGGCATCTTGCCAGGAAGT
Source organism: Papaver bracteatum (assembly GCA_023529315.1). Classification (NCBI taxonomy): domain Eukaryota; kingdom Viridiplantae; phylum Streptophyta; class Magnoliopsida; order Ranunculales; family Papaveraceae; genus Papaver; species Papaver bracteatum. Next base: position 180,631 of record JAJJWX010001430.1, on the reverse strand, counting down.
TGGTGGGCTCATCATGAATTAGGTTGGGGTGGCTGGTGGTTTCGGGATCCCGTAGAAAATGCTTCTTTTATGCCTCGGGTATTAGCCACAGCTTGTATTCATTCAGTCATTCTACCACTTCTGAATTCTTGGACCTTGCTTCTGAATATTGTCACTCTTCTATCCTGTGTCTTAGGAACCTCTTCAATACGGTCCGGGTTGCTAGCTTCCGTTCATAGTTTTGCGACAGATGATACACGAGGACTCTTTCTCTGGCGCTTCTTCCTTCTAATGACCGGCATATCTATTATTCTTTTCTCCCATATGAAGCAGCAGGCATCGTTCCATAGAACCTATCAAAAAGAGATGGTTGTGGCGCGAGCACGAGGCGGTAGATAATCATCCTGAGATCTTCAGGTCTAGTGGCATCAATATGTTATCCTTCGCTTTCTTGATCCCTTTTCTGTTATTTGGCTCGAGACTACATGCATTCCCTATCACTGCAAGATGGGTAAAAAAGTTCAGTGAACTATTCGCGTTTACTTTGAGCGTCTTCTCTAGAGAAGCTTTGTTCTCAGATAGAGCAGATGGTCCAACTGCAGAACTTTTTCTTTTTCATTACTTCCATGGTCGTCCTTTGTGGCACGGCAGCACCCGTCTTATTGAAATGGTTTGTCAGTAGAGATGTTTCCACAGGTGCCCCTTCTTTCAATGGTACTATAATTCCTATTTCTATCTCTGTATTCCCTCTTTTGGTCTATCTACATTCCAGGAAATTCATACGCTCCATCGACGGAGCCAAAAGTGGAGTCTTGGTCAGAGCAAGCCGTCCTATTCTATTACCATACATAATTGGGAGAAGCTCATCCAAAAATAGAGCTAGAAACGCTTCATTTCCTTTCGTTCCTCTTCTTCATTTCCTTCTTCTCGAATCCAAGGGTGACTTGTCATATTTAGAATCTTTCTGCGGTGTGCTCTGTTTACTATTCTTTCGTACTCTCTTCTCTTTACCACGCGATAGGTCAGCGAAGCGTGAGCGGGCGCGGAGAATGAAGATTCATCTTTCACATGGAGGAGTGTGCATCTTTATGTTGGGTGTTCTTCTGTCTAACACAAAGAAGATACAGTTCACTCAACGATTGCCTTTGGGTTCCGAACTCAATATGGGCAAGGAGCGTTGTTCTTTGCGAGGTCTCGATCATTTACATGGACCCACTTTTCGTGGAATTTGTGGGAATTTGATGATCTATAAACCGTCCCTAACGAAGGATCGGCTCATCTTTGAGCATGATTCATCACTTCGTGCCGCCCTGACAAGCTTGCCAATAGCCTCATATGAGAATGGAAAACTGGAGCAATTTCTGCATCGGTGGATGAAAAATAGCGAACAGAAGAATTTCTGGTTGACCATGTTCCCAGAAAAAAAGATACTTCTTTTCTATTCGAGAAACGACGAGCACGACTGAAGTGGCTATACATACAAATCTATTTACGGATCTATATGCTTCGATTGGAACAGGAAGTTCCAGAACAGGCGGCTGGTATACGACCCTAATGAAACTGCCTTTTATCTTTTGTATTCGGATAGGATTTCTGTTGGCTTCGTCGGGAGGCTCGCGTAGTTTGAGAATTCTCCTCAAAAAGGAGAAGTTGCATTGGAATCGAGAAAGGTTAGTTCATAATTGCGTAAAAGGAGTCGATGTTACGCGGCGTTCAGTCGAGAAGTGAATGATTTAGAAGGAATAAGTAAGAAATTGAGACGACTCTTTCTTGAACTATTCCATAAACAGATCTTCCCCTCTACGCCAATCACGAGTTTTTCTCTATTCCTCTCGTATATCGTCATCACGCCCTTAATGATAGGTTTTGAAAAAGACTTTTCATGTCATTCCCATTTAGGTTCGATTCGGATCCCTCTGTTGTTTCCTTCTCCTACCGAACCTTTTCCTCGAAATGAGAAAGAGGATGGTACACTGGAATTGTATTACTTAAGTGCTTATTGTTTGCCAAAAATCCTACTTCTACAATTGGTAGGTCGCCGGGTTATTCAAATAAGTCGTGTTTTCTGTGGTTTTCCTATGTTGCAACTTCTGTACCAATTCGATCGATCCGGAATGGATCGGCTAAACATTCTATTAGGGAGCCCGGTCTTGACTCTTCTGTGTGGTATTCATTCTCGTTCGGCTCTTGGAATTACATCTAGCAGTGGTTGGAACAGCTCGCAAAATTCAACGACTTCACCTACTTCATTACCCCTAACCGTTTCCCGTACCTCTATTGAAACAGAATGGTTTCATGTTCCTTCATCGATTGGTTATTCCTTTCTCTTCGTCTCTCTTTTTCCCATTTTTGTCTCGATTTGTTTAAAAGATTGAAGAGCCTTTCTTGATATCGGCCACGGACCAACAACTGTAATCTATTCCTCCTCTATCATGTGTATGGAGCAATTTACTTAAGAAACCTAGTAATCTTCACTAGTCACTTATTGCTTATTGACCTTCCCCAAACTCCCTGTCAGGCTGAGCACCCTCGCCCGCTTCAGTCATTAAAATCTTCACAGTTAGGTCACATGATCCCAGGTTTCAGAAAGGGGCAGTAGGATTTCACAGATGGTTTCCCGTTTCAATCAAGAACGTCCCGGTTTCTGACGAGAAAAATACTAATCAATCAGTCACATTCAGCTAATAAAGGGGTCAAGGTACTTTCCAGACTCTAGAATAGGTTCCCACAATTCATGCATCAGTCAAACAAACTAGCCTAGCTGAGTCCTCCAGTAAGTCTCGAACCTAATGCATCGGAATAAAGTCGGCGGATGACTCTTAAGCATCAAGATTTTCTATACGCTTCTGAAGGCGGAAACCCAAGTTTATTACCCTTCGGGAGTGATTCCCTATTAGTGTCTATTTTATGTGTAGAGAGAGGGGATGAGTACAGAGTTTCTTAATAATGCTAGGGCTAGAGGTCAGATGAAGAGTAATCTTTGGATTCTTTGGTCTTCTGATTATGCTAGACCTGCGGTGATAAGTAAAAGTAAGCAAGCAATTTCTGTGGTCCAAGAAAACGGATGCGCGTGCTAACGCGCAACGGCTTTATAGGTAGGAGCCGTTGCTTGTTGGGCTTGTCGTCTTCTCCAGTAATGTATGCAATGAAGG
>JAJJWX010001430.1:162500-172500 GCA_023529315.1 Papaver bracteatum | reverse complement strand
TGCCCGTAGAGGTACTGAAAGTACTCGAAGCATATGGACCTAGCCCACCTAATCTAACAGAAGACCATGCTCCACTTTGAGTCTTCTTTAACACTTTACCCATCTCCTTGAGAGACAGATTCCATTAAACCAACTGTGAGATACGCCTCTACTAGATCAACTGCTTCAATTAAATCAACTGCGAGCCGTCATTCAGATCGAGAGAACTTATAATCAAGTTGACCAGTGCTAGTTCCTCTGCTCTATCACACCCAACTGTGACCTGAATTCTTCTATGTATAGCTTTCAGTTAGCTATAGAAACTATATAAAAAAATAGAGCAAGCGAATAGAGACAATTTCCTTCTTGAACTCATTTGACTTTGTCGACTTCTTTCGTTATTCAATCCCATCTCCAACTGAGACCACTCGACCGATCTCATCACTTGAAAGTGTCAAAGTTGGTGATTCTGCTGGGGCGTGAGCTGCTCTGGGAGAAAATACCTTAATTCATTGAATATAGTATGGGGAGAGATCTAATTGACTAATGGACTAAGAAGGAGATATATAAACAAATAGATCAGGCGCAAGGGTGCTTACTAACTTTCTTATCTGGGCAACACTAAGAGCTAGACCTCGCTCAAGATATATAGGGTGTATGCTACATAGAGACCTTTTTTTGAGATCAGTGCCCGTGAAATTCTATGCTATATAAACAATTTAGGTACAAAGAAAGTCACTTACTTCTAGTTGCTTTCTCTCCACTCCTCTTCCATTCAGTCGAGTCTCTTCCTTTCCGAACAAGAAAGTAGCTTTCATTCTCCTTCTTTTATAAAAGACAGTTCCTTCGGACCTGACTCTAGCAAGTAAGCAATTAAACTACCTTTTTTCGACGCTCAATTTAACTTCTGGCATGAGAACTTGAGATGAAGTAACAACACTTGAGATGGAGTAACAACTATACCTATATATGCAATTAGTGAACAAGGCGGACGAATGCCCTGCTCGAGATATCCTTTGACTATCTTTCTGACCCACTTCGAGCAGTCGAAATTTAATCAAGAATCGAGTTTACTCTACAGCAGATGAGAGAAGAAAAGTCTTCTATTTTGAGCTCTTTTTATAGCTTAGCAACAGCGGTTAAAAGCTACTATTGAGAGCCTCTCTTCATGGTCATGCTTGTGAAAAAGAGGAAAACCGCGAAAGGTCAAGGCAAGAAATCCTATACTCGTAAAGTCTTCTTTGGTAAGTGAGTAAGGAAATATGAGCAAAGGTAGATCCGGATCGAGTACCAGCTACCGTTAGTCGCGGAGCCTAGACATGCTGTCAACGGTAGGCGCATTCATCCACGGCGTACGATTTTGTATTTCGTCAGTCGATACAGTGCAGTCAACTCTATTTCTGTCCGCCTTGAACTGTGCTCTGATAGCATCCTTTCTACGAAAGCCTTATTTTTGTCTTAGATCTAGAAAGCTCTCTTTCCGTGGTAGCTTGTTCCTCTGAATGGCCACTAAAGGAGCTTATACACCTTGTTTAACACCTTAACGACCTAGTACCCTCTGATCTATCCTTCTGATATTGAGGAACCAGCTAAGCGATCTGCCAAAGGATTAAACTTATTTACCAAGCGGCAAAGATCAAGAGCACTGAGTCAGGGAGAGAGTCCCAGCCGTTGACAACCTTGATCTTCCTGGTAGTCTATGAGCGGGATTCCCTAGATTTCCTCTTCTCGCTGACAGGACCCGAACGGATTTGTATAAATAACTCTCTGCCTATGAAAGTTGCGGCAAACGAAGGCATGTGGTAGATCGGGTCTCCCCCCTTTCTTTGAGAGCATTCCACCTCCTCCAGCTGGATCTGCTATTCTCTTAGTTAAGGAATGACGTCATCCCCGCCTTAGGGATTCTACTTAACGCGACCTTCATCTGCTGGTTCTACTCCCTCTCCATGGCAGTCGAGTCTCTTTGAGCCTTTCCCTCCGTTTAGCTTGGATTGGTATAGCCAAGAGGAAGATCTTGTTAGGATTTGCCTCTCATTCAAGCAGGCTTCTACATCTTCTTCTTGTTCGCATTCTAACATGGAGTTTACTTACGCTTCTTGACTTGAATCTCTTGGCTTAGTGGAGAAGGACGGGGTTCACCTAACGAACGAAGGAATCATACCTAAGAAAAGACTAGTCTTGTTACTCTTCTTGCTCTTCTGTAACCTGCACATCTGCTTCCCACTTTGAAGTTGATTCTTCGTAGTATTCCTGATTACCCAGATGTCTATTCTCTTTGAAGAGGTTAGGTGGAAAGAGCAAAGGACTGAGAAAGCAAGAAGAAGACCTTGTACATGCCGTTCTCTTCCTCTTCGTTGTTCTTCTCTAGACTGATGGTTATACGTGCTTTAAAAGGAAAACCTAACAAGAAATAGAGGTTTGTTCACCTTTGAGTGCTGACTTCGGATTGGCATGCGGTAGAAGACATAGTTAAGTTATCCGGTTGAGGGCAAGACTTTTTTCTTTATGCTCTGGTTATTGAACTGTAGTACCTTGTTCCTAGAATGTCTATGAGACTAGGGCCAATGGGGCACTCTTTAATAAGATGAGAGTTTATTGGAACTTAAGTCAATAGAGGGTCTTTTGTTTGCCCGAATCGGGAACGCCTAAAGTATAGTGCCTTGTGTGAACAGGGAATGAGCTAAAAAGAGCTAGCCCTGGGTGCTGAAATGCTCTGTAACCCCAGCCTACTCTAAAAGTGAAGCTCTAAAATTGCTCTATTGAAATGTAGTTTTACGAAAAGTAGGATTGAGATTATCTCTTTGTCCCGGTGGGCGATCATAAGAATATAGCTAGTGACTCGTACCATTAGATGTTTCTAGAGCACTTAATCTTCCTAGGCATGATTAGATCTGAACAGGAATGGGAAGAGTTATTTCCTGGTGGTTACCATTGATTCGTTCCCGTCTAATTAATCAAGTAAGATGTTGACATGTAGTGGCTTAAGGCATTGGTTTACCAAGTCTCAAAGACGTGGTAGGAGCAAAGTTTATTGGCGCTGGAGTTGTTGATCAAGTTCGTCAACGAAAGTTGTAATTCGATCTTGTAGTTTGCATCCCCTTTCTCTCTTCATTGGCCCATCAAACAAGGATCCAAAGTCGTTTATACAATAGTGGCTAGGAAAGCGCTTTTTCTTTCCTTGGTCTGCATCTATTACTAAGGCGGCTTTCTAGGTAGGAGCCGTCCCTCTCTTTTGCAGTCGAAGTCTCATCAAGAGCCTCTCGCATACACTCGAAGTCGCGTCCAGGGCCTCTCAGAGGCTCGAGTTTAGAAATCCCTCTCCTTAGCGTGAGTCCCATTAAGGGAGGAACCGACTTTCTTGTCCTACAAGGAAGGGCCTCTCTATGAGGTCGAGCACCAAAGCTTCCTCACAGATAGGAGGCTAAAAACCTAGATTACGTGGTTAGCTAGTCTCATTTTCCTTCTATCCTCTCCCGATCCAAGGCTTATACATGCTAATTCTAGGAGCACAGAACTCCTAGGAATAGCGGGAAAAATTGATCGAGTCTTCGTTAAGGAAGCGATCCCATTTAACTCGATAAGAACTTTATCCGGTACAGCTACACCACCGACTTCAATATGGTGCCAATACCACCTATAAAAGAGTCGCAAGGCCTTTGATCGGTAGGGTAGCTCGAAGTACCTTCTTTCATTTGTTCCTGCTTCGGCTAGAGAAGACTCACGTTCGTCAAAGAAATCCAATTCTTTAACTGCTCTGGAAGAGAGACTTGCCTTCTCGTTCCTTGCCTAAAGTAGCGAGATGGAGCTAATGCAGCCCATGCAAGAATACCACCAACATCTCCAATTTTTCCGTAGAAAGAAAGGAACGGTATGTAGTTCACATCGCTCTTAGCTTTATAGTCTTTATAAGACAATGGCCTCTCCTCAAAAAGAAGCTAACGAATTCCGTTAACAACTTTTCTTGTCGAATATGTATGGGTCACGTTGAGTAAGAAAGACCCGATAAAGTAAAGTCGCAAACGAGGTGCCGATCAAGTTGAAGCAAATGTCTATACGATCTATCTCACAGAAAGGTTCCACTAATGGTCATCAAACCTCCTTTAGGAATATAAATTATAAACGTACCGACCTCCGGTTCGAATGGGCATTGAGTGGCCTTCGCCTCCTACCTTCTAGAAAGAACACTGTTTTTCATCTTCTATGTAGGCTGGGAAATGCGGCTAGGGTAATCAACCTTGGAAGAAGGTGTCGTAACACTCAGTCATTGACCCTTAACCCTGACTGGTCTTTCTAGTCTATTCCTTTCGAAACAGGGAGGCAACCTTGTCGTTTAGTCGTATGTTGATACGTTCGACTCTCGCAAGTGCAGTTCAGGATTTGATTGGCTAAAATCAAGCCAATCCTGTGAAACTCACTCTCTCTAGCTTGTAAAGTTAACATTCTTTCTCACTCGTATAAACATCGATGATCTTTTGGAGTAAATCACTGTCTAGCAAAGGATGATCCACTGGAGGTTGAATATCATCTGGTTTAAAGTATACTCGTAAAAAGATTCCTTTAACAAATGCTGTCCGGTACTCCTCAGCTTTAAAATGGACTCTTCTCTCGATACGATCATAAATGTCTTTTTTGGGTATCATACGTCCATCCTCGAAGAACAACGGAATTGCCCTTCCTATGATTATATCGACTTCACCTGAGATAGGGTAATCTAATGTCATGCCAACAGTCACCTTCATGTACCTTGCATTGAGTGGATAAACATATCTCTCTAGTAATGTGAGATAACCCAAAGTCTGAATCTCACAATCTAGGATATCCGGATACTCCTCCTTATAAATCAGAGAAGTATATAAACAACCAGGGAAGTTCAGTTTTTGATACATAATATCAATATGACCGATCATCTGGTGCCAATATTCATGTATACCATTATAATTAAGGATCGCATCTTCTAATCTTGCATACTCAAAAGTATAGTAATTCTTAGAATAGGAGAAACTCCTTTTATGTAAGTAACGACTAACCGGATGTTTTATACTTGTAAGAGAGACGCCCCTATTTGTTTGAAAATGTAATAAACGACTTGAAGGTTGTAAGACATTACTTGAATGTTGTAAGACATTACTTGAATGTTGTAAGACACTACTAAAAGAAGAGGGACTAGAAAGAGGAGGACCAGACCTAGCATTGAGATTTGAGTCTAGGGATTGCGAAGGTAAGAAAATGGTAACATTCGAGTCTTTCTTAATAATTCGTCGTGAAGTAATTAGAATAAAGAGAAAGATAGCAAAGATCATCGAGACAAGTAAGAGAGATGGAATGAGAATTGAGGCAATGAAGGGTGAAGCATTAGAAGTATAAACCAGATAAAGTGATCCAATAAAACACAATAAAAGATAGAGTGAAAGAAAGAAAAGAGTCACAGCTAGTATGAGATAGGTATTCCTATCTTACCTAATACCCGCTACTAAAAGTTGCACAATAGGCTATAGGGTCTAACTCCAGATCTATGGTTTCCCGGTAGAACCCCATTTAGAATGAGATAATAATTTCTGGAGATCTTTCCTCTCCACTAACTTTCACTTTCATTCGTAAGAAGCTTTCCCTCTGTAGAAGACTTCTTCGGAATGACATAATTTATTTTTTTCCTATGATTCCCCCTAGACAGACAGATGTAGGAGTTGCGAAGAAGAAAACTCTCTTTTTTTGTTGGTTGTTGACCAACGGAAAGCATGGGAGTTTGAGATTCGACCGAACAGGAACTTTCTATGTCAATTTCGAGAAAGTGTCTATCTATGTCAATTCGACGTTGACTGACCCGTGATACCTCGAGACGACGGGTTTTTTCTAAATAATTTTTTATGTGAGAGGCTCCCCGGGGTCTTGCCAAACCTGGTTTCCATGTTGATCGAGTTGTCTTTCTTGCTTGGCTCCCCGAGTTATATTAGTAGCGTCTGCTTTATAGCGGAGGTTCTAAACATCTTGCCCCTATTGTTTATGGAAGTAAATCTTGAGCTTTGTCAGTTTCTTTTTGTCAACCCAGGCCGAATGGTCATTCCTAAAAGAGATGATTTGAACCACGACACGTAATCTTCGGCACAAGGTCAACCAGAAGAATGTTTAACCGAAAGCGAGAATGTAATAGCTCGACCTTATAAGGCTCTTTAGAGACTCGACTGCCAAGGAGAGGGGCGAGACTAAAAGTAGGCCTAACCCACCTAGAACTCGACTGAACAGAGGCTAACCTGGTACATCTGTTAAGTGAAATGTGCGCTATCCGCCTCAGAATTGGCCGTTAAATGGTCTAAAAAACACTACAATAAGTGAGGTTGGATTACTCACCTTAAGGGAACTGACGTCTTGCTGTGACAATTATATAATTGTTGATCGGGGCTTTCACTATGAGTAGTCAACATCGAAATCTTGGCTCAAAGCTGACCTCTTGTTTGGAAAGGCACATCCAAATGGATACAAATGCGGATAATGCTCCCGATGATGCCGAAACACTCCGCGGATGACCTTCAGTTTATATTCCCCAAAGCCTATTTAGGTTAGTCCGCCGTCCCATGGATAATTCACTGATCGATCAGGACCCCCTTTTCCAGGCTTTAAAGTAAACGAAAGAGTCCCCATTCAAAAGGTACCCGGTAATCAAATGCGGCAGGATCCATCTGACCAGGTCATTAGAAGGAGTGGGGGCTCAGAATTCATGCTTTCGCGTTTACATACATTGGTATCTCATACTAAGGAGCTTCCTCACGTGGGCAGATAGGTTGGAGGCATAAAAGCCTGCCGAGCATTCCGTTGGTTTCCGGTCTGGCCCTTGTTTGGCACGTACCCAGCTGAACAGATGAGAGTAAGCCGAACTGGGACAGAGAATATTCGTCCTATTGAGAGGCGGAAGGAAAGGCCAGCTACTAGGTATAGGAATAGCTTGGCTCAGCCTCAACTTCAAGCTATTACCTTTGGCTCGTTCTCTAATATATTTATTTTGGTGGACCGATAGCACAGGTAAGATCCCCGCTAGCGAGTACCTTAGGAAAAGAAGGAATGACGTCTTTTTCATTCTTTCTTTCATACTGACAAAGGAAAGAGGTTTCAATTGTGAGGAGAGCTCACTCAATCTCTTAACTATCATTCACCGCGCTGGCTTCTAGCGAGCTCCCCACTTGAGGAGGAAAGTGCAGTCGCAAAACAAAAGGGGTCGGAACGAAATACATAAACAAGAAAACCACGAAGCGACCGGGGACTAGCACCGCTCTAGCAAGAGAGGCCTAAAAGCTGCGGTTTTGGATCCAGCTATCCACTCGAGTGGGCGGTAAGTGGGAACTTGTTCTCCTAACGAATCCAATTCGGCCGCTAACCCATCAAATGATTGCATTTTCAAGCTAAACCAGGATGTTTTCCGGGCCTCAAATCAAGTAGACGAAAAAGGAATGGGGGAATAAGATAATTTATTCGTGAACACAACGCCTTGGATTCGTTCTTTCAGTAGCTTAGTGTTCTTAAATCAGGAGAAATCCCTTTGGGCCAAAGTATACTGTGGTACCGCCCGTTCTTTTGAATGATGCTCCGACAGATCATCTTGTAGTTACGGCCAGTCGTAGTAACAAGGGCTTTTTTTATTGTAAAAATTGCTTGGCCCGAGTACTCACCTATCAAAAAGGGACAGATCTAGATCTACTTTTGTTGTGGATCCACTTCCCTCTTGCATGTAGTATGCTACGGTAGGATGCAGCTGAGACTGAAGAAGCATTAGGTGTAAACCAGGTCATGGGCTATTCCTTTTCAAAAAGCCTCCTAGAACACAGATGCACTATAAGATCATATCCTGGAAGAATTTTGAAGTTCGAGATGTGGAATCCAAGCTAAGCTTGAGGTTCCTAAACCATCTTTAATCCCATATACTTACTGATTCTGATTGACTACCTACTTAATTAAACGAGTTCGCTTCTGTCTCTGTTCGTGAACGTTCTCTCGCAGGCTCTTTCCCTGTGTCAGCAAGGGGCGTGACTTCTTGTTCTTCTTCTTCGAATGAAGCAGCTGGGGAAGTCTTACTCATTTTAGTGCGCCGCCTACTGAGCAACAGAGCGATGTGCATGGGCCATGTGCAACGAACGGCTCATTGAAACCATCCGAAATAAAGTACTCATCTTCGAAGAAAGGCCCGGCTCCCCTCCCAGTATACCTGCCCTCTACGCTTAGGCTCCAGTGTCAGTTAGTCAGCTCGGGAAACTCTTTCTCTCATCAAAAGGGGAAGGGAAGAGTGCTCTAAGCTTTTAAAGCTGCTATTGATTTTTTCTTCCTTCTTACAGCAACCGTTGACTTCCTCTAACGAGCGAGGAAACTTCGTTCAACACTTACTACGTTCTTTCAAAACCTTATCTTCCCTGAAAGCAAAGGTGTGGAATTGCCCTAGCTAACAAGTAAACGAGTGAATATTGCGAAAGTGAACGGATTGTTGTTGGCATCTTCGAGCCAACCTGGAGTTCTTCTTCCAGTAAGACGCATTGTAGTTCGTAGGCTAAGTGAAAAACGGGGAGCTACGGCTGATCGAAAAGCAAAGATAGGCGCATAGTTCAGTGATCTATCCACGAAAGAGGGAACTCATAGAGGTAACGATCCGCTTCTTTTAACAAGATAGGACAAGAAAACGAGAACTACAGTTCGAGTGAGCGGCTAAGTAAGCAGAGCTCGTAACCTCGAGTTATGTATATAGAACTAATAATCAGTCTTCTCATCTTTAAAACACCTAAGTCCTAACAAAGCTACCAACCTTCTTGTACTTCCAGACAAGTAAGGAAAGCCAGGTGCTGGTGTTGAGTTAAACAAACAAACGGGAGGGAGTCAGATAATAAGAAACTAAAACAAAGACTTTTCGGAAAAACCCGAAGAGATATATCAGGATAAAGAGTTTGTAACTCACTTGCTTGCTAAAGGTATCGCTAGCTAAGGTAAACTTGAGCTACGGACTTAGGAAAGAAGGCAGCTAGTTGCTTAGCGGAGCTCGTTCTATGGACAAGCTTGAGTTAGGCATCGATTGAAGAGCAAAGAATAAGGCCAGACTGTTGCCCGGCGGACAAGCTGGAGAAGAAGTTCGCCATAATAGGATAAGCTAGAGTTGCAGGAGCAGGCATATCCAGTCAAAGAAGCCGTAGTTGATCTTGGTAAAAGGCAGGGATTAGTTACTGGCTTTAGCTTCCCAGTGCAGCACTCATTCACGCTTTCCCTAGGTTAGTCATATCATCCCTTTGGTCAGCCCCCTTCCCAAGGTGACTTCCGCACTCCTTTGTCTAGACATTTCAGATCAGAGTTAGAGGTCTGGGAAAAGTAGCAGGTCTTACATACCTGAGAGAGTAGTTCAGAGTCAAGGCTTCACGCCTTAGCCGCAGAGCAGACTACCTGGGCAAGGCATAGTGTTCCAGTTAATCAGTTCCTTCGATTGCTATTCTCTCCCAAGGTATGCCCTCTTTTTGAACTGAGATCACATGATAGCGGGCCATCGAATGAAGAGCCTGAGGTGTGAATCGGTAGTTCTTTCTGTCCTAAACTGGTGAAAGCCCGTAGGAAAGGGCTTAATGAGGTCGGTCAAGGTAACCATCAATGCGGGTTCGCATGGCTTTTCCACAGGCTCTTGGATTCCATGTGATAAGTGCGGAGTTGATCAACCCTTATAAGCTAAGCGCACAATATGAAACCTCGACACTTTATTAAAGAAGCCTCACTAAGCACTTGATCAAACTAGAAATTGAGTTCGCTGCCCCCTTGGCCTTCTAATTTAATTATACAGCAGAACCTTTCTAAAATAAAGAGAGTCATATAACTGACAGCCCCGCCCCACCATTATTAATGATGGTTGACCTGCACTACGGATGGCTAGTGCAACTGAAAGTCACTTCTTTATAGTTGGTTTCTCATAAGCCAAGAGGATAAATAAAACTCCTTTCATTGGGCCTACTATACCCATTTGGCTCTATAAGTGAGACTGAATTTGATAATGGAATCAACTAATTCAATT
>JAJJWX010001430.1:0-157500 GCA_023529315.1 Papaver bracteatum | reverse complement strand
GAATTGCGTTATCGGAGCCGAACCAGGAATGGCTGTTAGTGGACACCGACCACTTTTCACCAGTTAGAGAGGCCCTCTTTAATACATCCAGAAAAGATGTTCACAGGGGCCAGAAAGACTCGGTCATAGGAAGTTAGACTACCTACGCGCTGGTAAAACCACCTCGACCGGATCTACCGACCTTGAAAGAATTCCACCTGCTTTCCATAAAGAAGGGGAGATCTGCTACTTACTGCTCACGGAAGGATCCGACTTATAGTCAAGTCGCCTTCCTTTCTTTTTTAGGGGGTCTCTTTCTGCGAGTTGCAACACTTTGATGTTATTTAGATTTTAGTAAGAGTACCCAATTGAATTAGTTGATTCCATTATCAAAGTAAGTCTCACTTATAGAGCCAAATGGGTATAGTAGGCCCAATGAAAGGAGTTTTATTTATCCTCTTGGCTTATGAGAAACCAACTATAAAGAAGTGACTTTCAGTTGCACTAGCCATCCGTAGTGCAGGTCAACCATCATTAATAATGGTGGGGCGGGGCTGTCAGTTATATGACTCTCTTTATTTTAGAAAGGTTCTGCTGTATAATTAAATTAGAAGGCCAAGGGGGCAGCGAACTCAATTTCTAGTTTGATCAAGTGCTTAGTGAGGCTTCTTTAATAAAGTGTCGAGGTTTCATATTGTGCGCTTAGCTTATAAGGGTAAGGTGTCAGAGGCTGTGCTAACAAAGGTCCTATTTCCGAGTGCTTCTTTCAATTGGTAGAGCTTCCATATTTAATTAAGTTTAGGAATCCCGCTTTACGAGATTGGTATTATATGATGGTTATTCTGTTTGCGTACTTACTTAACTTGCTCATACTTTCAGTCTACTTATTCAACTCGGTCTTCCTTGGTCCATAACAAGCTTGATGAGATATTTGACCTTTGGTTTGATAAGATGCTAGAGTGCTTATTTAAGGTGGTTCACCTTTCGGATTGGTTCTTTCCGATGGTTGAAACGATAGAATTGAAGGAGGAAATGATAGACAGAGTACTAACATGGAGATACCAAAGTAGGAGAATACGAGAAGCAGATACATTCAGGCTCTTTCATGAGAGACCAAAACCCTGACAATGTGAGGAAGATGTGCATAGACCAACCAAGCTAAAGAAGATTCCCCAAGGCATACTTCCTTCTTAAGATAAGAGAATACCTAGGAGCATTATGAGCCGGATCACTCCAGCAATGGCACCTTAACTCATCCTTACGTTCTCATCTTGGCCCCTCAATGACTCAGACTCAGATTCCTCCCCACCAATAGATAGAGACAAATGGGAATAACCAAACCACGTCTACAAAATGCCAGTACCATGCAGCTGCTTCAAAGCCAACATGATGCTCCTTGGTTAGATGACCAAGATATTGGCGGAAACCACAGACGATCGAGAAGAGAGTCCCTATAATCACATGAAAGCCATAGAAGCCAGTTGCTAAGAAGAAGGTAGAACCATATACACTGTCCGAGATCGTAAAGGGTGCTTGGTAATACTCCATTACTTGAAAGCCGGTGAATACTAGAGCCATGAGAACCGTTGTGACTAAAGCATACACAGCACGCCGCTCTAGCATTAACCACTTGACTAGACTATAGCCTTCTCGAATCAGCTCCACGATAGATGCCTTTGACGTAGAACCTGGGACAAATCTTTCATGAACCGAGGAACGAAACCCTGTCACTAGCTCTTCCTAAAGATCCAAGGTATATGAAGAATTGAGGAGGGTTCCTAGCTTCACATTAAGGTTTCGGCATAACAAGGCTTGGACTGTCTCTTCACACTGAGGCATTCGTTTAGCTTGTGGTAATGATTCCACTACGGTGCCACAGACTTGCAAGCTGATTCTAAGTAGACGCTCTTGTTCCTTGGCTTCCAGAAGAAGGGCTTCATTAGGGACTGATCTCTGCAATTCTTCCTGTATCGCTTCCATTCGGACATCAAAGGTAGCTTGGAAGGTATCCCCAAAGCTCCTACGAGTCAAGAGAATGAAGCCGGTAAAACAACCCGCTACGATCAGTTCCTCATTATTGATAATACAACAATTCTTCTCATAATTTAACACCTAGGGGGCTCATTTTTGAAGTCGTAAAAAAGTGCAAGGTATAAATCGGCATGTATGCTCTGAGAAAGCCTTATATGCTTTCATCTATCTTGAAAAGTAACGGGCAAAAAACGTCTGGTGGGCTCTGATTCCCATGCAAGACGCCCTCGCTAGTCCCATGTCCTTTTTTGCGGGACCCACCCCTTACCGCAAGCCTCGCCCTCTTTCCAGCGAGTCCACTCCCCCCTCACATGTAGGACATATGAGCCCACTACGGGTCCCTCATATAGACATATGAGTTTTTTCATCCCTTCTCTGTCCTTTTCTTTTAAGTCGAGTACTTTAAGTACCTTTCCTCTTCCGTACAGTTAAACCCTACCTCTACCTTTTTCCTTTCCATCCGATCCTTCTCTTTCGCTTCTCCTAATCTTCCTGAGCCCCATCTTGTTGAAAGAAGCCGCTCCATGATGATAAAGTCTCATCTTGTGTGTTGGCCGAAGTGACAATAGTCACATTGAACCCTCGAATATGTTCGAAGATCTCGAAATGATCCTCCAGTTCCGGGGAGAATTCGCAAAACTCCGTTTCCATGGAGAATTGAATGGAGTTCTCTTTTATTTTGACCGGAGAATCTAAGAGAGACATGACTGTCGAGATTCGGACCGAAAAATGAGACATTCCTTGCCCTCGTAGACTGCTGTGCCGTGATAGGTCACTAACAGATCCTCCATCTTTCTCGAATGGATTGGACTTAGAGACTTGATGTTGAGGTTCCCTTTGTATGAATCTTTGACCACGCGGAATCTCCATAGCCAGTTTTCCATTTTGTATTCTGAAATCAGAGGGTGTTGGTACGACTCTGATTTCACACGATCCAGGAACTTCCATAACGTTGGCATGATTCAGTTTGAGCAACGGATCCTGGCGTGATACATCTTCGTAATGAAAAGAGAGTGGAAACATGAGAAATTTAGTACCATTGGTGTTGAAGGTGCTTAAGATAGGTCTTGGCAATAGTCTGACTCCATGGACTTACAATTCAATAAACTTTAGCTTCTTCAACCAATTTAATAATTCTTTAATAGCAATCGAATGGCCTTTAACTGTGGGGGCGCTTATTTCACTTCACACGAGTTTAAGAGAGGAAGTCTTCCTAGTTGTTTCTTTCGCAAGGCGGGTAATGGCACAGGATCCTAAGTAAGTTAGGGATTGGAATGTAGCCATTATAGGGGTCGGTCAGGAGTAAGAGAAGGTACTGCAGGTGGCTCCTGAGTCCTTCCTAAAAGTAGCATATAGCTAAGGGTAAAGTTTGTAGTTTTACCAGTAGCTAATCTTTGGGTTGAGGGACGTTGTATCGCTTTTTTTTATTGTATATGATATTAGTTATACATAGGGGGTCTTGAGTGATTGAATCCGTTGGCCATAGCTAACATCAGTCATTGCCCGGGCTAGCCTCAAGCTAGAAAGATTTATCGCGACCGAGAAGGCCCGACCGGAGCTCAACAAGATAGTCGAGTTAGAGAGGCGGTGCACTTGATGCAGGTGCTAGAGACGGAGCAGGTGGCAAATTAAATAGCTGAGATGAAAGTGCAGTATTCTCAAGTTTGAGCTTCCAAAAAAGAGAAGATATAAGGGCGCAAAAGAACCCATTTGAATGATTCCACGTGAAGCATATTCTTAAAATCTTTCTATTACGCTTACAGATATTCGTGACTTCCAACTCTTATTACGCCGTCAATCTTCAGCAACCGTTACGTCACAACACGCACAAGAGCATAAAGGCGCATCTTTAAACCTACCTCGAAAAATGGGGGTAAAGACAGAGATAGCTTTTTTACAATCCGGCTGCTAAAGTGATATTAGGCAGGTCCTGTACAGAGACAGAGTTTGGGTTATCTCGAAACCATTTACTCAAGGTTTTGCTAAAGAATAATCAAGTCTCAGCTGGTTTACGAGTTCAATCTCACGCATCAGCTTCATCAAGTCAAGGAAGCATACTAATGAACTAGGCTTACAAGTGCCTCTAGGCCAATGACCAGGGACACTAAAAGCACACACTAATGCACATCTTGCTTTACCAGGCTGAAAGGGTCACGCTTTCACGAAGCTCGTCTCACGATGTCATCATCCTGCTTTCACGAACACCTGGTTTCAGAAGCAAAGGCACTCTCACTTCATGCAATGGAGCTGCGAGAATTTAGTAAAATAAAAACACTTTTTTAGGGTTCCGCGATGGAACTTCGTCCCCCTCCTTCATCTTCTAGTCTTGATCCTAAGACAATGGCATCTCCTACTGTCTGTCCTTGGGATTTCTCCTTAATCCTGTTATACCACCAAAAGTAATCAATCGAGTTTCATCATCGGAAACAGCTAAATCATCTGGAGTTGATAATTCTAAAGCTAAACCTAGCAGCCTAGCCGGCAATAAAGGAAAGATTCAGCCAGGCAAAGAAAGGGTTGAGGAGTCACTCGCATTAGTCGGCCAGCAAGAGCTGTTCGGTGAAAGGCAGCTATAGGGAAAGCAGAAGTCAGGGAAGCGCTGTAAGGTAACCTTAATTCGCCTACCGGAAGTTCACCTAAGGCCATAAATCCATCCCTATCATGAGCGCGAGTATAATAAACTGGATCTACGGGGTGGGGTCTATTGTACAGGGAAAGCCATCACTTGTCTCTAGCTCTTGATATGGGAAGAGTTGAAGAGGGGTGAAGTGAAGGGCTATCTGACCCGATCACCCTATGTTGTAAAGGGGGCGAGGCGAATAGCAAGCGATAGAACAGGCTCGTGTACGAAAGCACAGGGGCTGCTAATAGACTCGTGACATCCATGTACTGAGTCGTCAAATGAGCCACGTTAAGAAAGTCAAAGGAAGAGCCAAGGTCTTACAGTTTAAGTGAAGGATCAGTGCCCTTCCTGTTTTCTTGTTGTCGGCAGGAGAATACGTTCATGCATTGAAGGCCTTTTTTCGTCGATCGGGATCTTCTAACCGTCATCATCATCTGCATAGTCTAACAGGTAATCGCCTGAATCTAGAGCTTCTGAACAAGAAAAACACAGAAGAGGAAAGAAGGTTACTTGATCAATGGCAGAAGGTTGCTTCCCATGGTGAAACGTAGATACGAGAATGGCCAAGGCATGAACATGGTTCATACTCACATTGAACTGGTATTGCAACATACGTGCACGCTCATCACACAGGTTGGAAAACATTTCTGTTCTCAACAAGTTCATAGGAGAGGTAAAGACGGATATAGCTTTTACAATCTCATTTGCTAACTGTGAAATTAACCATTATACTATTCATCTGGTTTAGGTTTTGGTGAGGTGCTATTGTCCTTCCCTCCCAGTTGTTGACCAGATTGGACTATAGTCTACCTGCTCTCTCCAGTTCAGTACTATTTAGATCAAACGACCAGTACTAGAGCGGGGACCAAGTCAGCCTTTGCCTGGGCTTGAAATGACAGCAACGTGGCTTAAGGCATTGGTTTACTAAGTAAAGAGTCCAATGACAATCACTCGCCGGTCTCAGATAGTTTGAATCCAATGTGTGTAGCGATTTCCAATGGAACGTTCTACCTGGGTGTAACCTGTTCTAGGCGCTAATCCATATTATAACTTCTCTATACGAGTTTCGAGCTCATAGAGTCTTTGACAAGTTGTGATCTTATTCGAATAGTCTGCTAATTCCAATATAGGGATGAAGGCGACAGGAACCATATGCGGATCTCATATACTCGTATCCCGGAGTCTTCGATGTTGGATTCTTGGAGAAGCAGTTTCATCGCTGAGTGCTTCAACTGGTCTAGTTACTTGGTCTACTTAGTTAGCTTAGCCGGGAGAAGCTGAACCCTATTCTAATCTTTGATTGGATTAGCTGCCATAGCCAACCCTACCAACGGAGCTCCCAGAAGGATATGTCCCAGCTATGGGTCGACTGATCCACATGATTTAGATGGTTTAAATGGCTTAAAATGCCCGTTTCCCCAGATTTTATTTATTGGAAAAGGTACTCCCAACTAGCTCAAACCTAAACTAAGTTTCAGCAGACATTTCAAGGTAACCAACAGATGTAGAGGCACCAGCTAACCGATCACTTGAACCAACACGAGAAAATATAACATAACCAAGGTCACCAGATGTAGCATAAACAGGGTCTTCAGAAAGGAGCGATAACTAATAAAAGTCTCTAACTAGTTCACGTGAACTAGCTCTTGCTCAATCACCTAGCTTAAATCCAAAACCTCTTGATTCAAGGCTACTTCCACTTGTGATAACGAATCCCGCACATACTGAATGCTCAGGATCTGATGTACCTGTAGATCCAGCCTAACCTAGAAACCAAGGTGATTAAGAAGACCAAGTCTTTCATATTCACCAAGACCTCTCACCTTTTCCACCTGCTAACCCATCTAGTCCAGCAACTTAACCACTATCACTACCCATTTCGCGATCACTTGAACCTTCGGGTCTATACTTCTTAAGCGTAGAACCCTTTTCTAGCCTAGCTAAGTTTATAGAGCCATTTATCATTGAACCAAGAACACTTTCACTACCTGACCTAACAAAGCAAGCTTTAGAATCAGTAACTAGCCTAGCGGAATCTTCACTTTATGTACTAATACTCGCTCCTGCTCAACCAACCAGTCCAGATCTCGTTAAACCAAGACCGTTTCCACCTGCATCAACTGATTCCTTTGGCCTAGGAAGCGAAGTACCAGCACTTCTTCCATCAAATGAACCACTAAGTACACCAGAAAATGTAGTATAAATAGAGTAACGAGGAAGGGCCAATTCTAAGCTAGAGAAGCAAGAATTTCCTATACTTCCATGACTTTATTCACTACCAGCAACTCTGGGGACCAAGAAGCTATGAACAAATCTGGTGATATGATTCCACTTTCGCCAGTTCCTAGACCAAGTCCAGTAATTGACTCAGTTTCACCAAGAAACTCAACCATTTCATGATAACCGGAACCTCCTGGACCTTACTTATCAAGCGTTGAACCTTTTTCTAGCCCAGCCAAGCTTCTAGATCCAAACTGACTTCGACCAGATTAACCAGAGCTTAGTCCAGTATCACCATCCCTTGAAAGGGCATCCACTTCAGTTGAGGAACCTGCTAATCCAGACCGAAGCCTAGGAACTGATCTACTAACTGAGATTTGGCTTTTCTAACCTGAAGCACTTGATGAAACTGGCGTAACTGACTGACCTGCTTCTGTACGCTTTTACCTAGAAGAAGCTAATCCAGCAGCTAAACCAAGCTCGAGAGTACTCTGCCCAGTTACTAGTCCAGCGGAATCTCCATTTTCTCGATTACCTAATATACCAAGCCTAGAAAGTCCAACAAGGTGACCAAGAAGACCCAGTATTTAATCATATCCAGTAGGATCTGCTCCAAGCTGTACAAAGGTAGATTCCTCCTCAAGATGACTAAACCCTGTTACTGTACCAAGGAATAAAGCACTTCCTGACCTAGCATAATCTAATCGAGTAGCTGACCAACTAACGAAGTTTTCGCCATCATAACTAGCCGAACCAGTTTCTAATGAATAAAGGGACCAAGCACCTGATCTAGCTTCACGTTCTCCACCAATTAATTCAAACCTAGTTACTAGCTCAGCCGATGAAGCAGATTCTGCCTACTCTGACCTACTATCACCAGCCCTTTCACGATCACCAGCTCCTGACTAACCTGACGTAGTACTTTATTATTTATTATCATCCGCTTATGTTCAACCGTGGTTAGGTTAGGACCTCACAAGCTAGAAGAACCCGAAATTGAGCCTGACCTAGTTATCGTATATGCATGTAGTCTAGAGCCAAATTATAGGTGAAAAATGAAAGTGCAAATACTTTTTGCATCTGGTGAGATCTAGAAAGTTTCCTGGCTTTCTTGTCCCACAAGGAAGGAACAAAAGAAGAAGCATCCTCCTTCGTCGGATCCCTTAGCCGTTTTTCTTCTCTACCATGACGAATGAGTAGGCATCGCTCTTTCCTTTGTCCTTCCCATTGAGCCCTCTCACTAGTGTAGTGGTTACTCCCGATCCGAAGCACCCCTTTTCCATTCATAGAGAGATCCAATCGTCAAAATCAATAAAAAGGCCATCATGGACCAAGATCCAAAGGGATCAATCTTGTTGGGAGAGACTGCCCAAGGAAAGAAAAAGGTGACTTCCAGATCAGGGATAATAAATAAAATAGAAACCAGATAAAATCGTATATCGAAACGACTTCTGGCATCACCGGAAGGATCGGAACCACATTCGTAGGCCGACAATTTTTCTGGATAGGTCGAACTATTGGAAGCAAATAGAAAAGGAAGACCTAGTGAGATCAAAGAAACTAGCGGACTGATCACTAAATAGATACAAATAGGTGCAAATTCTGACATGACCACAGCCCACTTACTTCTCTCGCTCTGCTCGCGGTGTTCCTTACTCGCGGAGCGGCATACCGAAAAAGTAGATTCTCCCACCTCCAGTTTTCTTTAATGCAAGGCTTCTCGCGTTCAGGCACGAAGAGATTTCAAACTATATAAACAAATAAAATATGAAGAATGGAACTCCGGTATCGAATCGAGCCATAACTCTATGGAGCCAATCCAACGCGACGATGTCATTTCAATCGACAACCAAGTCAAAGGAAAACCCTCAATTTAGCTAGTGAATGACCTCGCTGATCACAGACGCTATCTCTTAAAATGCTCTCGCTACTTCCAGAAACGAATTCCTCTTAGATCGGAATAGCATTCACATCAGAGTCGAAGATTTCAGAGATTAGTTGAAGATGGGCGCCTATTTGGAATTAGGCGCCATTGATCAAGTAACCTTCTTTCCTCTTCTGTGTTTTTCTTGTTCAGAAGCTCTAGATTCAGGCGATTACCTGTTAGACTATGCAGATGATGATGACGGTTAGAAGATCCCGATCGACGAAAAAAGGCCTTCAATGCATGAACGTATTCTCCTGCCGACAACAAGAAAACAGGAAGGGCACTGATCCTTCACTTAAACTGTAAGACCTTGGCTCTTCCTTTGACTTTCTTAACGTGACTCATTTGACGACTCAAGACATGGATGTCACGAGTCTATTAGCAGCCCCTGTGCTTTCGACACGAGCCTGTTCTATCGCTTGCTATTCGCCTCGCCCCTTTACAACATAGGGTGATCGGGTCAGATAGCCCTTCACTTCACCCCTCTTCAACTCTTCCCATATCAAGAGCTAGAGACAAGTGATGGCTTTCCCACGTACAATAGACCCCACCCCCGTAGATCCAGTTTATTATACTCGCGCTCATGATAGGGATGGATTTATGGCCTTAAGTGAACTTCCTAGGCGAATTAAGGTTACCTTACAGCGCTTCCCTGACTTCTGCTTTCCCCTATAGCTGCCTTTCACCGAACAGCTCTTGCTGGCCGACTAATGCGAGTGACTCCTCAACCCTTTCTTTGCCTGGCTGAATCTTTCCTTTATTGCCGGCTAGGATGCTAGGTTTAGCTTTAGAATTATCAACTCCATATGATTTAGCTGTTTCCGATGATGAAACTCGATTGATGACTTTTGGTGGTATAACAGGATTAAGGAGAAATCCCAAGGACAGAGATGATAGGAGATGCCATTGTCTTAGGATCAAGACTAGAAGATGAAGGAGGGGGACGAAGTTCCATCGCGGAACCCTAAAAAAGTGTTTTTATTTTACTAAATTCTCGCAGCTCCATTGCATGAAGTGAGAGTGCCTTTGCTTCTGAAACCAGGTGTTCGTGAAAGCAGGATGATGACATCGTGAGACGAGCTTCGTGAAAGCGTGACCCTTTCAGCCTGGTAAAGAAAGATGTGCATTAGTGTGTTCTTTTAGTGTCCCTGGTCATTGGCCTAGAGGCACTTGTAAGCCTAGTTCATTAGTATGCTTCCTTGACTTGATGAAGCTGATGCGTGAGATTGAACTCGTAAACCAGCTGAGACTTGATTATTCTTTAGCAAAACCTTGAGTAAATGGTTTCGAGATAACCCAAACTCGTCTCATACAGGACCTGCCTAATATCACTTTAGCAGCCGGATTGTAAAAAAGCTATCTCTGTCTTTACCCCCATTTTTCGAGGTAGGTTTAAAGATGCGCCTTTATGCTCTTGTGCGTGTTGTGACGTAACGGTTGCTGAAGATTGACGGCGTAATAAGAGTTGGAAGTCACGAATATCTGTAAGCGTAATAGAAAGATTTTAAGAATATGCTTCACGTGGAATCATTCAAATGGGTTCTTTTGCGCCCTTATATCTTCTCTTTTTGGAAGCTCAAACTTGAGAATACTGCACTTTCATCTCAGCTATTTAATTTGCCACCTGCTCCGTCTCTAGCACCTGCATCAAGTGCACCGCCTCTCTAACTCGACTATCTTGTTGAGCTCCTGAACCTTCTCGGTCGCGATAAATCTTTCTAGCTTGAGGCTAGCCCGGCAATGATCAAGTTGTTAGCTATGGCCAACGGATTCAATCACTCAAGACCCCTATGTATAACTAATATCATATACAATAAAAAAGCGATACAACGTCCCTCAACCCAAAGATTAGCTACTGGTAAAACTACAAACTTTACCCTTAACTATATGCTACTTTTAGGAAGGACTCAGAGCCACCAGAGACCTTCTCTTACTCCTGACCGACCCCTATAATGGCTACATTCCAATCCCTAACTTACTTAGGATCCTGTGCCATTACCCGCCTTACGAAAGAAACAACTAGGAAGACTTCCTCTCTTAAACTCGTGTGAAGTGAAATAAGCGCCCCACAGTTAAAGGCCATTCGATTGCTATTAAAGAATTATTAAATTGGTTGAAGAAGCTAAAGTTTATTGAATTGTAAGTCCATGGAGTCGACTATTGCCAAGACCTATCTTAAGCACCTTCAACACCAATGGTACTAAATTTCTCATGTTTCCACTCTCTTTTCATTACGAAGATGTATCACGCCAGATCCGTTGCTCAAACCGAATCATGCCAACGTTATGGAAGTTCTGGATCGTGTGAAATCGTGAGTCGTACCAACACCCTCTCGATTTCAGAATACAAAATGAAAAACTGGCTATGGAGATTCCGCGTGGTCAAAGATTCATACAAAGGGAACCTCAACATCAAGTCTCTAAGTCCAATCCATTCGAGAAAGATGGAGGATCTCGGTAGTGACCTATCACGGCACAAGCGGTCTACGAGGGCAAGGAATGTCTCATTTTTCGGTCCGAATCTCGACAGTCATGTCTCTCTTAGATTCTCCGGTCAAAATAAAAAGAGAACTCCATTCAATTCTCCATGGAAACGGAGTTTTGCGAATTCTCCCGAACTGGAGGATCATTTCGAGATCTTCGAACATATTCGAGGGTTCAATGTGACTATTGTCACTTCGCCAACACACCAGATGAGACTTTATCATCATGGAGCGGCTTCTTTCAACAAGATGGGGCTCAGGAAGATTAGGAGAAGCGAAAGAGAAGGATCGGATGGAAAGGAAAAAGGTAGAGGTAGGGTTTAACTGTACGGAAGAATAAAGGTACTTAAAGTACTCGACTTAAAAGAAAAGGACAGAGAAGGGATGAAAAAACTCATATGTCTATATGAGGGACCCGTAGTGGGCTCATATGTCCTACATGTGAGGGGGAGTGGACTCGAAAGAGGGCGAGGCTTATGGTAAGGGTGGGTCCTAAAAAGGACATGGGACTAGCGAGGCGTCTTGCATGGGAATCAGAGCCCACCAGACGTTTTTTGCCCGTGACTTTTCAAGATAGATGAAAGCATATAAGGCTTTCTCAGAGCATACATGCCGATTTATACCTTGCACTTTTTTACGACTTCAAAATGAGCCCCCTAGGTGTTAAATTATGAGAAGAATTGTTGTATTATCAGTAATGAGGAACTGATCGTAGCGGGTTGTTTTACCGGCTTCATTCTCTTGACTCGTAGGAGCTTTGGGGATACCTTCCAAGCTACCTTTGATGTCCGAATGGAAGCGATACAGGAAGAATTGCAGAGATTAGTCCCTAATGAAGCCCTTCTTCTGGAAGCCAAGGAACAAGAGCGTCTACTTAGAATCAGCTTACAAGTCTGTGGCACCGTAGTGGAATCATTACCACAAGCTAAACGAATGCCTCAGTGTGAAGAGACAGTCCAAGCCTTTTTATGCCGAAACCTTAATGTGAAGCTAGGAACCCTCCTCAATTCTTCATATACCTTGGATCTTTAGGAAGAGCTAGTGACAGGGTTTCGTTCCTCGGTTCATGAAAGATTTGTCCCAGGTTCTACGTCAAAGGCATCTATCGTGGAGCTGATTCGAGAAGGCTATAGTCTAGTCAAGTGGTTAATGCTAGAGCGGCGTGCTGTGTATGCTTTAGTCACAACGGTTCTCATGGCTCTAGTATTCACCGGCTTTCTAGTAATGGAGTATTACCAAGCACCCTTTACGATCTCGGACAGTGTATATGGTTCTACCTTCTTCTTAGCAACTGGCTTCTATGGCTTTCATGTGATTATAGGGACTCTCTTCTCGATCGTCTGGTGGTTTCCGCTAATATCTTGGTCATCTAACCAAGGAGCATCATGTTGGCTTTGAAGCATTTGCATGGTACTGGCATTTTGTAGACGTGGTTTGGTTATTCCCATTTGTCTCTATCTATTGGTGGGGAGGAATCTGAGTCTGAGTCATTGAGGGGCCAAGATGAGAACGTAAGGATGAGTTAAGGTGCCATTGCTTTGAGTGATCCGGCTCATAATGCTCCTAGGTATTCTCTTATCTTAAGAAGGAAGTATGCCTTGGGGAATCTTCTTTAGCTTGGTTGGTCTATGCACATCTTCCTCACATTGTCGGGTTTTGGTCTCTCATGAAAGATCCTGAATGTATCTCGCTTCGTATTCTCCTACTTTGGTATCTCCATGTTAGTACTGTCTATCATTTCCTCCTTCAATTCTATCGTTTCAACCATCGGAAAGAACCAATCCGAAAGGTGAACCACCTTAAATAAGCACTCTAGCATCTTATCAAACCAAAGGTCAAATATCTCATCAAGCTTGTTATGGACCAAGGAAGACCGAGTTGAATAAGTAGACTGAAAGTATGAGCAAGTTAAGTAAGTACACGCAAAACAGAATAACCATCATATAATACCAATCTCAAAGCGGATTCCTAAACTTAATTAAATATGGAAGCTCTACCAATTGAAAGAAGCACTCGGAAATAGGACCTTTGTTAGCACAACCTCTGACACCTTACCCTTATAAGCTAAGCGCACAATATGAAACCTCGACACTTTATTAAAGAAGCCTCACTAAGCACTTGATCAAACTAGAAATTGAGTTCGCTGCCCCCTTGGACTTCTAATTTAATTATACAGCAGAACCTTTCTAAAATAAAGAGAGTCATATAACTGACAGCCCCACCCCACCATTATTAATGATGGTTGACATGCACTACGGATGGCTAGTGCAACTGAAAGTCACTTCTTTATAGTTGGTTTCTCATAAGCCAAGAGGATAAATAAAACTCCTTTCATTGGGCCTACTATACCCATTTGGCTCTATAAGTGAGACTGACTTTGATAATGGAATCAACTAATTCAATTGGGTACTCTTACTAAAATCTAAATAACATCAAAGTGTTGCAACTCGCATAAAGAGACCCCCTAAAAAAGAAAGGAAGGCGACTTGACTATAAGTCGGATCCTTCCGTGAGAAGTAATTAGCAGATCTCCCCTTCTTTATGGAAAGCAGGTGGAATTCTTTCAAGGTCGGTTGATCCGGTCGAGGTGGTTTTACCAGCGCGTAGGTAGTCTAACTTCCTATGACCGAGTCTTTCTGGCCCCTGTGAACATCTTTTCTGGATGTATTAAAGAGGCCCTCTCTAACTGGTGAAAAGTGGTCGGTGTCCACTAATAGCCATTCCTGTTTCGGATCCGATAACGCAATTCCGGGAGGAGTCGATCTAAGGGCACTGGATCCCTTCGGACCTGGAGAAGGTGTGACGCTGGGTCGGGGTTTGGTGAACCAACTGCTCGCTCCTCTAGTGTTGATTAAGTCTCGGGCCCCTTTTTCGTTGCCTAGGTTAGACCTTTCGGAATACCCTGAAAGGGGATTTTGCTCTACTCCACCAATCTTCACTTTACGCCACGCCGACTCTCCGTCGTGGAATTAGACCGCTGCCTATAGAAGATAGAATCCAAATTATAAGAAACAATTGTCAGATTCATAGATATCGGTAGTTGTCCGTCGTATTCGAACAATAAGATTCCAGAGGGAAATGCACCTAAGATCAAATATTTCGAGCGGCTTAGTGGAAAATTCAGACTTTCTTTTGATGCTGCGATCACATAAAAACAGAGACTTTGAAGCTCAATAGCTAAATACATGGCAATTGAATCATGAGCCGGATCATAAAGAGCATACTTTTGCAAGTAGGAAGTGGAATTAATACAATGGATTCAGAAGCATCAAACCTCTCTTTTTCGGAAGAATCAAAACACATCGAAATGGTACCACCGTACTTAATAATAGAAGGATTTGGCAGAAAATATGTAAAATTGTCCCTCCTCAAAAGATTATTCCGGAATAAATGGCCAATAGTTAGGAGAGGTGCGCCCGGCAACAAGAGCAGAAGCAAGGTTATTAGAACACTAAGTAATCCAAGCCAACCCACATTACTTGACTAACGGTGGATAATCATCTTTCTTAGAGGTACTAAAAACAACTCCATGAATGAGCAAAATGAAGGTTGCGTTAATGATAAAGATCTCTGGGAAACCGCTAAAAACAGATTGAACATGTAGAGGCAATGAAAGAGTTTTGCTTTCATTTCCCTAATGGAGCACTGAGTTACTTACGGTCTTCAAAGAAAGGTGAAGCGGAACGAACTTTCTAGAATGCAAGCAAGTAGCTATGCTACCAAAGAGCCTCAAGCTTTCGAATTCGATTCTTTACAATTCCCTCATAGAAGTGCATTCATAGCATTTCCTATTGATTCCTGGACTTGGATCTAATCTATTCTTAATTAGACGTCGCTACGCTCTTCCCAAGGACTCGCAGAATCGAAATAGCGAAATTCTTGGGTCATCTCAATGGGTTCGGAAACCACACGTTTCTCGGATCATCATAGCGTACTTCCACATATCCACTCGTAGAGGAAGGTCTTTTCGTAATGGATGACCCTCAAACCATGATCTGTTGATATACGGCGTAGATCCGGATGATTGATGGAAGAAACACCAAACATATCCCATACTTCTCGCTCCCACCGTCCGGCTGATGGAAATGGATCGACTACTCGGAGATATTCGTGTTACTTAATCAAGACTGGTTTGTACACGAATGCGTGAGTTATACCGAGTACTCAGAAATTATGGACCACTTCAAATCTTCGTTTTCGAGAGGGATGATCAACTCCGCAAATATCTATCGAAACTTGAACCCTTGTATAGGTATGCAATTTGAGAAAGCACAACAATGGAAATGGGTAGTCCGTATTGGTCTCGATCTATTCCCATGTTCCGATCTTTCCATTTGATGTACCCATTTCTTGGGTAAAGTCTCCCAACTATATTGGAAAATGGATTGGTTATCCATAAAAAGCTTTCTTGTAGTTCCGCTCTCCAAATGCGAGAAAGACTTGTCGGAAATCGCCGGTTGGGGTTGGTCCGACCAAGAAAGGCATGGGAGTTACTGGGCGGAAGTGACTCAGGGAGGGCCTTCCTTCGATCGATGCGGACGTGGTTCCCTCGTCGTGAAAGAAGTAATGAAAGGGAAGCCCCGAGTCGCGTTCGTTCTTGCTCTGTCTTTCTAGCAACACATTCTAGGCACAGATCATTGGTATTGGATGTATCGTTAGGTTGTGTCGAGTCAAATCTGCTCCGCCTTTTTACGTTGCGAAAAGAGATCCCTTACCCCCGCCCGCTAAAATGATGAATATCAAGTCCGGGAGGCTGCAGGTACTATGGATCCTCCGACTCCCAATCGGGTTGCCTTCCCCGGGTCTCGCCGCCTTGCCTCGTAGGTCGTGATGCGCCTCGAGATGGCGTCTTCTTGTCCCCACGTCGGAAATCCGCTCCGGTCGTCGCTCTGCTGCGTCCGGCCCGCCCTCTAGGCACCTTTGGAAGGCAGGGGAGTGTGACAACGTAGACCTTTCCCGGTCCTTCTTCTCATCGTTGCGGGGTTTGGTGGCCGAAATTGACTTGGCTTCGCCAAACTCATCTCTAGAAGCCCGGCTCATGAGGCGTCCCTCTCGCAAAGAGGGAATCTCCCACTCGCCTCGCTCTTGTGACATGCTATGTTTCCCATTGATTGACACTAATGGGTGAGTCCCATGCGCGATAGAATGTTGTGGATCGCGGTCTCACGCACTAATCTCTACAGGTGCCCTTAGTAGGCCGGCGCCCTACCTAAACCAATCATCATATCGGTCCCTAAGCCCCATTGCTGGAAAGGCTCGGCTTCAAAACCGTACGTGGAGCTTCCGCCTCATACGGCTACTCTCGGGATGGAGGTAGGCCCGCCGGGCTTGTGCGGTTAAGGTTGTTGTACACTACTCAAACAAAACAATCACGGGTTCCGGAAAAATTCGCCATCGCTTTGATGTAATAATAGCTATTCGTGCCCTCATCCAGCAAGCTTGAACAAGATCTTTCGCATCGACGCACCGTGGCACACACTTGTCACACATAAAGTTGGCCATAATGCCATATTCATGTTCCGACATTACGGGGGGCCTTCCCTCTAACAGATACAAAAACTTTATTTGTTCTTTTACAAGTTCTAGCAATTGTCGCTATTCATCGCCTTAATGATATGCTTTGTCATGGGCATATCGAACATCCTCAGCGTAGTTCTTGCCACGTTAGCAGCCACGTCGAGAATTTGTTGCACTACGGTCACCGAGCTCGAGACATGGGGGCAAGACGTCGGTTAGACTGTGCTGCAGAAAGGCTGAACAGCCTGCATTAATTCGTTGGTCATGGTGTTTAGTTTTTCTTCTTTTCGGGCTCGTCCCTATCTTCGCTACAGTACTCAGAACTGAAGACCAAGGCCTACAAGGAGAATGCCGTGTCGTCCAGCGGAGCCTAGAAGAAGGTAACTCGGAACCTAGAATAAGGTGACTCGCCCAGACAGCTTACTCCTTAGAAAGGAATAGCCAGCTGTCTGGTCCATCTCATAAATCTTATCGGCCGGCAACTGGGAGACGGACGACCACGGTCCCAACCTTACCAGGACCGGAGGTTTACTAATCAATGAAAGCCCTACTTTTTATGATGACCTGTCACAGAGTACGCTACATTGGTGTAAAAGATTGAGTGGTAGCTATCAAAGAGATGTGAAGGGTGCCGAAAGCACAAAGTATTTAGATATAGTCTTTCGAGGAGAATAAATTATAAAGAAGTGAAACTAGGCGAGGATCCAAAGAAAGAAGACAAGAAAGAACTATATAAACAATTACGAGAACACAGGAAGACACTCAGCTATGCCGGCTACGGGCCAATCACCTGGAAGCATGGGAGGCGATATAGGGGGAAGACCCAGAAAAGAAGATGGCAATTAATGAAAGAAAAGCACCCCTTAGTGGTGTTGATCCACAGCGTGCGAGCGGTACCACCACTTGACGCGGGTGCTAGAGTCGTGTAGATGGATACTAACCTAAAGGGCTCGAGAGTAAAGTCTCAAACCGTTTTCAAAGCAAGGTGTAAACAAGGCCTTCTCGAAACCTCGAGGAGAAGTTCCATCCAAAGTTTTAAATAAATCTTCGCCAAGGTAGAAACGATAGCATAATTATGCTCTAGCCCTTCATTGTCATATTCATGTAGTCTACAATCTTCGGTTGTTGCACATGTTCGGTTTCTAGCTCTCCATGCGGGGCATCCGGATCCTTTCATCCTCTTTATCCCGTTCTTGTAGTTTCTGCAAATCTCCTTGGTAACCAAGAAACTCTATTTAGTCGAGGAAGCTTTCCTGCTGTAAAAAGAAGATATGAAACGGAATAAAAAAAGGAAAAATGGGTCAGTATTAAGTTATGTTAGGCATGGGGCCTAAAGGGTATATCATTTTTTCATCCATGAATCTTGGGATGCAAGAGAAGAAAGTTGTTCATATCGTGAGGCTCGGACGATTAATACGCGGAAGTAAGCATCCTCCAATCATCTAGTCGACTTCCACATGGTCATCGGCCTGATCTCATTTTTTGACGAAAGAAGACTCACAATTGTCGAATATCTGGCTTCAAGCGAGGATCTCATTTCTCTTTCTTTCAATCTAGCTCGTACACTCACTGCCCTATTCAGGCTCGGCGTAACCTAATGAAGTCTTTCCGATCTCGACTTCTGTTCAAGCAAGAGCCTTATATATTATATCATTAACGAAAGCGACTAATCCGGATCAGGAAATTAAAAGTGATGCCATCCGATCCCATCCTGTCATTACTAGTCAATTTGGAAGAAGTCTAGCTTTGAATCCATAGACCTGGAAACCTACTTCAGAGACGCGGCGGAAGCCCCCGAAGGAAGCTCTGCTGCACAAAGATTAGAAAAAAGAAGGAAAGACAGAAGGGGCGAAGAGACTCATATGTTCTACATGTGAGGGGCTGGTCCCGGAATCATCTTTCTTACTATGATGCGGGTGTGTAACCGCCGGGTCTTTTCTCTCTTGCTTATGATTAGAGTTCGCACTGGTGATTGGCTTCTAGGCACCTAATTAAGTATAGATACCTATGATCATGCTTCCTCTTGAGCCACTTCACCACGGTACTCGTTGGGAAAGCTTCTCAAGCGAGTGATTTCTCTTTTTCTTGGACATGTCATTCGGATTAGCTAGACGTTGTTGGTTGACACAGCCACTCCGTCAACGGGTGAAAAGCAAGCAAGGGAATATGAGAAATCATAGACCAGGCTCAGGTTCCGCCTACTAAATTATAGTAACTTGTTTCCCGATGGCTAGTGATGGGGCGTTAGTACTTGCAGACGGCTCGCCCAGGTTGCATTTCCCTCGTACCTAATTCTCTAGAAACAAATTGATGGCCAACTTCGACTCCAAGGGGCGCAGCGCAATTGGGCTAGCCAAAAGTCTCTGTTTGTTGAAGGACTAAACCGAAGTAACCGCGGAGCTAGAAGCGAGGGCCACGGTGAAAGGTGTTGTTACGGAGAAGTGAATTCCTTCTTGAAGAAAGGGCCAGCGTCACGTGCTTAGCAAGCAAAGTGGGATTCAATTTCAAAGTAAAAGAGTATATGAGAGATTACGCTATTGTTATTATCTTATACCCAATCTAGGTGCTTCAAGCCTCTCATCAAGTAGTGAAAGTCTGCGAGTCTTGGTCGGTTACCACTTTCCACTATGGGAACTAACTATGAACCTCCTATCTTCTCTCTTTATACATCAACTAGGAGCCCCTACTCTCTAGTTATCGGGGTGGGTTGGAAGATGAAAAAGACATCTCCTATAGGTAGGCGCCACCTTAAGACCGAAAAGTATAAGAGCATGTTGGGTGGGGAACATAAGGGGGCTTAGTAAGCTAGAGTGGGGAATTTCCTAGGACTATAAGAAAAGCCTAATACTCTTTCTTTTTATTATACTTCCTTCCCGCTCTCGAGAAATAAAAAGAAAGAAATCTACTCTGGGGAAGAATGACCAGCAGACTCTATGTCATGAATTTATGCTTGAAGCCGAGACGAAGGAACAATGGGAGGAGAGACACAGGAGAAAGCGAAACCGAAAGAGTTAACAAGAAGGGATGACCACTAAGGCCGGACTATGGGTATCGAGGAATGCTTTCAACAAAAGCCGTGTCCCGGAAGAAATCCTATATCAGATTATTACCGGTTCTATATGACACACGATCTCTTCAAAAAGATTCTTAGCGAGTGGAAGTCGAGTAAGCCAAATAGGATCTAGGTAATTTTCATTAGGAAAAGAAAAAGAGAGGTGTTTCATCGGCTCGATCGAGGGGAGTAAGCAAGAGTCATTAGCATATCTTGAGGTACTTGAATCGTAGGCATTCAAGAGAGGCTGGGGAAGGGGCTCTAATGCAATAGGCGAAACAAGGATAGCAGGAATTTTATTAGTTCGTTTGCTGGATCTAACCTAAACGCCCTTTTATTTGATAGTTCCGCAAAGCCCAAGTGAATAAAGCCGTATAATGGCCCTCACACGAACACCTGGTTTCAGAAGCAAAGGCACTCTCACTTCATGCAATGGAGCTGCGAGAATTTAGTAAAATAAAAACACTTTTTTAGGGTTCCGCGATGGAACTTCGTCCCCCTCCTTCATCTTCTAGTCTTGATCCTAAGACAATGGCATCTCCTACTGTCTGTCCTTGGTATTTCTCCTTAATCCTGTTATACCACCAAAAGTCATCAATCGAGTTTCATCATCGGAAACAGCTAAATCATCTGGAGTTGATAATTCTAAAGCTAAACCTAGCAGCCTAGCCGACAATAAAGGAAAGATTCAGCCAGGCAAAGAAAGGGTTGAGGAGTCACTCGCATTAGTCGGCCAGCAAGAGCTGTTCGGTGAAAGGCAGCTATAGGGAAAGCGAAGTCGGGGAAGCGCTGAAGGTAACCTTAATTCGCCTACCGGAAGTTCACCTAAGGCCATAAATCCATCCCTATCATGAGCGAGTATAATAAACCGATCTACGGGGTGGGGTCTATTGTACAGGGAAAGCCATCACTTGTCTCTAGCTCTTGATATGGGAAGAGTTGAAGAGGGTGAAGTGAAGGGCTATCCACCCGATCACCCTATGTTGTAAAGGGGGCGAGGCGAATATCAAGCGATAGAACAGGCTCGTGTACGAAAGCACAGGGGCTGCTAATAGACTCGTGACATCCATGTACTGAGTCATCAAATGAGCCACGTTAAGAAAGTCAAAGGAAGAGCCAAGGTCTTACAGTTTAAGTGAAGGATCAGTGCCCTTCCTGTTTTCTTGTTGTCGCAGGAGAATACGTTCATGCATTGAAGGCCTTTTTTCGTCGATCGGGATCTTCTAACCGTCATCATCATCTCGTGATAGTCTAACAGTAATCGCTCAATCTAGAGCTTCAACAAGAAAAACACAGAAGAGGAAAGAAGGTTACTTGATCAATGGCAGAAGGTTGCTTCCCATGGTGAAACGTAGATACGAGAATGGCCAAGGCATGAACATGGTTCATACTCACATTGAACCGGTATTGCAACATACGTGCACGCTCATCACACAAAGTTGGAAAACATTTTTGTTCTCAACAAGTTCATAGGAGAGGTAAAGACGGATATAGCTTTTACAATCTCATTTGCTAACTGTGAAATTAACCATTATACTATTCATCCGGTTTAGGTTTTGGTGAGGTGCTATTGTCCTTCCCTCCCAGTTGTTGACCAGATTGGACTATAGTCTACCTGCTCTCTCCAGTTCAGTACTATTTAGATCAAACGACCAGTACTAGAGCGGGGACCAAGTCAGCCTTTGCCTGGGTCCAATGAAGTCTGATACACAACAGAGTGCTTTCGTGCCTTTTGTCTAAAAAAAGATCCTTTGATACCGTTTTCGAATCTTTAACTCGTTCGATGCCTAGCAAGGGAACTGGTGTGAGCTTCTTTTCCTAGGTATTGATCCGATAAGTCGCAGATTCTTACACTAAGGGACGCCACTAAGATCAAAGCTTTGACTAAATTCCCATCTCTTTCCACAACTTGCACTTTCAATTTGTATTTACATAAATTCCTCCTCAAATGATCCGAGGTGAAGGAAGACATGAAAACCAATTCCTACACACTACAGAATGGTACCTTGGAAGAGATTCATAGCTGTCAGCGGACCAGAACGAACCTCAAGTGAGGTGACTCCTTCCCCGGGTGAAAAGCCATACTCAAAGATGATGGAAATAGGGAGACCCTTTATGCTAGTAGCGTATTTGCGAGTGTGGATATCCGATTAGATGCGCATTTTCTTGTTTAGTATGTGGGTAAAGAGGATCTATAGGTTAAATGGTATGTAGTGCCCCCCTAAATGGAGTATGTGCTTCTACTGTCTGCTTGTTTCAGCTGCGTCAATACGCTCTGGCTGGTACTAGATATAGACTCTAAAAGTTAAAGTCAACAATCTGGGAATCCGCATTGGTGTCAATCTATCTCTCGTTAGTCGTCTTTTAAGCTTTGGCCTATAACAGGAATTTTTCTCTATCTTAATAGCCTCGAAAGCTGCCCTAAAGAGAGTAGAGGTGTAGGCGCGAGGCTCAAGCGTATGATTTAAGGGCATCCCTTTTAGAGTTCTTTGTGGTGCGTAGTAAAAAGACCAAAGAGATATATTGACCCACTTTTGTAATTGACTCCTAATTGAGGCTTAGCTAGGATAGAATCCATTTGACACTAAAATGCAACCTGTGAAAGATCGGATACGGTTAGAAACGAAGAAAGGAAGGAGGGTCCTGGTAGGAGTAATTTCATGGACTGATTAAAAGGGCCTCACTTTTATCATATGTAAGTACAATTTCAAATCCAAGAGTCGATGAAAGTTGCAAGAGAACTTCTAGAGCAAGGAACTTCACTATTTATTTAGATAGTTCTTTAAGGTATCCGCTTTGTTCGAAGAATTTTTGTCTCCATTGTCTTCGTCACCGGGCAATGCCTCTAGCTCTTGATCTATTGCAGACCGGGTAAAAAAGAGGATAATAAAGAATAGATCGGGGAGAGTGCGCAAAGTAACGAGAGAGTCAAAGACAAGCGGACACCCGATAAGGAGTGAGTAAAGTATAAAAAAGTTGCCTTTACGGAGAACTTTTGATCATCGCATTGCTTGATCTAGGAGCTAGCTCAAATCTGAATAGATGAAGGAAGCGTCTCGGGTGGACTCATTGTAAGAACGAAAGCATAGTCTCAATCGATCATACAAGAACAAAGCGCTTTAAGAAGACTTTCTACACTATTGCTCGGCTTGAATCGGTTTGGGTCCACTTCTCTTTCTTCTCTCGTTCCGACAGCACTGACTCTTTAGCTGACTTGCACTGATAGAGGCCTATTTGGAATTAGGCGCCCATCTTCAACTAATCTCTGAAATCTTCGACTCTGATGTGAATGCTATTCCGATCTAAGAGGAATTCGTTTCTGGAAGTAGCGAGAGCATTTTAAGAGATAGCGTCTGTGATCAGCGAGGTCATTCACTAGCTAAATTGAGGGTTTTCCTTTGACTTGGTTGTCGATTGAAATGACATCGTCGCGTTGGATTGGCTCCATAGAGTTATGGCTCGATTCGATACCGGAGTTCCATTCTTCATATTTTATTTGTTTATATAGTTTGAAATCTCTTCGTGCCTGAACGCGAGAAGCCTTGCATTAAAGAAAACTGGAGGTGGGAGAATCTACTTTTTCGGTATGCCACTCATGAGTAAGGAACACCGCGAGCAGAGCGAGAGAAGTAAGTGGGCTGTGGTCATGTCGAATTTGCACCTATTTGTATCTATTTAGTGATCAGTCCGCTAGTTTCTTTGATCTCACTAGGTCTTCCTTTTTCTATTTGCTTCCAATAGTTCGACCTATCCAGAAAAATTGTCGGCTACGAATGTGGTTCCGATCCTTCCTGTGATGCCAGAAGTCGTTTCGATATACGATTTTATCTGGTTTCTATTTTATTTATTATCCCTGATCTGAAGTCACCTTTTTCTTTCCTTGGGCAGTCTCTCCAACAAGATTGATCCCTTTGGATCTTGGTCCATGATGGCCTTTTTATTGATTTTGACGATTGGATCTCTCTATGAATGGAAAAGGGGTGCTTCGGATCGGGAGTAACCACTACACTAGTGAGAGGGCTCAATGGGAAGGACAAAGGAAAGAGCGATGCCTACTCATTCGTCATGGTAGAGAAGAAAAAACGGCTAAGGGATCCGACGAAGGAGGATGCTTCTTCTTTTGTTCCTTCCTTGTGGGACAAGAAAGCCAGGAAACTTTCTAGATCTCACCAGATGCAAAAAGTATTTGCACTTTCATTTTTCACCTATAATTTGGCTCTAGACTACATGCATATACGATAACTAGGTCAGGCTCAATTTCGGGTTCTTCTAGCTTGTGAGGTCCTAACCTAACCACGGTTGAACATAAGCGGATGATAATAAATAATAAAGTACTACGTCAGGTTAGTCAGGAGCTAGTGATCGTGAAAGGGCTGGTGATAGTAGGTCAGAGTAGGCAGAATCTGCTTCATCGGCTGAGCTAGTAACTAGGTTTGAATTAATTGGTGATCGAGGAATGCTTTCAAATAAAAGCCGTGTCCCGGAGGAAATCCTATATCAGATTATTACCGGTTCTATATGACACACGATCTCTTCAAAAAGATTCTTAGCGAGTGGAAGTCAGAGTAAGCCAACAGGGATCTAGGTAATTTTCTGTTAGGAAAAGAAAAAAGAGAGGTCATTTCATCGGCTCGATCGAGGGGAGTAAGAAGAGTCATTAGCATAGCTTGAGGTACTTGAATCGTAGGCATTCAAGAGAGGTCAGAAGGGGCTCTAATGCAATAAGCGAAACAAGGATAGCAGGAATTTTATTAGTTCGTTTGCTGGATCTAACCTAAACGCCCTTTTCTTTGATAGTTCATGAAAGCCCAAGTGAATAAAGCTTCTAGATCTCTCTGTCACCACGTCTCACCCCTATAAAAAAAGTAAGGTCTTTTCGGTGACTTATTGGCTAAATTTGCCTTGGTTAGTCTTGAAACTCTTAAATCAGTCCACCTCGCAATGCTATTCTTTCTAAGGACTGGGTACTTCTCAATGCGGTTTAGGAATTCCCTTTGCGCATCAACAACCTGTCGGAGCGTGGGTCTTGCACGAACGTTGGTCTGGAAAGTCTTAGGTCACTAGTTCATTGGCTGATGGATCGCAATCTAGATATCACAAAGATAGAGATCAAGGAAATTTATGCACTTGAGCGTATGGGATAGATGGCACAAATTCGCCAATACCTAGAACCGGGCTTACTTGCTTCTCTCAGATTGGTCGAATATACTTTATACATCTCGTCATTATCAGGATTTTCCTGTCTCTCTTAAAGTAGTGACTTTAGCCCGTCCCTTTCAATATAGGTTCGTCTTAGCGGCCCTAGCTTCTTGAGCTTCCTTCTTTCCCCGGACTACTCGTCAGGTCAACAGCTCCCAGCCACATAGTATCAGCGAGTATAAAGAGGCTTATTTAGCTGCCCATGACTTTGCTCGCCCCTTATGTATATAGCTGTTTTGGCTGCCCTTGCTCACTGAAGAAACACACGGTGTGGATAAACACACTAAGTAAACTCATAATAAAAGAAAATTAGCAACACTAGAACCAACTACACTCGAACAAATATCAAACCCTTTCTTTGAACCTTGTCTCAATGATCGAACTTAAAGATATGAACTGAGTGCCATTTGATGAGTCACTGAGAACAAAGGAGAGGGATATGGAAAGGATGAAGTAATGAAAGAAGAAGTCATTGCTAGTAGTAAGGACTTGTTACGATCCATTGGTTCATATAGAATCCATGTCCTAGGTGTATCAAAAAACATTCTTTTAACTAAGCGTATATAATAAAAACAACCTATAACGCTAGTCACTATTCCCACTGAGGCTAGGAAGTAAGCCCCACAACCCAAAGCGGCGAAGAACAAATAGAATTTGCTACAAAAGCCGGCTAAAGGGGGTATTCCTGCGTATGAGAACATAGTAATGGAAAAGGTAATAGCCAAAATAGGATTCGTTTTGGCTAGAGCGCCCAAATCCGCTATATATTTTACACGGGTTTGCCGTAATGCTGGAACTATGGCGAATGCATTTATGGTCATTGATGCATAAATAAAGAGACCAATTAGTAGTGATTGAATTCCTTCTATGGTTCCACATGAGAAACCAGTACAAATATAACCTACATGTCCAATCGAACTATGAGCTAGAAGTCTTTTGACTTTCGTTTGGGCCATGGCGCCAAGTGCTCCTAAGATCATAGAAGCAATGCTTTCTGAGAAAAAGAAGATTTGTTGCAATGTAGCTCCATAGGAACCATAAATAGAAAGACGTGACATATTTGCGAAAATAGAGATTTTAGGCGCAATAGAAAGGAATGTTGTCACTGGGGTGGGTGAACCCTCATAAATATCGGGTGCCCACATATGAAAAGGAAATGCAAATGATCTTGAATAGGAAACCTACAAACGATAATGAGAATACCCATAAAAAGACCACTAGATGGAGCACCAGTCATTTCGTATCCGGTAAAAATCTTGGCTAATTGATCGAAGTGGGTAGCTCCAGTCGACCCATAGATCATGGAACAAATAGGGTGGGTAGGCCCTCACATGTAGGACATAAAAGCGAGGCGAGTTCCTTTTAACTATGATGTCTTCACAAAAACGAACTCTTTCATTTTCAAGGAGCACCGACTTGCCATTTCTTTCTGAACCGACTCGCCCTTCCATTTCTTTCATGGAAGCCAACTTGTTGAGATTGGTGCTCCTTGAGGTATACGGGGACCATTCTGAGCTGGATATCATTTGTATTAGGTTATTAGTAGGCGGCTTCACTTCAGTATTAGTAGTATGACGTGTTCTCGTAGACCGGATGTAAAAGCGATGCGAGGTAAAAAAGTACATCTTAGCCCCGACGATAAAAGCATCTTTATTGATAACGTTTTTATAGTGCCAAGGTAGAACTCAGATTTTAACGGATAGAGCTAGCAAACACTCGCTTTGAAGCTTGCATAGAGATAGAAGACGAAAACTTGGCTCTCAGTACTCCCATTACCTAGTCCCTCAGCTGCTAGCTTCGCTAATCTAGAGGCCAGGGGGTTCGGTTGGCTAATCCTTTTCAGGGGCCGAGGTGGTGGTCCAAGACATTCCCCCAAATTATGTAAAATTCGTTGATCCCGATCGACGAGTTCGAAAGCATTGCGTATTTGGCAAGAAGTATACGTAGAATCAATAAGAACTTGACCCAATAGCTGCGAGCTTAGAGTACTTCAAAGGTTAAATCCCTTAATTAAAGGTCAATGGAAAGGTCTGATTTACATTATCCATATTTGTGAAAGCCGCTCAGATGGTTACAAAACGACCAACACTCGCAGGCGATCGACGAC
This sequence comes from Papaver bracteatum, assembly GCA_023529315.1. Classification (NCBI taxonomy): domain Eukaryota; kingdom Viridiplantae; phylum Streptophyta; class Magnoliopsida; order Ranunculales; family Papaveraceae; genus Papaver; species Papaver bracteatum. The sequence goes on along the minus strand of JAJJWX010001430.1, from coordinate 130,363 downwards.
ATAGAAAACTAAATTGAAGGCAATTTCTTTCCTAGCTATGCTTGAGGTGACTCTTAGTTTCCCTAAGACAAGGGTTAATGCTCCAACAGCCTCATCTGCTTTAAACTTTCTAGTTTCAATGTAAGGAGCCGGAGGACCTTGCCTCGATGCTTTCAAATAGGGATTCGATGAATGGCATGAAAAAGACCAACACAAGCGAAGGAGGCAAAAGGAGAGCGGACCAGCGTGAGAGTAGGCTCGGTCGGACATGCCATTTATTTGATCATAAGTTCGTCGTACCTGAAAGGATCATGAATATGGGCACATAAGCTTCGGAGTCGCCGAGCGGCTAGTCGCAAAGCTTTCCTATCCTTTGGGAGTGAGGTCGGTCTCGAACCCGCTTCATCTCTCTATCCACGCCCGATTATCTTCCGAAAGCATTTTATCTACACGAAATAGGAAAGGAAGTGACATTTGTAGCAGTCCAAGAATGGCTCTATCCCCGAGGTCACTCTCAAGAGTACTGGATGGAGGCCCATCTTCTTACTTTACGAGTTTGTGTCGCGTGCCCCATTAGTTCTTCCTATGGGCAAGCGAAGTAAAGAAGCAACTACATAGTATGAGCACCGTCGCTAACGCAAGCATCCGTTTTCTTGGTTGGTAAGGCTTTCACGAACCTGGTTTCGAACTAAAGGGGAACAATCACTTGATGCGGGACACTCAAAGGACAACCCTTCATCCTGGTTCACTAGACTTGATCATGCTTTCGGGAAGTGAGAAAAGCAAGGGCTTTCTAACTATGATGTCTTCACAAAGCAAGTCTCAAATCACTGCATGGATAATAGGGGTCTAGTACCGTACTCTATGAAGAAGTCTGCAACTAATATAAAAAGGACTACATCGACATCGGATCTGACACGAGACACTTCAGGCAGAGACAGACTCAAGAAAGATAGATAGGCTTAAGACCATTCTCTTTGCCCATCGTCTGATCTGTCGAAAGACGTGCTCAACTACGGTAACTGGTGAACAGGGTGACTCATATTCATAGATTGGAGACCGGGAGAGAGACCTCATAAACAAAAAGAAAAAGAAGGCGATATATCCAAGTCCCTCGTGCACCGAGATCCGTTTTCTTGGGCTGGTTCAAATGGCAAAGAGGATCTTAGTCAATTGACACCGACGGATCCATTTGCTCTAGCTAGCAAGGAAATGGGAAGTGTAAACTTGACGACCTCTCGCAACATCTTGCTTTGATCAAAATAAAAGAAGTACGCTTTTAACGAAAGTTAAATTAAACTATATGGGATCGCCCACCTAAGACTCCTTCTGAACCTTTAGGATTGGATCATCGTTGGTACTTCTTTCATTTCCTATTTTGCTTGCGGGATGTCCTCGCATTAGTGTGAGTTCATTTCCCACGTAAGGGCGATCCTTCTTGATGACGAATTCCACGATAACGAGAAATAGAAATCAATCGTTCGATGTCTGCTCGTTCTTCTCTCTTCAATTCCCAATGAACAACATGATCTTGGCCTATCATTTCTTCAATTTGCCCTATCTGAGACTTAGTTAACTCCTTGATCTTGATCTTCCCACTGACACCTAGTCGAGAACGAATCTGAATGGCTTTTTGAGATCCTATTCCATTCATTTTGGTTGAAGCAATCCTTACTTTCTCTCCGGGAACCGATCTAGCTCCTAGTAACATTCTTTATTCATATTCAAAGATTCCCCCTACATCTGTAGGTGTTGCGAAGAACCAAAGGACCTTTTGTTGGTTGTTGACCAACGGAAAGCATGGGAGTTTCCTGACTTCTTGCTCACGAAAGAAGATACTTATTCTACGATATTAGTTGTGATATCTACTTATTATATGCAATTAGTTATATGAAAATGTAAGTATACTAGCTAGCGATATCACTGAGTGGCAAACTCCTTTAGTTTTTATTTTAGTTAAGGAATGCAAGATTAACTCATAGGCGAGGGTCCATCTGCTCCAAGAATCTAAGACTCAAAAGAAGCGAAAAATAAAAGACGCTAGTTAATGACCTCACTGATCACGGACGCTATCTCTTAAAATGCTCTCGCTACTCCTAGAAATTCATTCCTTCTTAGATCGGAATAACATTATTGGAAACTTCAAGTGGGACTCTTGGGAACATAGCTTCAACCTTGATACCTTCTTTTAGAACAGACATTACATAAGTCAATTCTCATTTTGATTAACTAAGGAAATGAGAGAAATCAAACAGAAACTCATGATCTGAAGCCCGAAAGAGATGTCTCTTCTTTCCCACACCCTTGAATACCTAGCTACAACAACAAGAGACCCCCTTTAGCTACTAGCGATTGGGGTGCCACCTAGTTCAAACCCAATAGGCACAGTATTCCCAGGCTTCTCTAGATCTAAACTTTATCGACATTCATCAGCTCTTGCCCAACCAATCAGTCCAGAACTCTTTCTCTTTTAACCAAGACCACTTCCACAACTCCTTGCCAAGAATATTCTCTATAAACACTTGGACCTGATGCCCCTGACCTACCGGATAGACCAGATTCTACCTACTTTTCCTAAGCGTAGATCCAGCTGAAGACAAACCAAATGCAGTAGTTTCGTATTATAGGCCAGAATAAAACAAGAATACAGAAAGAACTAAGCCAGCAGCCACTTAGATCAACAGATGAGGAAAGTGGGGATTCGGCTAGGCTAGTTACTCGGTCTAGTTTAGAATGTACAATGTCAGAGAAAGCGGATTCCCCAGCTCTTGAATAGGTGCTGAAAATCTTAATGTATGGAACCTGCAACTATATTGAGGAGTAGGGAAAGGTACGAAGTGACTCGACTGAAAGGAGAGGGATGAAGTGACAATGAGGTCATTCAAGCATGGGCTTGCTTTGATGATGGGTAGGCTTGTTGTGCTTTGGCCCTTCTGGCTCTTCGAGATCAAAGGCTGACGCAAGGAATTACATCTTATATTTGTTTATATAGAGATGTTCTATTTGTTTATATAGTTCTTTCTATCATGCGTCTCGAGACACTTGAATCAATGTAACTCAGTGATTCTAAGAAGGGCTTGGAAGAAGAGAAAATGAAATAACGAACAACCGCGCTGGTCGTAATAGATCGACTTTTATGCTAGTTCTTGCTCCAGCATGAAAGTTCCATTTTAGGGAAGGACGACGTACCATGATACTTTCTGTTTTGTCGAGCCCTGCTTTGGTCTCTGGTTTGATGGTTGCACGTGCAAAAAATCCGGTACATTCCGTTTCGTTTCCCATCCTAGTCTTTCACGACACTTCAGGTTTACTTCTTTTGTTAGGTCTCGACTTCTCTGCTATGATCTTCCTAGTAGTTCATATAGGAGCTATTGCTGTTTCATTCCTATTCGTTGTGATGATGTTCCATATTCAAATAGCGGAGATTCACGAAGAAGTCTTGCGCTATTTACCAGTGAGTGGTATTATTGGACTGATCCTTTGGTGGGAAATGTTCTTTATTTTAGACAATGAAACCATTCCATTACTACCAACCCAGACGACCTCTCTGAGATATACGGTTTATGCCGGAAAGGTACAAAGTTGGACTAATTTGGAAACATTGGGCAATTTACTTTATACCTACTATTCCGTCTGGTTTTTGGTTCCTAGTGTTATTTTATTAGTAGCCATGATTGGGGCTATAGTACTGACAATGCATAGGACTACTAAAGTGAAAAGACAGGATGTATTCCGACAAAATGCAATTGATTCTAGGAGGACTATAATGAGGAGGACGACAGATCCGCTCAAGGTGTAGCGCAGTCTGGTCAATCACACTGATATCTTTAATAGGTCTAAGCCTTGGTTGGGCAGTCTTTAGGCCTCCCTCTGATAAAAGAGTGCTTTTTGAAGCCTATCATGCGATGCAAAAAAGACCTCTCGTTGTTGTAGGTTCGAATCGTCGGTATATCAATACATAATAACTAGCGAAACACTATCAACCAAGCTACAAAGAAACTACCTCAGATGTCAACAAAAGTTCAACAACCGACTCATGTCAAGTTTGAAGTTTAAGCACAACTTTCTCCTTTATACAGCTGTTTTCGCTCGATCGCAGCTATAAAAAAGAGCTCAACCACGTTTTGATCTAGTTGTTTTATCTTAAGTAGAATCAATTCTTTTTCTGTATTCAATCTTCTTAGACTGCTGTAAATGAGTTTCATTCTTTCGGAAAGTTGATCGTAATTGTTTATATAATCAAGTTCATCCGAGGCATCTAAGCAAGAGGAATACGTCTTGAATCGCACATTAGAAGGCAGATGTCTTCAGCAGATACGCCCCATGCTCCCACGGTCCGCTTACCGAGGAAGAGAAAGGTAGGACCCGGGGCCGAGCAAGTTGGGTTGGGGTATAGAGCCGTAAGCGGTGGGGGTGACAGAGGACGTGCTCGTACGGTTCATAGCAGGGGTATGATCAACTCGTTGATTGTTGGGAACTCCTCTATATTCGAAATATGCCTTTCTAGGAGCATTACGATCTGCAGCTCAAATGGTCTCTTATGAAGTCTCTATTGGTCTGATTCTGATTACTGTACTAATATGTGTAGGTTCCTGTAATTTGAGTGAGATTGTCATGGCGCAAAAGCAGATATGGTTCGGTATTCCCTTGTTCCCCGTATTGGTTATGTTCTTTATTTCTTGTCTAGCAGAAACGAATCGAGCTCCGTTTGATCTCCCAGAAGCGGAAGCTGAATTAGTTGCAGGCTATAATGTCGAATATGCGTGGGATGCGATCCTTAATAGTTCACTGTTGGCGGAAGCCAATGTCCCGGGGTCCCGGGGACTTATTCTGACTGAAACAAGGGGTGGGTCTTTACCAACTTCAAAATGAAAGAACAAGGCTTAAATTCTTCATTCGAAACTCATGAATGTAGGGTCGGGGCCCTTAGTTCCACGGGTTAGTTGGGTAAAGAAAGAAAACTCCCTCACATGTAGGACATACTCTTATCTTCGAGCCTGACTCTAGCAAGTCAGTAAACTCCCTCCTTGGACGAGCACGGGCTTAGTCAAGTAGAACTGGGTTGCGCTGCTTGATGCTCCGATCGAAAACACTTGTATGAATGGGGCCATGCCTGTAGACAGAATATGCGTTAGAAAGGCCAATCCCTCTCCTAGGACACCAAAAAACCGGGCCGAACTTCAGCAGGCCTTCCCGCTTCCATAGAACAAGATCGTGGCAACGTAGACCTAAGTGCTCATATTGGACCCTTGGGAACCATCACAAGGACGGCCGGCCTATATATTTGAAGGAGAATGCCGTGTCATCCAGCGGAGCCTAGAAGAAGGTAACTCGGAACCTAGAATAAGGTGACTCGCCCATACAACTTACTCCTTAGAAAGGAATAGCCAGCTGTCTGGTCCATCTCATAAATCTTATCGGCCGGCAACCTGGAGACGGACGACCACGGTCCCAACCTTACCAGCACCGGAGGTTTACTAATCAATGAAAGCCCTACTTTTTATGATGACCTGGTCGCGAGAGTACGATACATTGGTGTAAAAGATTGAGTGGTAGCTATCAAAGAGATTCTGAAGGGTGCCAGAAAGCACAGTATTTAGATATAGTCTTTCGAGGAGAATAAATTATAAAGAAGTGAAACTAGGCGAGGATCCAAAGAAAGAAGACAAGAAAGAACTATATAAACAATTACGAGAACACAGGAAGACACTCAGCTATGCCGGCTACGGGCCAATCACCTGGAAGCATGGGAGGCGTATATAGGGGGAAGACCCAGGAAAAGAAGATGGCAATTAATGAAAGAAAAGAACCCCTTAGTGGTGTTGATCCACAGCGTGCGAGCGGTACCACCACTTGACGCGGGTGCTAGAGTCAGTGTAGATGGCTACTAACCTAAGGGATCTGAGAGTAAAGTCTGAAACCGTTTTCAAAGCAATGTAAACAAGGCCTTCTCGAAACCTCGGAGGAGAAGTTCCATCCAAAGTTTTAAATAAATCTTCGCCAAGGTAGAAACGATAGCATAATTATGCTCTAGCCCTTCATTGTCATATTCATGTAGTCTACAATCTTCGGTTGTTGCACATCTTCGGTTTCTAGCTCTCCATGCGGGGGCATCTGGATCCTTTCATCCTCTTTATCCCGTTGCTGTAGTTTCTGCAAATCTCCGGTTGGTAACCAAGAAACTCTATTTAGTCGAGGAAGCTTTCCTGCTGTAAAAAGAAGATATGAAACGGAATAAAAAAAGGAAAAATGGGTCAGTATTAAGTTATGTTAGGCATGGGGCCTAAAGGGTATATCATTTTTTCATCCATGAATCTTGGGATGCAAGAGAAGAAAGTTGTTCATATCAGAGGCTCGGACGATTAATACGCGGAAGTAAGCATCCTCCAATCATCTAGTCGACTTCCACATGGTCATCGGCCTGATCTCATTTTTGACGAAAGAAGACTCACAATTGTCGAATATCCGCTTCGGTGAGGATCTCATTTCTCTTTCTTTCAATCTAGCTCGTACACTCGCTGCCCTATTCAGGCTCGGCGAACCGGAATGAAGTCTTTCCGATCTCGACTTCTGTTCAAGCAAGAGCCTTATATATTATATCATTAACGAAAGCGACTAATCCGGATCAGAAATTAAAAGTGATGCCATCCGATCCCATCCATCATTACTAGTCAATTTGGAAGAAGTCTAGCTTTGAATCCATAGACCTGAAACCTACTTCGAGACGCCATGAAGCCCCGAAGGAAGCTCTGTTGCACAAAGATTAGAAAAAAAGGAAAGACAGAAGGGGCGAAGAGACTCATATGTTCTACATGTGAGGGGCTGGTCCCGGAATCATCTTTCTTACTATGATGCGGGTGTGTAACCGCCGGGTCTTTCTCTCTTTGCTTATGATTAGAGTTCGTGACTGGTGATTGGCTTCTAGGCACCTAATTAAGTATAGATACCTATGATCATGCTTCCTCTTGAGCCACTTCACCACGGTACTCGTTGGGAAAGCTTCTCAAGCGAAGTGATTTCTCTTTTCTTGGACATGTCATTCGGATTAGCTAGACGTTGTTGGTTGACACAGCCACTCCGTCAACGGGTGAAAAGCAAGCAAGGAATATGAGAAATCATAGACCAGGCTCAGGTTCCGCCTACTAAATTATAGTAACTTGTTTCCCGATGGCTAGTGATGGGGCGCGGAAAGTACTGCAGACGGCTCGCTTTGGGTTGCATTTCCTCGTACCTAATTCTCTAAAACAGTGATGGCCAACTTCCGACTCCAAGGGGCGCAGCGCAATTGGGCTAGCCAAAAGTCTCTGTTTGTTGAAGGACTAAATCAAGTAACCGCGAGCTAGAAGCGAGGGCCACGGTGAAAGGTGTTGTTACGGAGAAGTGGATTCCTTCTTGAAGAAAGGGCCAGCACACGTGCTTAGCAAGCAAAGTGGATTCAATTTCAAAGTAAAAGAGTATATGAGAGATTACGCTATTGTTATTATCTTATACCCAATCTAGGTGCTTCAAGCCTCTCATCAAGTAGTGAAAGCTGCGAGTCTTGGTCGGTTACCACTTTCGGTTCATAGTACCTGCAGCCTCCCGGACTATAGCACAACATGCCTTTGCAAGAGACGTCTACCGCTGGTTGACCTTCCACTCCGTCCCGAGGGAAACGAAAACCCAGATTTGCTTTATCAGGTATCAAACGGGAACTGCGAGCAAATAGAACACCTTTCAGTAGTATCAATACCGTTACATGGATCGTAAATGCATGAATGTGATGTACCAAAAAATCTGCGGTTCCTAATGGAAGCGACTTTTCCGCCTACTGCTACTAAACCACCACCCCCCCGAGTATATGCTTCAATAGGAATCACACAGGGGTAAATTGATACAATAGAAACCTCTGAGAAAATGCCCGCCCGTAACTTGCGAGATAAAGTACATTACATAGTCCGTTTTAGGATTGGCGACTTACCCATTCAGTGATTTTGGCAATCGGACGTTCAAAAAATGGGTACTCTCGTGGTCGGGTGAATTCGATAATAGACGTCTGTTGGCATTCCGGCCTTCCTTCCCCTTTCAGGGAAAGAAAATCCAAGACTCTTGGTCTTTGGCTGCTTCTTCTATATGAATAGCCTCGAATCCAATCCTTTCAATCTCTCCACTGTAACACCTTCATTCGACTTAAGGTACAAGGAACTACCGAGTGCTATAGCCCCAAATCTCGAACAAGTCGCCAAGACTAATGAAACTCAAATACCACGGAGGCGTTCTCTCTTCACAAATGAGGAGTTTACTTATTGCTAGTTGTAGGCTTCTTTCTCTCTTTATCAAGGAGGGTATATGTGATGCATTACTAATTAGGATAGTGCCCTTTGCTAAATACTTTATAAAGAGATTAGAGTCATACCTCCACAGAACGTGGCGTCTTATGTCCAATCACTTGCTGCGGATCCTTTTTGTCTCTCTAGAAAGGGTGCCTGTAATCCACACTCAAACATAAATTTGATTTATAGCTTGTATAGGCTAAAACGCACGCAATCCCCTAGGGAATTTGTTCGGTGTATCGGAGTTGTTATCTTCTTGCTCATGATATTGACTGCCTTCATAGGCTACGTACTGCCTTGGGGACAGATGAGCTTCTGGGGAGCTACTGTCATTACAAGCTTGGCTAGTGCAATACCTGTAGTCGGAGACACTATAGTGACTTGGCTTTGGGGTGGTTTCTCTGTGGACAATGCAACCTTAAATCGATTCTTTAGTCTTCATTACTTACTCCCTTTCATCTTAGTAGGCGCCGGTGTTCTTCATCCGGCCGCATTGCATCAATATGGATCAAACAATCCTTTAGGTGTACATGCTTTGAAATGGATAAGATTGCCTTCTATCCTTATTTCTATGTTAAGGATCTAGTAGGGTGGGCAGCTTTTGCTATCTTCTTCTCTTGTTTGGATCTTTTATGCTCCTAATGTCTTGGGGCATCCAGACAATTACATACCTGCTAATCCGATGTCCACTCCAGCTCATATTGTGCCTGAATGGTATTTCCTACCGGTCTATGCAATCCTTCGCAGTATTCCTGATAAAGCAGGAGGTGTAGCCGCAATAGCACTCGTTTCCATTTGCCTGTTAGCTCTACCTTTTATGAAGAGTCTCTATGTGCGTAGTTCAAGTTTTCGCCCCATTTATCGGGACTTTTTGGTTGCTTTTGGCGGATCGTTGCTTGCTAGGTTGGATCGGATGTCGGCCAGGTGGAGCCACCATTCGTGACTATTGGGCAAATCTCACCTCTTCTTTTCTTCTTGTTCTTTGCGATTCTTCCTCTTTTAGGACTTGTTGGCAGAGGAATTCCTCATTCTTACACGGATGAGCCCGTTGCTGAAAAGGACCCGATCAGTGTGCGACACTAACACCCCGCATTTTTGAGAGTGAGTCTTACACCCTGCATTGACAAGCCATGACTTTGTGCGACTTGAGAGAGGTAAGGGGGGATTGCTTACTATTTCACGATGGAAAGAATAGCGAATAGCCGTCTTTCGTAGCCAAGTCAGTAGCCAACCTGAGAGATGGAGCACTTTCCTTGGGTGCGCGTCCGAAAGGGGTAATTACTCAACTTCATCACCTTCTGCTCCTGGTTAGCTAGCTACTACTCTCGTTTTCAGCTAAGCAAGAAAGTCCTCAGTCTATTAACGGCTTTGGCTACTCCATTCTCTGCTCTGTTAGATCGTAATCCTGATCTCTCTCAACATGAACCGACTTCTCAAAAAGAAGAAATATCAAACTGGATGAAATTATACATACTCATATAGTCTAGCGAGCTGCTCGTAACCAAGAGATGGACATGATATCGTTGACACCGATAGAGTTGCTTCAGCGAAGGAAGATTCTTCGGCTCGCCTACTCACTCGTGTTGAAGGGGAAAGGACGACAGAATGAACTAGACGCCTAAGAACCTCAATCGTAGCTTGTGCGCTGGTGTACCAGAGACTGACGGGACGGAAGGAACGACCGCGGCTTGCGGGGCTTTCAACTGACTATACTATGGACCCTTGACCCGATTTGACAGACCATCACTTCCTGCAACTTACTAGACTGATTTTCTTTTGCCCACTAAGGGAGCTATTTATTAAAAGCAAAAGAAAAGAAAGCAGACAAATAAATGGAGGGGGACATAAACCTAGACCTCCAACTAGGTACAAAATAACTACTTGAATCGAAACTGAGGTAGACCAAAGCACGGTCTAGCCCCCATATTACCACGCAGAAAAGGAGGAGGACACCAAACAGGTGTGTTCGAGTTGGCTCCAAACTTAGATAGAGTATCAGCACAACCATTGCCTTCTCTGTAAAACATGAGAAAAGACGAACTGTATGGACGAAATGAATCTCATACAGTTATTCCATCGAACTCTCAAGTGCCATGGGGGTATAACAGACCCCTTCAACGCATTAATAACTCTCATTTAGTCCAATAAAATAAACGTTTGAAAGGCGGCTTTTATGGATCCTTCTCGCATTAGCTAGCACTCAAGTTGGATGTGGACGCACCCGTTGTTGATAAAACCAGGCAAACCTTTTCGTTCGGTTCCGCCACTGGTTCAAGCCATGGGTGAATAACCACTTGGTGTGGAGAAGCTTCTTCCCCTCTTCCCAAGGCTTCCTCCAAAAAACATATGCCTTAGCTCGCGGATTATGAAATCATTGTAGGTAGGGACGGACATAATATTATATACAATGCCTTAACAGTGTTGCATGATGGTTCGGATCGACGGAGCAACAGCTCCAGTGGGCGTTAGTGGACGTTTTTCATTCTTCACCCGGTCGGAAATGCTACTGAGGACCGTAACCTAGGTTAGGTTGACTTTGGAAACGCGCTAAAACAGGCCGCCAAGAAAGAAGAAGAGTCTATAATTATATAGAAAGAAGTTTATAGAATTAGCCAGATCGTCTGAAGCATGAAAAAAGAACCTTTGTTCCGTGAGTTCCTTTTTTCAAAGCAGCAAAGAAGGCGGTCCTTTTCTTTCCCGGACCGATGACTCGGTTGTTCATCTTAACTAACTTTGTTAGGAGGATGCCGTCCCCTCGGGACTACCCGGTAGCTTCGGTTGTTGAATATCGTGCAAGTGCGGTTGTGGTTGTATTGGCTGCAAGCGGAACGTAGGCGGTGTGTTGACCATCCACTCTCGCGTCGTGTAATGTCGTATGTATGATAGAGGTGGTGTGGTGATTGATCTCAATGCTAATGGTTATCCCCAAGGTTCAACGAATGAATGAAGCTATGGACCTCGATGTCTCCAAGCCGGCCATAATAGAATATATAGGCGAAGCAGACCAATAGCAGTCTTTTCTCGCCTATCGATAGATAGCAGGTTGCTTCCAAGCTCAAACCCTTTGAAACTTAATTGCTATTTATTATTATTGATATAGTAGTCTTCTCCACCCCTTTCAAATAAAGTAGAGGGAGAGAACTTGGAAGAGAGAAGGAAAAAGAGCAAAGGATTTACAAACAAGTCTAATGGGAAAAGAATGGCGGACACGTTGACCTGCCTTCGAGACTATCAAATATTACCCAAGCGGTCTAACGGACCCCAACCAAAAGGCGCTAGACGGACTAACGGCAGCGAGATAAAGAAAGCAAATGCTTTCACTTTTGTCATGGGAGATCTCAAATGAGAATCAAGACTTTGGGCAAGACCAGAAAGGAACTCGCCCTTTTACACCAAGGATAAGAGCAGATTGCTGGCGATGACTTGTATCTAAGAAGATCTCTTTCTCGAACCGGATTCCACCTACATCCCCGAATAGCGTAACGAGTAAAAAGGGCGAGATCAAGAGGAATGGAGGGCGTAGGCTTAATAGTGAACGCAGACTTCCACACTGAATCAATGACCGCATGAGCCGAGATAAACTATGAAACTTCTTTATTGCGTTGCGAAGACGCAGATTTTCCTTGCATTCTCCATAGGGCGGGAACTGGATAGAAAAGACAGATAAGAGAAAAACCCACCGGGAAAGGCATACCTCAAGGAGCACCAATCTCCCCCCGGCAAACATCTATCTGCACGAAGCCAACAAGAGAAATAGTGGAATAAAAGAAAATGAAAGAGTTCGTTTAGAATGTTGTCTTCACAAAATGCTCAGAATGATGTTCGTTTAGAATCAGTGTTTCAAGAAAATAGACATTCATTTACAACCTGCGTCCGTGAGTTTAAGGCAAAGGCGCAAAAGGAGAAAAACAATGGTTTGGAGAGAGTTCCATATATTCCCGAAAAACTTTGTTTGCTATTGTAGGACCTCCACGGACCGCCGCACCCTCTCCGGGCACGGACACATAGCACCGATATTGTCTCCACTTGACCACCTTGAGGTTAGGTGTGGGGTTTTATCCAAAAGGCTTCGGTACTATGTATGTAGAATGCCTTGCTTATATATCACCATATGGAACTTGTTCTCCTCCATGTGGGACTATCCTTAGCAACCCCATGTGTGTCATGTGTGACTCACATGTGTATTTGAGCCACACAACTCCAACAATCTCCACCTTGGCAAGAATGCACACCACCTCCTCGCCACCCCCGTCCGTACTTGCTCTGATACCATTTTGTAGGATCTCCACGGACCGTCGCACCCTCTCCGGGCACGGCCACATAGCACCGATATTGTACCCACTTGACCACCTTGAGGTTAGGTGTGGGGTTTTATCCAAAAGGCCTCGGTACTATGTATGGAGAATGCCTTGCTTATATATCACCATATGGAACTTGTTTTCCTCCATGTGGGTCTATCCTTAGCAAACCCATGTGTGACTCACATGTGTGTATTTGAGCAACACAACTCCAATAGCTATGGTGGAGGACTAGTGCTCCATTATATACCTCTTTGTCCTCTCCATCCATCAAAATGAAGCTGAAAACTAAAGTCAATTTGAATTTCAAAACCAGACTGATTTTCAGACAAGATCTCCAGATTTCACATCAGAAAACACTTCGATAGTGCCGCAAAGGGTTTTAAGAATTTTATTTGCATCAACCTATAATATACTACAGAGAGAGAATGAGTTCAGAGTAACATAACATTAACCATAAAACCATGACATCCCATGAAAAGGGTAAGAAAAATAATTAAATCCCTCCAAGGTTTGCTAATGTTGTGATAAACTGCTCATGAACTATATAACTTGACAGAGCATGTATATAGAATGAAGAATTCATCACCGGCTCATTTTGTATCATTCTCTATTTTCCGTCAAAACACATCTACAGAGGTCACCCCTCTCTGATCTTATATTAGTTGTTACTGACCCTTTGAGCCAGAAAAAAGATGCTCAGACGAGATCTATAGGAGCCGAAATGAAAATGGAAGTATATAATGAGATTGATGTGATGAGTCATATAATGAGATTTACTGTGATGTTGGAGTAAAGTGTTATCGCTGAAGAATGTAACTGAAATAAAGACTGCTTGCTTCAATGCAGTGACATAAATGTATTGTACCTCTTTAATAATTTTAGCAGGTGTCCGCTATATGATGGAACTGATCAAAAGAAAGAATTATTAGCAGCAGACATCAATAACTAACTGACGCCATCTTAACATGCAAAACTTTTCTGAGTCACCTTCTCTATTTTTCCAACAGAGAATGAAAAGCTTTTTCCACATTACTGAGAAAATATATAACAGGGCATGCAATGACAATAATCACGATGGACTTGTTGAAGGTCTTATTTTAGAAGGCACCCTTTGGGGATCATCGTACGGTCACCACTCATGCTGAGTTTTAAGTGACTAATCGACATGTCTTCAATATCGTCAGGATGCAATTCATTTCTGTTGTTCAGGCTTCTTCCCATGCCATGTCTTCATCATCTGACAAATGATCATCAACCTCGTCATCAAGTTGCTCCTCAGCACTGAAATCTTCTTCGTCATCATATGGACGGACAACATCCGGCCAATACAGAAAGATTGGTTTGATAAATCTACAAAATGGTGGAAAAGTGTATTTTCAGCGAAATTGTCCCTAAATCAAAGCATGGCATATGAAGTCCTACATGAGAGTATTATTCATTAAAAGTTGCAGAACACAAACCTTTTGGTGTTTTTCAGTAGACATGGGTCAAATGGAAAAAACATGTCAAGTCTTTCTGCTCTACCAAAACCCTTGGAAAGATTTGTTGGGGGAGGCTTACGAAATCCGAGCCGCTATGCGCAATACGAAACCTACACAAGCAATGATATACAAATGCTGAAATACACAAACTACGACGATATAGAAGCAATCACACAACACCGGCAATTACGTGGAAAAACCCCTCCAAGGTGAAGGGTAAAAAACCACGGGCAAATCTTCCACTATAACAATAATGGGTTACACACAATTCTCCCAAATTTGGGGATAACAACAACCTCAAGGTGCCTATAGCACTTGGATATCAATTTTCCTAATTACACTCACCCTAAGGATGGATCAACAATTCATTCATATATAATATGAGATTCACTATCAATTTAAGAATAAGAAGTGATTTGAGATACTTACTACTAGGGTTTGACAAACCCTAGATTTTTCCCCCTTTGAAGAGATGTGGAAATTGATGAATCAATCTTCACCACAATCAACCAAAAGATCCTTCAACAAGAACCCTTTCTTCTCCTCTTCAAGATGCCTCTAATCTCACCAAAAATAGTGGCTTAAATCTCTCTATCTCTTTTTCTCTTCTTCCTCTCTTTCTCTTCTTCTCAAAACAAAGAAGAAAACCCGTGAGAATGAAAAACATTCTCCTGATGCCTTTTGTACACAAAACCAAAATAAAAGGCAGACCCTATGTAGCTACCCCCATTGGTTAAGGGGACTCCGGGACTATTGGGTCCATAAGGAGTAAACCCAACAATCTCCCCCTTACGACTTATGGCAAGGTACCCGTCACCACCAAACCTGCCCTGCTGCAGAAATACACATGCTTGTATTTTGGTAGCGACTTTGTCATCATATCGTAAACCATTGTCATCTGTATGGATCTTCTGAATATACAAGACCTTCTCCTCGAGAACTTCTTGTATCCACTTATACCTAATATTGATGTGCTTGGACCTCGAGTGAAAACTCGAATTCTTGCTGAGATGGATGGCACTCTGGCTGTCACAGTAATCGATGAACCTCTGTTGCTTCACACCGAGTTCTCTAACAAACCTCTTCATCCATATCATCTCCTTGCAACTCTATGTAGCTGCAATGTACTCTGCCTCTGTAGTAGACAATGCCACACATTTTTTTAACTTGGATTGCCAAGAAACAGCTCCCCCTGCATAGGTAAATAAGTAACCCGATGTAGACTTGAGACTGTCTTGAGCACACACAAAATCAATCAATGTAACCAACTAATTCGGCTTGTCACCTCCATAGCACAAACACATATTAGAAGTACCCCTTAAATACCGTAGTATCCATTTCACTGCTTCCCAATGCTCCATAGCAGGATTTGATAGAAATCTGCTTACCACTCCAACTGCATGAGCTATATCCGGCCTTGTACACACCATTGCGTACATCAAACTACCAACTGCGGACGCATAAGGAATTTTCTCCATCTTCCGTTTCTCAACATCATTCACAGGACATTGATCACCAGATAACTTAAAATGGTTTTCAAGTGGACAACTTACCGGCTCAGCCTTGTCCATATTAAATCTTTGCAACACCTTCTCAATGTAGCTTTCTTGTGATAGCCACAACTTCCTCGCTTTCCTATCACGAGTGATCTCCATGCCAAGAATACGCTTTGCTGCACCCAAGTCTTTCATAGCAAAAGACTTGCTCAGATCTGACTTCAACCTGTCAATCTTTTTCTTATCTTTGCCAACAATAAGCATGTCATCAACATATAGCAAAAGAGTAAGAAAATCACCATCAGAAATTTTTTGAATGAATACACAATGATCTGAAGCTGTCCTCTTGTACCCGTGTTCCTTCATGAATGATTTGAACTTCTTGTACCATCTTCTTGGAGCTTGCTTCAAATCATATAGACTCTTATTTAGCTTGCACACCATGTGCTCTTTGCCTTTGACTTCAAAACCCTCAAGTTGTGCCATATACACATCTTCCTCCAACTCACCGTGAAGAAATGCTGTCTTGACATCTAGTTGTTCTATCTCAAGATCCAAACTAGCGGCTATTTCCAAGACAACCCGAATAGAAGAAAATCTCACCACCGGTGAGAAAATCTCGTCAAAGTCAACACCCTTTCTCTGCTCATAACCCTTCACAACTAAGCGTGCTTTGTACCTTGGTTGTGAGTTACCATCTTCAGTCTTGATTCTATACACCCATTTGTTCTTCAGAATTTTCTGGTTCTCAAGCTTGTCAACCAAATCAAAAGTGTCATTCTCATATAAAGAGACAACCTCTTCTTTCATGGATTTCAACCACTTCTGACTTTCAGGAACACTGAGAGCTTCTTCATAAGACTCGTGTTCACCTGCATCTGTGAGCATCACATACTCATGTGGTGGATACTTTGTTGAAGGTAATCTGGTCCTGCTGGATCTTCTCAACTCAGCTTCTGGTTGTTGTTGTTGCTGCACTTCTTTCTCAACATCACCCACTGGAACATCTTCATGAGCTTCATCTTCCATGCCATTACCATCAACATCATCATCATGTTGTTCAAGAGTAGAAACAACTGGATTTGGATCCAAGTTCATATCATCTTGAGGCTTTGGCATCTCAATCTTCTCAAAGTCTTCAATAGTCTGATCTTCTAGGAATACTGCATCCCTACTTCTGATAACCTTCTTCTCAACTGGATCCCAAAATCTATAACCAAACTTCTCTGTTCCATAGCCTAGGAACACACACTGCTTTGCTTTGTCATCAAGCTTTGATCTCTGATCTTTTGGGATATGAACAAATGACCTGCAACCAAACACTTTCAAGTAATCATAAGTAGGCTCTTTGTCTTTCCATACCTTTTCTGCTACTTATCCATCTAGCGGTCTTGAAGGATATCGATTGATCAAATACACAGCAGTATTCATTGCTTCACCAAGAAATGCTTATGCAACTTGGAATGAGATAACATGAACCTTATTCTCTCAAGAATAGTGAGGTTCATCCTCTCTGCAACACCATTATGTTGTGGAGTCTTCGGTACTGATTGTTCATGACGTATACCCATGCTCTTGGAATACACTTCAATTGGCCCAATGTACTCTCCCCCGTTGTCAGAACGAAGGCACTTCAAGGTTCTACCTGTTTCTCTTTCCACCATGCTGTGAAACATCTTGAACACAGGAACAACATCATCTTTGGTCTTGATTGCATATGACCAAACCTTCCTTGAAGCATCATCTATGAAAGTAACAAAATAAACAGCACCACCAAGTGTTTTGACCCTTAAAGGTCCACATACATCAGAATGAACAAGATCAATAATAACAGAATTGCGCTTGGGTAAAGCTTTATGAAAAGAGACTCTAGTTTGTTTACCAACTAAACAATGAGTACACTTACCCAATTGCATACCTTTGGCATTTGGCAAAACTTGTCTTTTGGTGAGGATTTGAATTCCATTCTCACTAAGATGACCAAGTCTTCTATGCCACAGATCGGAGATTGAATCTTTGTCAACATCATTCAACTCACCTTTCAACACCTTCACTTGTGTCTTGTACAATGTGCCACACTTCTTGCCTCTTGCAATAACCATGGATCCCTTGCTTAGGTTCCATTTGCCATCACCCAAGTGATTGTTGTACCCTTCATCATCTAACACTCCTGGTGACATTAGATTCAAACGAAGATCTGGTACATGTCGCACATTTCTGAGAACCAACGTACAGCCAACACTGGTCTCAACCTTCACATCACCCATTCCTACAATTTTCGCAACACCACTGTTGCCCATTCTGACTGACACAAAGTCACCAGCCTTGTAGGTGGTAAATACATCTTCATGAGAAGTAGCATGATAAGATGCACCTGAATCAACTATCCATTCTGAATCAGAACCTGCAAAACTAACACAAACATCATTATAATCTGAGAATACAATGATATCATCATTTGTCACAGTAGCTGCAACAACATTGTCTTGGTTATCATTTCCTTTCCCCTTCTTGTGTTCTTGCTTGACTTCACGCATTCATTTGAATAATGACCTCTCGTATGACAGTTCCAACATTCAACTTCCTTTCTGGACTTTGATTTACCCCTTGACTTGCTACGGCCAACTTGTCTTCTGTCTTTTCTCCTACCCCGATTTTCTGTCACAAGAGCTTATGAATGAGATGAGTCTAGTGACCTTCTTCTAAATTCTTCACTCAGCAAATTGCTAGTTGCAATAGTCATGTTCAACTTCTTGTCTGGAGCAGAATAACTGAGACAATTCCTCAATGGCTCCCAACTGTTTGGTAAAGTATTTATCAACAAATAAGCTTGAAACTCTTCAGGAATTTTGAGGTCCATAGATGTAAGATGATTCATGATCCCCTTAATTTCATTTAAATGTTGCGCCATTGAACTCCCTTCCTTGTAACCCAGCTTTCCAAGATTTTTTAATAGAAGAGCTTTTTCACAAGGAGACTGCTGATCATATATCTCCTCTAACTTGGTCCACAAAGGATATGCTAGTGTCTCACTAGCCACATGATGAAAAAATGCTATCATCAATCCACTGACGAATATAACCAACTGCTTTTCGATTAGTAACCTTTCAATCTTCTGCACTTGTCGCCTCAGGCCTTACTCCCTTACTCTCTATTGGACCATAGAGATCTTTACAATATAACCAGTCTTCCATCTTCGCCTTCCATATGACAAAGTTCTCACCGGTCAAATTGACCATTCTATTACTACACTAGTGGATTATTGGTTTTAAACAACTTCCTGGGATTTAATAAAACGACTTCCTTGGGCTGGTGGTAACTATAGGTGCTGTGAGAAACAGTTGTTTTATAAAAACTTGTCTTTGAAACAACAGTTCTTTTAGGGGATATTTTTGTAAAAAATACAGAGTTTAAAGAACAAATGTGATGGAAAATAGTTTCCATAGCCCTTAAAGAACCACTGTGAGAAAAAATAGTTTCCATAGCCCAAGATTTTTGTCCCACCGAAACTTTATCTAACTTTATCTCTTTTTAATCTACCCTCTGCGCCTCTCTCTTCCATCTTTGTTATCTCTTCCAACAAAGATAAGGGTGAAATACAGATGTACCCCTGTTTTTATGTGCGCATACAGATGTACCCCCGTTTTTTTGAATTTTACAGATGTACTCCTGTTTTGACCGTTTTATTGAAAAAACGGCTAACGGAAAGTTAACCTCCATGTCAGCAGTTAAGTCATGTTAAAAGGACTATTTAGTCCTTTAAATCACCAAGTTCACCGGCAACCTGTTTAACTGTTTTAAATCGCCAATTTAACCTGTTAACTCAGATCGACTGTAACATAAAACCAATGAACAACTCTTAAGATAGAGTTTTTTTTTTTTTTTCATTATTCAATCTAAATCCAACGAACACTACTTCAATTCATTAGAAACTATCACAGAAAACATCATCCATTCTATCTAATCAAAACAAAAATACATAAAACATAACCTAAAAGTAGAAATCAGTTCCAGATATAAGACACTATAGTGGATCCGAATCATCTGATCTTTTATCAATGGGTTTGATACTCTGCTGTTGACCCCTCCATAACTTCAATAGTTGTAGTTCTTGACTTTTCCCTCAAAAATGAGATCTCCCCACAACCATCTTGGGGATCTGTCTATAACCTCAAGTAAACGTTTGATCTGTCTAAGCCCTACAAGGAATCTACAGGTCTTGCCAATCACTTCAATCCAAAGATGTAATGCTGGTTAGTTTCCCTGCAACTTGCGCTCCACTAATGGATTTTCTTATTAGAAGCTTTCCAGCAGTAACACAAAACAAACATCTAAATTTAGGGAAATCGGTGAATCAAAAGTTTACCAGGAACAAAATTAGTCTCAACAACAAGTGGATTAATTGAGTCGAAAAATCATATCATGAATTGGTAAACAAAACAAATGGTTCCATTTATATTTCCTTAGAAGTTATGTTTCTAGTTGTTGATATGACTGCGTAAACAACGTCAGAAATATGGACAAGAGGAACTGTTTGTATGCGACAAGGAAACCTCAACACCTAGTAAGAAGGCTACAATATGAAGCTGCACCAACATGCACACCATCCAACACAAAAATAAAGGGAGCACGTAGCTAATTAAGTGATTCAGGTCATAAACCTGTTGTGAATAAGCATCCAAACTAAAAATTCAAAGAGAATTAGTCATATAAAACAAGTACACAAGCCTAGAGATTTTAGATAATTTCTCTGGATTTAATCTATCCAGTATGAGAATGAGACCACCATTTATATGCACAACAAAGTTAACATGAGTTCCTGATAGTTGTCAAAGTAGCTAACTTAGGTGTTGTCAAAAATACATCAAAAGGCCAGGCAGGCACATAAGAGGACCCATGTCTGAAAATTTTGGTTGCTGGGACACTCAGATATTAAACACTATGTATCTTGGCGAGCTTAGTTAGTGATAAAGAATAAGAATACACACTAGATAGATTGACACGCCTGTAAGGTAATGGTAAACAAATAAGGTAGAAAGAGAGACAAACAACTTACAGTTTCCAGCCGTATGAAAATGCATAGAGAAAACAGTGCCATCAGCCCCATTTTTATCAAAATTATTTCGTAAGCTCCATTCAGGTGTCTCAAAATCCATGTATCCTCTCCTGCAGTTGTTCTTGTCGAGTCCGTGCGAAGCCACTTCGCACTACAATACATCCCACAGATTAACATTATAACCACCAAAATTCCGAAAAGTTTGACACCCAACTATGCAACACTTGTTTTCTCAGCATCCATGGAGTCCATATGTTCATATAAATATAGAGTCAAAGTACCACACTAGTTTCTATCACTAAAATGAACCAAAGAAACATTATTCTTTGGATTTTTAGACTATCTATAAATTCAAAAAACATTAGTAATGCAATCCTATTCTAAAATGAGGTATAATAGAAATGTTGCACAACATGCATACTAGGATTTCCACGAATGTTGATAGAGGAATTTTGGCAACATAACAAACGAGCTGTACAGAGAATTCTAGGACAGTAACAAACATTGATTCAAAACTCATTTTTAACCATATAACTCATTCACAATGCCCAAGTCCCAACAAGATTTCATACAATATACCAAGTTTTCTATAGTATATATAAGTACTGTAAACATAAGTAAATTGAGACATGACCCCACCATACCATTTCCCATTCATTTTCCTTTACTAGCATCTACACAGGTAGTATACCAATTATTGAAGACATTTACAGATCACTATCGTATCAAAACTTGTAATGACGTACAGATAAAATTAGTGCTAGCCAGATTCATTTTCAATACATAAAACTTGTAATCAAAATATCAATACATAAAACTAGGGAGAAAAGAACGAATTCAAACAATTAAAATTGAACCCAGTATCAATCGATTTGGGAAAAGCAGAACTGTGAAACCAATCAAAAAATATCAATTGATTAATTATGAATCCCTAGGGGAAAATGAATCCAATATCAATCTATTACAGCAAAATATACCAAACACAGAAACTCCAAGATCAATTCACCAAATTGAACCTTCTTAGCATCATAATAGCACAAAAATAAGGAAACCCATCATCAAATAAGTCTATACAAACATAAATTTCAAATTAGGGCAATAAATTACTACAGGACGATGAGGAGGAGAAGGAAGATTAATGTATTTCCGTGTAAGTGTAACAAAGATTGCAGGTGTTTGCGTGTTGTTGCTCGGGGAGGAACTGAAGAAGAACAAAAGAAGAAAGAAGAACTTGTTTTCTGTTTAGGGGAAGATGCGTATTAGGTACTGTTGGAAGGATGAGATTCAGTTTCTATAATTTAATTAGAGGACAAAATTGTAATCTTGGAACTCAATTTCTCATCTCGGTCAAGGATAAATTGACCATACGAATGAGTTATTGACTTTTCTAACGTTTCTAGATGGAAAACATCCAACAGGAGTACATTTGTAAATGGGAAAAAAACGGGGGTACATTTTTAAGTCGGGTTTAAATATAGGGGTACATCTGTATATAATCCCAAAGATAATCCCCCTTCTCTTTTCCATTCACTACCAATATACCACCTTCATCACCCCGAGCACACCATATTTTATTCTTCCGCATCTCCATTCACTCAAAATCAGCAACTTAATAATACCCAAAATCCCTAAACCAAAATCTCATCTCCAAAGTATAAGACTTTCAGTTTTTTTTTTTTTTTTTTTTGATTTTTATTGTATTTGATCATAGTAATTGTATTTGGTCATGGTTTTCAGTTTTTAGTTCAGATCCATGATTTGGTCATGTTCTTTATTTATTTGGTGTTCATTTGGTTGGATTTCATATTTTTTTGTCTGGCGAATTCGTGAAATCAAATGGAAGATTTGATATCGAAATAAGGTGGAGAAGATCATATTATAGTGAGTAGTGATGGTGATGGTGTCTATGGTTTGCTTAATTGAAGAGTTGATGGATGTTTTGAGTTTCAATTAGAGATTAAAGGTAGTTAGGGTTCATGTGTTATTCCCCAAAGTGGAAATAGGGTTTCGGTAGAATTGAATTGGGGGAAAAGAAATTATGTGGATGCTGGTTCTTGGGTAAGATTCTAATTTCATATAAGATTGGAATTTTAAGTTTAATTTGCCTAGATTATTGAATTGATGTGTTGTAAATGGTATTGCTTTGAGTTATGAATTGCTTGTAATGATTTGACTTACTTTTCCGGAAGCATAGTATTTTTGTTTCCCAGATCTTCATAAGGAATAAAAATAATTGCAAAGGAAAACAAACACTTCCGTATTTGATCTGTATGGAAGATACAAAGATTCTGCATATTTTCTAGACAAGTCACTTTGATTTTTTAGTCTCATAATTTAGTAGTTGCTTTTGTTCTAATGTATGTTTCTTATAGACAAGTAACATTTTGATAATGTCATGTAACCCAATAGAGGTACTTCTCTGCTTCAATAAAAGAGATCGTGCGGATCAATGGAACAACCAAGTCTATGCTGGCAAGCCATCTCGGGGAATCCATAACAGGATCTATGACAATTAGAGATCATGAGAAGGAACACCGATTCTTTGCTGATAATCTTTCTTTCATTGACAAAAATGTTAGTACTTGTTTTCAAATTTATTATGCAAGCGAGTGGTTGAACCAGCGATTGGAAATACTTTGTATCACTATCCTCTGCTCCACAGCTCTCCTGCTGGTTTTTTTTCCAACAAAAACATTTGGTCCTGGTAGGTGTATGGTTTCTTCTATGCTCTCTATTCTTAAATTTATCTCCGCAACACATTCATATTAATTTTACTAGTACGAGGCATTTAAAATTACCAAAGCAACTAAGTCCTATGACGTACACACTTTAAGCTTATCAACACCTACCATTTGATAGCATGAACCCAAAACTTGTCAACCTAATAACGTACATACTTAATGGGTATAATTGTGGCTTGAGTTTCAGGAAGCCTGATTATTTTTGTCATACAGTGGGAATTCCAAGTTGGCCCTGCTGTTGGTATCTCTGCTGGTGATGAGATATGGGTGGCTCGTTACATTCTTGAGGTAATTAGTACATCAATTTTCAAACATTAAGTTTAATCTATGTTTTTACTCAATGTTATAGGGTGACTGGAACGGGGCTGGTGCTCACTGTAACTACAGGTAATTTAAAGGACCAGCAAGGTAGTTTGGGTACAAAAGAAGCAGGGTAAGTTTTGCATTTTCCAGTGGCTCAATCATCTGAATCTACTTGGTATACATTTACTTACCTTTGGTACTGATCTGTGAAATTCTTGTATAATTTAGGTTAAGTGGAAGGGGTGGGGTTCGGATTGGGATTCATGTGAGCCTGCTACAAACCTTAAGTATGTTCTCATTCTTCTTTGCATTTCCTTTTAGATAGCATACTCAGAGGTTAAAAATCCCACATACTGCCACTACCTGTAAGTGTTTATCCAGTTTGACCAGCATTTGTATGTACTGTAAACACAACATTTATATGCTTCGTATGCGGCCAATATCTTATGATTCAGCCGTTGGAATGTGATGACGTTTTAGCACCTAGGACCTATTTCAGTCTTACTGATGTTATAAAAATTTGAACACAATCGGACATCGTTAGGAACTGGAAACGATAGACTAACTCTGACTCTGTTCATAAAGGAGCGAAATCTGAACAGTCCACTTACCCATGATATTTCTCGTTACTCGGTTATCGGAATAAGCTAGAACTTTTATATGTGGTGGGAAATGTTGTTAGTAAGGTGTGGTATAAAATTCAGCAGGAACAAATAATATTTGTTAGTCGAAAACGTATGGAAGTTGTGCCTGAATTCTGCAGGTCCGTAGTGCAGGCAGTCTAGTTCGAGTATGCATATATTTTTAACTAACCGTTAGAATACTGTGATCTTTCTATAGATTTTAGTTCTATGAGTCATATAGATTCTGTAAACTTTTTACGACGATCGGGTAATATTAGCTTCTGAAAACCATAAATAAATCGTGACTGCACTCTGTAAGCAGAAATCCTGTGCAGCCTTGGATTTCTCACTTTCTCTTTGAATTCTTTAGTTCAGCTATGGAGATGCATTTGATGTGGTTGTTTTTGTGCCATTTCACTGAGTACCATCTCTTTTACAAGAAGTGAACTTGCTGCACTTTTTATTGCAGGTGCTCTCCGGCATTCATTGCAGGACAGGTTAAGTAAGAGTGTTCCTGGGAAGGGACGTGCAGATGAAATATATCTGAAGCTTCGCACTAGTACAGGTTGGTCCTTTAAGTTCCGGTTCCTATTATTGTCTTTTTTTATCAATTAAAGTAAAATTGCTCCCTTGTTGTCCTGTTTTCCTAGTGACAAGAACTTACCCGCGTATTTACTGGTATAGCTTCCCTTTGACCGACGAACTAAGAAGTTTTCTTCTTGGAAAGATCTCACTCCGGAATACATCTGATATCCCATGGGTTGCTTTGATTGGTCAATCTGTATCTATAGCTTCTGCACAATCTGGGTCGGTTGGTTCAGAGAATTCATTGGAAACCGCTTGGCGTGCTGAAAGTGAAAGTCTTAAATCTATATTGACTGGAGCTCCTCAAAGCAAGCTTGGTAGAGTAGCTTTGGTGGATTCTCTTGCTCAACATATTCGTAAGCGTATGAAAATCAGGCTTCCTAACATCCTTTCTGGGTAGGTGCATTAGTTCCCAACATACCTTTTAGTTCTTTATCTTTGGCAGCAGATTCATGCATATTGATTAGTGGCAGTGGACAATTGGGGCTTGACTTCCTATCTAAAATTTTTGTATATAACAACCTATTAATACTTCGTAGTGTTTTTATTGTGATTGGATGCAGAAAGATGATAATTTTTGCTCGAAACTGTTTTGTAGGTTACAGGGTAAGTCTCAAATAGTTAAGGATGGGTTAGTACAGCTTGGCAAACAAGTGGTCCATAGTTCTGAAGGTACACGATCCCTAGCTTTGGAGCTCTGTCGTGAATTTGAGGATATATTTCTACAACATATTGCCACTGGTGAGGTATGTAACATACATCAATTGTGCACATACTCGTATCTCTGAACTAGGGGACTCCCTCTCTCATCGATCTCAAACAGTAAAATCCCTTTTGGTGGATACAGAACAAAATCATAATCGTAAACCCTGATATGAAACTTCTATGGCATAAAGGTTTCAGATGGTAGTTGGCAAGTACATTATTTTTGAAGGTCAGTAATGCCAACTTCATGTGTTTGACGAGCATTTAATTTTTTAATTTATCTATTGATAAAACAAGTCTGAATCTGGTTTCAGTTTTACTGTTTTTCTTTGTTTGCAATGTCGGAACTAGGATCCTTATTTCTATAGTATTTTAAGTTACTTGTTGGAATCGTTGTATGTAATTTTTGTTCAATCTTCTGTCTTTTGTTCCTGGTTTTGTATGCTAAGTAGATGGAATTCATTTATTTTCTGTAAGTTTCAATTTCAGTGGATAATTTTATGTGTAGGTGCATGGAAAAGGTGTCAAGTAGTTGTTCATTAATATAGTCTTGGTTTTTAATTGCAGGTTAAGACGGGAGTGATGAAATATTTTGAAGCTTTTTGATTTGTTAAGTTTGCTAGTAAATGAAGTGATGTCTGTAGTAAGCTGCTAGCTCGCATGGAAAGATTTTGAAGCTTTTTGATTTGTTAAGTTTTTAAAAGGAAGGTTGAGCATTTTTTTACATATGGTTGAAATTTTCTGATTTAGAACTTAAAAGATATGATAATAGAAGTTGTAAACATACTCATTTTAATACAGATCAAGTTTTAAAGTCATCAGTTTAATTTTGTAAAATTCAGTTATGAATTCATTCCTGTTGATTTTATTCTAGATTCAGCTTTAATTGACTCAGCTTCAGATTCAGTTGACTCAGCTTCAGATTTAGCTGAATCAAATCCTTTTTTTTTGTTAAATATAATCGATATAAACCACCGTGTCTATCAGTAGAATCGTTTGACTGTTAGAAGAAGTGGTTTTTTTAAAGATTTCAACTTCTGTGAGACACAGTCGTTTTGGAAAAAACTACTCCTAGATTCCAACTGATGAACACATTCGTTTTTTGTGATATTACCTCTAATTCTGGCAGTGGTTTAACTTCCATTTTCCACTAGTGCTAGTGCTAGCTTCCGCCATTTCACAGGATTAGCTCAACCCAAAAGCTCTGATACCACTTGTTGGTGGAGGCTTACGAAATCCGATCCGCTATGCGCAATACGAAACCTACACAAGCAATGATATACAAATGCGGAAATACACAAACTACGACGATATAGAAGCAATCACACAACACCGGAAATTACGTGGAAAAACCCCTCCAAGGTGAAGGGTAAAAAACCACGGGAAAATCTTCCACTATAACAATAATGGGTTACACACAATTCTCCCAAATTTGGGGATAACAACAACCTCAAGGTGCCTATAGAACTTGGATATCAATTTGCCTAATTAAACTCACCCCTAAGGATGGATCAACAATTCATTCATATATAATATGAGATTCACTATCAATTTAAGAATAAGAAGTGATTTGAGATACTTACTACTAGAGTTTGACAAACCCTAGATTTTTCCACCTTTGAAGAGATGTCGAAATTGATGAATCAATATTCACCACAATCAACCAAAAGATCCTTCAACAAGAACCCTTTCTTCTCCTCTTCAAGATGCCTCTAATCTCACCAAAAATGGTGGCTTAAATCTCTCTATCTCTTTTTCTCTTCTTCCTCTCTTTCTCTTCTTCTCAAAACAAAGAAGAAAACCCGTGAGAATGAAAAATATTCTCCTGATGCCTTTTGTACACAAAACCAAAACAAAAGGCAGACCCTATGTAGCTACCCCCATTGGTTAAGGGGACTCCGGGACTATTGGGTCCATAAGGAGTAAACCCAACAAGATTTGACACGAGCAAGTTCTTAAAAAGAAAGAACTCAGATGTGGTGAACAGATAAGCAACTTTTTCCTGCTTCAGAAATTCCTCCACAACAAAAAGCTGACAGACCTATTTAAGAACGAGGAGGGGAAATGACTTCATGAGAACAAGATAACTACGATATCTTTATTGAAAAGTATAAAAGAGTGTATTGGCCCTGATTTAGTGTTACACCAAGATAGACAAGGTTCAATGTGGTACCAACAAGTTATGGAAGTGGTCATGATGCACTAATAATTAACTTCCCATTTTAAATTAGTGCAATGGTTCTGCAAGAAAATTAGGGATGGATGAAAATCCTTAATAAGTCTAACTTCTACAAGGTGTCTCGCAGAAACACCTTCGAGACTTACCTATATGAGTATGGAAATCAGGCCGTTTCCTAAGAGAAAAAGACCGTTCTCTGAGAGACTCATGAATACAGGATAAGCACATGGCCATTAATGTGCTGGCTACAGAACACACAATCACAGGAATCAGTATGTGTTGAGATTCCGGTTTTATCATATGAGGTACTTGGTTCAAGACTGGTTTCACCACTGAACCCCGATAAGGCTTTGAATTTCTTACTTTAAGTGAAGGTTCAAATCCAAAAGATACCTATCATTTATGTGCTGATTTCTACGAAGATGCTTATTTCCCAACTACGCTAGAACTACGTTGGCTTGATCCCACTCGGGTACGTAGGTAGTCACTTCGGTGATGCAGTCGCTCCGATTTAAAAGTTTTTTAACTTTGTTTTATGTTTTTTTGAAAATAGGGGGAGAATGTTGGAATATTTTCAACTTTACGGGTACGAAACTGTTACGACAGTTACAAAACATATCCAGAAAGTTCAAATCCAACAGACACCATTAATGTCTGTTGATGAAGGAACTCATCGTTTCAGAGAAACCTGTTGGTGAAAAGATGTCTTTTCCCAACAGATGCAAAACCCTCTATAAATAGCATCTCCAAAAACTTGTTTCATAACTTAATCAAAACTTCTTTCTCTCTAAGCATCTTCAGAAACAAATACTGTGTGTTCTTGGTTGGATCAAGGGAGTACAACTCTTGAATTCAACAACGTTGTTTGGGCTTCATTCTATCCTGAAGGCAATATTTCATTGACCAATTGTACTCGCCATTATTTGGGAAGGGTAGAAATAATTGCTGAAAAGAATCGTAAGAGCTTGAAGCTTGTGTTACAACTTTCTTTTCAATCTCTGTTTTCATCCTCTATTACCCTGTATTTTCCAACAGAAGATGCGAGTGGTTAACCTTCAACGGATCCAAAGGGTGCAGGAAGATAAGTTGTAGCGGAAATCCAAATATTAGCGTTCTATGATCAGGATCATCCAACATTTCCCGCATGTGGTAGCAGAGCACGTACATTATGGCCTATAGAGATGAAAACCAAAAACAAATACTAATAAGGAAAATTCTAAATACAAAAAAAACTCTTAACCAAAAACGGAATGGCTTTTGGGAGAAAAATACTCCATCCTTTTGTAATAAAAGCATACTATTACCTTATCATTTTAGCCCAGTATTTAAATCACAGCTTGTTCAGAATCGTTCTGACAAACAATGTGCATGCATACTCAAATCATGTAGAATACACAATCATGTATATCACTTTTTTTTTATTAGAAGCAACGAGCCTTGAACTGGAGAAGAATCACAATTTTACCAACAGTTCTAAATGAAACAATCATTAAAAACTCTTTACTAAAAATGATTATTCAAGAGAAGCATTTAAGGAAAAACTTTTTCAGAATCCTTCCCCAAATTACTGTCCATGGATACTCAAATCATGTTTATCACTTCTGTTTATTACCGAGCCTTGAACTGGAGAAGAAACAGAGCAATTTACCTGGCATCCTGAATAAAAAAGTGTATGGGCTTCCGGATTTAATGTTTTCTCTTAGCATCAACGAACCCACAGTATTCAACGCGAAGGCAGTTTTTGGGTATACCAAAAACATTTTGGGCATACCAAGTAAGACAAAATAGGAGTGTAAATAGCAATATTAGAAGCCCCTTAACCAATTTTTTTTTGGTAATGGCAAATATGCCCTTTTAGAATTAGTGTTAATAGTAATGATTAGGTAAAATAAATCTGATTAGTGATTAGTTTTAAGATTACTTGCCACTATCCGGGGGGGTTTGGGGTTTGGTTTTGATCTTCAGAATGTTGATTTTTTTCCAACATATCTTATGTTTAATCTCGCTTTTGTAGGTTAAAATCATCAAAAGTTTGTGTTTTTTCACTAAGGTTCGGCGAGTTTGGATGAACAGTTCGGCTAGCTGGAAGTGTTGATTAAGAGCCGAACCTACCTAGTTCGGCTCGTTTTGAATTGTCCAAATAAGCCGAACCCTAAACTGAATGTCGGAAGAAAAAATGTTTAGGGTTCGAAACTTATATTTAGAAATTAAATAAGCGCCGAACCTGTTGGAAACACATTGTTCGGCTGTTTGAATAAGTAGAATATAAGCCGAACCTGATCATGTACATTCCTGGGTTAATAATTTTGTATTGGTTCGGTACATATTATGATTATCGAATACGCCGAACCCCTACGCATCTCTTTCTGTGACTAGGTTCGGCTTGAAATTGCATGAAATTTCAAGCCGAATTGTTCATATACACTTACAGGAAGATTTTGTGAAGAATAGTTCGGCTAAAAACACAACTTAATTGTGAGCCGAATCTTATAAATGCACTAGGTTCGTCAAATATTATGATTATCGTACAAGCCGAACCTAACCATTAATTTTTCTTTAGAGCATCTAAAAATGTTCGGCACATATTATGATTATCGTACAAGCCGAACCTAACCATTAAGGGTAAGGACATATTAGTAATTTAAATTGTTTGAGGATATATAAGTAATTACACTACCCCTTATTTTTCCACCCAGGGTGGAAAAAAAAATTTGTATGCCCAAAAACTGCCTTTTTCAACGGACCACTTTACTAGCCTGAATGTAATTAAGTGGGAAAATAAAAACCTGTCAATACCTTTTACTAGCCTGAATGTAATTGGGAGTAGTTAATGGTTTTTGTGTCTTTGTTTTTGTTTTTGTCTTTGGGCCTGGTTGTTTTGGCCTGTAGTCGAGCTTTGTAGTGGCCTGCAATGGCTTTTTCTTGAGATATGTTTTTGGGTATACCAAAAAATTACCAGGCATACTTAAGGTTAGGCTCAAAACTAATTTTTTGCCTAGGTTTCCAAGGTTCGGCTGATAAGTTGTGAGCCGAACCTCAACAAAATATATGCCCGGTAATTTTTTGATATTCCCAAAAACAACTTTCTTTTTCTTTCCTTCTACCTCTTGGTAGTTAGTTCTTTTTAATATAACCTTCTTGTTCGGAAAAAAAAAACATTTAATAGGGAGTCGAATATCTAATTTCATATATCCGCGGAGAACATTGTCTGTCTATTTCCAAGTAACTCCCAACCTTTCGTTGGTCATCAATCATCAAAAAAACAAAACGCTGGGGGTTTACTACCTCCTCAACCGTTGGGATGCGGAGCAAAAAATAAATCATATAACTTCATCAAGCACGGATCTAAAATGATGAATTCATCACCAACTTGTTTCGATTTATTTTATTTTTTCTTGCAATTTTTTTATATATATATATAAGGTCATACCTCATAGTAAGTAATATCATTACCAAACCTTAGAAGTTGAATTGAAAATTGAAAGACAATGCAATGGACATTAACATCCAAGGAAGAAACTACCACAAAGATATCCGTTCTCCTCATGCTTGCTTTTTTTTAATCTCGCACCTACTATCAAAAAAAATTGAACCAAGATGATTTTTTTTTTTTGGCGATTTTCAAACTTCAATAATGCAAGTGTCAAACTGCAAATGTAAGATGAACATATTTTTCTAGAATTGTGCTCACTGGTGTGATATCTGCGTTGCAAGTATACAAATTCTAGAACCATCCACAGAGGATTCATCTAAATTTGGCTTTAAAATTGCTAATTTACTGTAATGCGAAGATTTCTATGAAATTCACACACGATTATTACGAACCCAAACCCAATTTAGAGGAAGTATGATGATTTGTAAACTTAATCCCAACTCGGAAATCAAATTTTAGGCATGTTCGCACTGCAATCTTGCCAAAAGGCCATTTAAACGTTACAGTGCTTACACATTATGATCGTGAGATTGCTAAAAATGCGCAGCATTATGGATGCTCTGCATGCGCTAAGAGTGCTAATGTTGTGTAACCTGCTCATGATTTATGTACCTTCACCGAGCACGAATATATGTGATGAATAACCATCAGGGGTTAGCCCAGTTGAGCAGGAGCCTGACTCTCAAATAGGAGGTCAGCGGTTCGAGTCTCCACTCAAGTGTAATTTAAAAACTAACTTTAACATGGGTTCTAGAAGGGCCGAGTTTGCTCAGTGGGGGCGAGCCGGTGGCTACCCTGCCAGGGGCAGGACGGGCCTATGCCTTAGCATCAAAAATAAAAATAAAAATATATATATATGTGATGAATCAATCCATTTGGCATCATTGTCAATTTACCGTTAAACATGCATAAAAACAGGCCACCTCTCTAGAGGATATTGTTGAGGATATTGCACAAAACACATTTATGGGAGTTTTTTTTTTTTACATTTACAGAATCATAAGTGAATGCTGCATACAAGTGAGGTTAGAATTAAAATGAAACCGAGATATATTGTGATGTTGGAGTAAATTGAAATCAACAACGAATAAGACTGCTAGATGAGGATTGTGGTGAAATTGTATTGGTTGATTCTTCAAAATACAATTTCAGGATTTGGAAAATAGAAAGAATCTTGGAGACGGTAAAGAGACTCAAGTCTATATTGTATAGCTTTACTTCAGGCATCTCAAATCTTGTACCTAAATATCAGCTTTCCAACAAAATAGAATTCATTCGCAAACTGAGTTTATAGGGAAAACGAGAAAAAACAGGTTTAGAGAGAGTTACATATATTTTCGAAAGACTTTGTTTATCAAGATGGAGGAGGAATAGTGCCCCATAATACCTCTTTGTCCACTCCATCCATCAAAATGAGAAACACTTCCACAGTGCCGCAAAGGGTTTCAAGAATTTTAGTTAAAACCAAGACATCCCATGAAAATATTAAAAACTGCACTTGAATTCTCTTTTGACAGAACCATTATCTAATCGGATGGTCCAAATTCAAACTTTATACACCAAATTGATGTGGCGCACACCAAATTGGATTTGAATTCTGTTAGTTAGTTTTAACTTTTAATTAGTGTTGTCGCCATTAAAAGGGGAGATACTGCACAAAGCTGTAATATGTATTACTGTATTTGTTTCCGTTCACGTTTTTTTATGAACAATCAGACCACATTTTATTCAACCAAAAAAGGTGATTACACGATTTCTTACAAGAAAAAGATCATCGAAATACAAGAAAGTCAGATCCCAGAGATAAGAAGAATAATTAGGAAGAATGTAAGAACAATAACCAAATCCTTAAAGTGGAAAAAAACAAAAATTCCTAGCCTCAATCCTGAAGATCTAAAGGCTCCAAAATCTTCGTGGTTGCTAAAGTTATCCACTTACATCGTGGTAATACAGACTCTTCAAGTGTTCTAATGTTGTTATAAACTGCTCATGAATCATTTAACTTCACCAAGCATGTATATAGTAGAATGATGAATTCACCACCACCAAGTCATTTTTTATCATTTTCTATTTTTTGTAAATACTATAAGAGGTCACGTCTGTGATCTTTGAATCCAGGAAGAAAAAAAAAATGCACGTAAAGATATGTATATGATAATGAAATTGAGTTAAACTGTGATGTTGGAGTAAATTGATATCAGTGAGGAATATGATGTTGAGTTTGAGAAGCTAGGTGGGCACTAATTTTACTTATGAAAACTTTAATTTATATTGATCACAAGTAAAATGATTACAAACTTAGCTAACTCACTCGCAGACAACACAACCTTACACCTACTGACTTTACTTGAAGTTATTAACAACTTCACTTACTTCACTCGATCTCTCAACTCTCACTTGATCGATGCTTACAAATGAGGATAGCATCCTCTATTTATAGTGGCTTGGAGAACAATCTAGAGACTCAAAAAGAACCGACTATACAAG
This sequence comes from Papaver bracteatum, assembly GCA_023529315.1. NCBI lineage: Eukaryota > Viridiplantae > Streptophyta > Magnoliopsida > Ranunculales > Papaveraceae > Papaver > Papaver bracteatum. Next base: position 96,682 of record JAJJWX010001430.1, on the reverse strand, counting down.
ACCTTTCTAGAAATCCTACTATAATTGACTCTAGATATTTCTAATTGTAGAAATTTTGACCAACCTTAGATATTTCTAGATTAATCTAGATAGGTGTGAACATTTGACTAAGTCGGTGGTGAATATTCAACACTCCCCCTCAACACCGACTTTTCCACTTCACCTATAGTGTTTCTCGCGATCATTGTTTGACCAGGTGAGCAGACTTCTTTCGCATTTGGTTTGTGTGTCCGTTCTTGCTTCCATAGACGTGTGCCTTCGCCTTTTTCTGGTGCTGGATCTTTCTTGATTCTTGGAGTACCACTCTCTCGCATTGTTATTTACTCCTTATTCTGTTCTCTATGTATACTTCGTACATTTTCGTCTCTGACCATAGAAGCTAATTTAAATTCCTTTGTGTTTTCACCTTGTGCTTGGCTTCCGGTAGTTGCATCAATAGTAACATATTTGGCCCGTCTTACATGGTCAGCAATATAACCTACGTCTTCCTCTGTTGCATTTTCAGTCACGTCTTGCATTTGTAGTGCTTTAACATCTGGAACATGATACACCTTCTCAAGTTTGTGAGGGACCATTATCGGGTTACCAATATGAGTTATTGGTAACTTTGAATCGTCTGTCGTTACCACCACACGATCTCCATTGTTCTCACACATGTCAGGCAACATCTCTTTGTCACCATTGATGAGATTTGAGCACATCGAATCGTCAATCCAGTCGTACTCGTAGTTCACTCCTCCACTATTAATAACTGCAGCTAGTGCTTCTTCACTTCCGGGCTTGTCAAAGTCTATTTCTAGTTCTTCGACCAATTCAGTCTGCGCGATTGATGCTTGCATATCCTACTCTTCTTCACTATCAACTTGACAACTATCTACGGTCGCCAAGTTTCCTTCTGTCGGCTTCTTTTTCTTAAACCAACAATCTTTTGCAAAGTGACCACACTTGCCGCAATGGTAACACGTACGATCTTGTTCTCTGTCAGAGTCATCACACGACTCTTCCGAGTTCTCACTCTTGTGAGCTCTCCCTCGACGAGAGTTCTTCTCCTGCGGATATTTTGGTCAATCCCCTTTGTCTTTCTTTCTAAATTTTCTTTTACTTTTACTATTGAAGAGTGCCTCCACTTCATTTCAAACAGAGATACTGCTAAATCGTTTTAGCAGAGTCTCCTGGGCTACTAATAAATTTTCTATCTCTGTTTGGGAAGGTTTATTTTTCCACTCTTGTGTACAAGTGACATGAAACTGGTATTCCGGTCTTAACCCATTTACTATTATTCTTAATAATTTTTCTTCTGAAATCTTATTTGCCGGATCTGGCAAAGATATTTCATTTGTTAAATTTCTCATTTTCATAAAGTATTGGTTAATCGGATTACTTTCTTGCCTTGAGTTCATCAACTCACTTTCCAGCAGTTGGAGACGAGCATCATTATTCCTTGAGAACAACTTGTTGAGAGCATCCCATGCTTCCTTCGGTGTGGCCGCATCCTCAATGTGATCCAATAACTCATCCTCGATGGTTATTTTGATAACGTACATAACTTTCCCAGCTTTCATACGCCATTTCCTCACAACTTCTATATTTTCCTTTGGTGGAGATACTGTGTCACTACCACCGACAACCTCCCAGAGGTCCTGTCCCTTTAAATAGGACTTAATACGCGACTGCCAGTACTTGTGGGTGGTTTGGTTGAGCCTAACAACTCCGGATTCGGTAATGAGATCCGCCATAGTGATCCTTGCGACACTCTATCGCAACTTCTATGGTTCCTGAACAACAAACTCACACTCACTGTGACTCTTGCGACACCCTATCGCAACTTGTATGGTCTGACAAACAACTCACAGTCCTCGACTGTACACTATCACCGATATGATCTCAACTCTGTGGCGTCCCTGACCGTCCCGCTTTAATACCAAATGTTGAGTTTGAGAAACTAGGTGGGCACTAATTTTACTTATGAAAACTTTAATTTATATTGATCACAAGTAAAATGATTACAAACTTAGCTAACTCACTCGCAGACAACACAACCTCACACCTACTGACCTTACTTGAAGTTATTAACAACTTCACTTACTTTACTCGATCTCTCAACGCTCACTTGATCGATGCTTACAAATGAGGATAGCATCCTATAGTGGCTTAGAGAACAATCTAGAGACTCAAAAAGAACCGACCATACAAGACCTTTCTAGAAAGCCTATTATAACTGACTCTAGATATTTCTAACTCTAGAAATTTTGACCAACCTTAGATATTTCTAGATTAATCTAGATAGGTGTGAACATTTGACTATGTCGGTGGTGAATATTCAACACTCCCCCTCAACACCGACTTTTCCACTTCACCTATAGTGTTTCTCGCGATCATTGTTTGACCAGGTGAGCAGACTTCTTTCGCATTTGGTTTGTGTGTCCGTTCTTGCCTCCGTAGACGTGTGCCTTTGCCTTTTTCTGGTGCTGGATCTTTCTTGATTCTTGGAGTACCACTCTCTCGCATTGTTATTTACTCCTTATTCTGTTCTCTATGTATACTTCGTACATTTTCGTCTCTGACCATAGAAGCTAATTTAAATTCCTTTGTGTTTTCACCTTGTGCTTGGCTTCCGGTAGTTGCATCAATAGTAACATATTTGGCCCGTCTTACATGGTCAGCAATATAACCTACGTCTTCCTCTGTTGCATTTTCAGTCACGTCTTGCATTTGTAGTGCTTTAACATCTGGAACATGATACACCTTCTCAGGTTTGTGAGGGACCATTATCGGGTTACCAATATGATTTATTGGTAACTTTGAATCGTCTGTCGTTACCACCACACGATCTCCATTGTTCTCACACATGTCAGGCAACATCTCTTTGTCACCATTGATGAGATTTGAGCACATCGAATCGTCAATCCAGTCGTACTCGTAGTTCACTCCTCCACTATTAATAACCTAGGCTAGTGCTTCTTCACTTCCGGGCTTGTCAAAGTCTATTTCTAGTTCTTCGACCAATTCAGTCTGCGCGATTGATGCTTGCATATCCTACTCTTCTTCACTATCAACTTGACAACTATCTACGGTCGCCAAGTTTCCTTCTGTCGGCTTCTTTTTCTTAAACCAACAATCTTTTGCAAAGTGACCACACTTGCCGCAATGGTAACACGTACGATCTTGTTCTCTGTCAGAGTCATCACACGACTCTTCCGAGTTCTCACTCTTGTGAGCTCTCCCTCGACGAGAGTTCTTCTCCTGCGGATATTTTGGTCAATCCCCTTTGTCTTTCTTTCTAAATTTTCTTTTACTTTTACTATTGAAGAGTGCCTCCACTTCATTTCAAACAGAGATACTGCTAAATCGTTTTAGCAGAGTCTCCTGGTCTACTAATAAATTTTCTATCTCTGTTAGGGAAGGTTTATTTTTCCACTCTTGTGTACAAGTGACATGAAACTGGTATTCCGGTCTTAACCCATTTACTATTATTCTTAATAATTTTTCTTCTGAAATCTTATTTGCCGGATCTGGCAAAGATATTTCTTTTGTTAAATTTCTCATTTTCATAAAGTATTGGTTAATCGGCTTACTTTCTTGCCTTGAGTTCATCAACTCACTTTCCAGCAGTTGGAGACGAGCATCATTATTCCTTGAGAACAACTTGTTGAGAGCATCCCATGCTTCCTTCGGCGTGGCCGCATCCTCAATGTGATCCAATAACTCATCCTCGATGGTTATTTTGATAACGTACATAACTTTCCCAGCTTTCATACGCCATTTCCTCACAACTTCTATATTTTCCTTTGGTGGAGATACTGTGTCACTACCACCGACAACCTCCCAGAGGTCCTGTCCCTTTAAATAGGACTTAATACGCGACTGCCAGTACTTGTGGGTGGTTTGGTTGAGCCTAACAACTCCGGATTCGGTAATGAGATCCGCCATAGTGATCCTTGCGACACTCTATCGCAACTTCTATGGTTCCTGACCAACAAACTCACACTCACTGTGACTCTTGCGACACCCTATCGCAACTTGTATGGTCTGACAAACAACTCACAGTCCTCGACTGTACACTATCACCGATATGATCTCAACTCTGCGGCGTCCCTGACCGTCCCGCTTTAATACCAAATGTTGAGTTTGAGAAACTAGGTGGGCACTAATTTTACTTATGAAAACTTTAATTTATATTGATCACAAGTAAAATGATTACAAACTTAGCTAACTCACTCGCAGACAACACAACCTCACACCTACTGACCTTACTTGAAGTTATTAACAACTTCACTTACTTTAATCGATCTCTCAACGCTCACTTGATCGATGCTTACAAATGAGGATAGCATCCTATAGTGGCTTAGAGAACAATCTAGAGACTCAAAAAGAACCGACCATACAAGACCTTTCTAGAAAGCCTATTATAACTGACTCTAGATATTTCTAACTCTAGAAATTTTGACCAACCTTAGATATTTCTAGATTAATCTAGATAGGTGTGAACATTTGACTATGTCGGTGGTGAATATTCAACACTCCCCCTCAACACCGACTTTTCCACTTCACCTATAGTGTTTCTCGCGATCATTGTTTGACCAGGTGAGCAGACTTCTTTCGCATTTGGTTTGTGTGTCCGTTCTTGCCTCCGTAGACGTGTGCCTTTGCCTTTTTCTCAGTCTTTGGATCTTTCTTGATTCTTGAGTACCACTCTCTCGCATTGTTATTTACTCCTTATTCTGTTCTCTATGTATACTTCGTACATTTTCGTCTCTGACCATAGAAGCTAATTTAAATTCCTTTGTGTTTTCACCTTGTGCTTGGCTTAGGTAGTTGCATCAATAGTAACATATTTGGCCCGTCTTACATGGTCAAGAATATAACCTACGTCTTCCTCGCGTTGCATTTTCAGTCACGTCTTGCATTTGTAGTGCTTTAACATCTGGAACATGATACACCTTCTCAGGTTTGTGAGGGACCATTATCGGGTTACCAATATGAGTTATTGGTAACTTTGAATCGTCTGTCGTTACCACCACACGATCTCCATTGTTCTCACACATGTCAGGCAACATCTCTTTGTCACCATTGATGAGATTTGAGCACATCGAATCGTCAATCCAGTCGTACTCGTAGTTCACTCCTCCACTATTAATAACTATGCTAGTGCTTCTTCACTTCCGGGCTTGTCAAAGTCTATTTCTAGTTCTTCGACCAATTCAGTCTGCACGATTGATGCTTGCATATCCTACTCTTCTTCACTATCAACTTGACAACTATCTACGGTCGCCAAGTTTCCTTCTGTCGGCTTCTTTTTCTTAAACCAACAATCTTTTGCAAAGTGACCACACTTGCCGCAATGGTAACACGTACGATCTTGTTCTCTGTCAGAGTCACCACACGACACTTTCGAGTTCTCACTCTTGTGATCTCTCCCTCGACGAGAGTTCTTCTCCTGCGGATATTTTGGTCAATCCCCTTTGTCTTTCTTTCTAAATTTTCTTTTACTTTTACTATTGAAGAGTGCCTCCACTTCATTTCAAACAGAGATACTGCTAAATCGTTTTAGCAGAGTCTCCTGGGCTACTAATAAATTTTCTATCTCTGTTAGGGAAGGTTTATTTTTCCACTCTTGTGTACAAGTGACATGAAACTGGTATTCCGGTCTTAACCCATTTACTATTATTCTTAATAATTTTTCTTCTGAAATCTTATTTGCCGGATCTGGCAAAGATATTTCTTTTGTTAAATTTCTCATTTTCATAAAGTATTGGTTAATCGGCGTACTTTCTTGCCTTGAGTTCATCAACTCACTTTCCAGCAGTTGGAGACGAGCATCATTATTCCTTGAGAACAACTTGTTGAGAGCATCCCATGCTTCCTTCGGCGTGGCCGCATCCTCAATGTGATCCAATAACTCATCCTCGATGGTTATTTTGATAACGTACATAACTTTCCCAGCTTTCATCGCCATTTCCTCACAACTTCTATATTTTCCTTTGGTGGAGATCTTGTGTCACTACCACCGACAACCTCCCCGAGAGGTCCTGTCCCTTTAAATAGGACTTAATACGCGATTGCCCGATTTGTGGGTGGTTTGGTTGAGCCTAACAACTCCGGATTCGGTAATGAGATCCGCCATAGTGATCCTTGCGACACTCTATCGCAACTTCTATGGTTCCTGACCAACAAACTCACACTCACTGTGACTCTTGCGACACCCTATCGCAACTTGTATGGTCCGACCAACACACTCACAGTCCTCGACTGTACACTATCACAGATATGATCTCAATTCTGCGGCGTACCTGACCGTCCCGCTATGATACCAAATGTTGAGTTTGAGAAACTAGGTGGGCACTAATTTTACTTATGAAAACTTTAATTTATATTGATCACAAGTAAAATGATTACAAACTTAGCTAACTCACTCGCAGACAACACAACCTCACACCTACTGACCTTACTTGAAGTTATTAACAACTTCACTTACTTTACTCGATCTCTCAACGCTCACTTGATCGATGCTTACAAATGAGGATAGCATCCTATAGTGGCTTAGAGAACAATCTAGAGACTCAAAAAGAACCGACCATACAAGACCTTTCTAGAAAGCCTATTATAACTGACTCTAGATATTTCTAACTCTAGAAATTTTGACCAACCTTAGATATTTCTAGATTAATCTAGATAGGTGTGAATACTTGACTAAGTCGGTGGTGAATATTCAACATATGACCGCTCAGCTAGGAATTATTAATTGCTTCATGTATGCTTAGGTTGGGGATTTGGAAAAACAAGATACACTCAGACTACGAATTTTAACGCAAGCCTATTTCTATGTTTTAGTACTTATGAATCATGATAGATCGAATTTTATGTTTTCAGTTCAACCTCATATAAAATAACAGAGAATTTGTATAGTTACAAATCCATATTAATATTTAGAATCATAATTTATTTGATCTTTCCAACAATAGAGAATATGCTGGGAAGATTTGGGATTACTGTGGTCATCTTCTTTGAGGTACCAAGGGGGTTATGTGCTTCTGATAATAAATCCTCAAAAATAGTATATTTGCCTTGCTATTTAACGCTCAAGAATATATATATTAGATCGAAAAATTTGGTCCCAAGTAATTCACGGCACTTCAAAGGCTGAAGGTCTGATTCCAGAAGGCATCCTCTTGGGATCATCGTACGGTCACCTCTCATTCTGAATTTTAAGGGAGTCTTCAATATCGTCAGGATGCAATTCATTTATGTTGTTCAGGCTTCTTCCCATGCCATGTCTTCATCATCTGACAAATGATCATCAACCTCGTCATCAAGTTGCTCCTCGGCACTGAAATCTTCTTCGTCATCATATGGACGGACAACATCCGGCCAATACAGAAAGATTGGTTTGATAAATCTACAAAAAGGTGGAAAAGTGTATTTTCAGCGAACTTGTTCCTAAATCAAAGCATGGCATATGAAGTCTTACATGAGAGTATTATTCATTAAAAGTTGCAGAACACAAACCTTTTAGTGTTTTTCAGTAGACATGGGTCAAACGGAAAATACATGTCAAGTCTTTCTGCTCTACCAAAACCCTTGGAAAGATCTGACACGAGCAAGTTCTTAAAAAGAAAGAACTCAGATGTGGTGAACAGAGAAGCAGCTTTTGCCTGCTTCAGAAATTCCTCCACAACACAAAGCTGACAGACCTATTTAAGAACGAGGAGGGGAAATGACTTCATGAGAACAAGATAACTACGATATCTTTATTGAAAAGTATAAAAGAGTGTATTGGTCATGATTTAGTGTTACACCAAGATGCGAGTGGTTAACCTTCAACGGATCCAAAGGGTGCAGGAAAATAAGTTGTAGAGGAAATCCAAATATTAGCGATCTATGATCAGGATCATCCAACATTTCCCGCATGTGGTAGCAGAGCACGTACATTATGGCCTATAGAGATGAAAACCAAAAACAAATAGTAAGGAAAATTCTAAATACAAAAAAAAACTCTTAACCAAAAACGGATTGGCTGTTGGGAGAAAAATACTCCATCCTTTTATAATAAAAGGATACTATCACTTTATCATTTTAGTCCAGTATTTAAATCACAGCTTGTTCAGAATCCTTTTGAAAAACAATGTGCATGCATACTCAAATCATGTAGAATACACAATCATGTATATCACTTTTTTTTTATTAGAAGCAACGAGCCTTGAACTGGAGAAGAATCACAATTTTACCAACAGTTCTAAATGCAACAATCATTAAACTCTTTACTAAAAATGATTATTCAAGAGAAGCATTTAAGGAAAAACTTTTTCAGAATCCTTCCCCAAATTACTGTCCATGGATACTCGAATCATGTTTATCACTTCTGTTTATTACCGAGCCTTGAACTGGAGAAGAAACAGAGCAATTTACCTGGCATCCTGAATAAAAAAGTGTATGGGCTTCCGGATTTAATGTTTTCTCTTCAGCATCAACGAACCGACAGTATTCAACGCACCACTTTACTAGGCTGAATGTAATTAAGTGGGAAAATAAAAACCTGTCAATACCTTTTTCGTGATATTAATAATTTAGTGGCAATAATAGAGCTCTCTCTTTGGAACCGATAAATTCCAAGACCTCACAGACCAAAACTGAAACTACTCACCTTTCTAATGTGCTTGCGATGATATTCCTCTCAAGAAATTTAGCCCGAGACAGATAACTAGCCAGATAAGCAACTGAACTCACCCTACAATCCAACCAGCTACAAATATCATTGACAATTTGCAACAAAAACAAAAAGACACTTGGAACATTTAAGATTTTTTTAGTGAACATGAGAAGCAAGAATCTACTGGTAAAAAACTTTTGTCATTCCACGTGAATGCCAAATAATCTTGAAATCATCTTCCGACAACATTTACGGGTAGAATTTATTTCAACATTTGATTTAAGATGTTGATGTCAAAAGATTGTCAGGAAAACTTTTGACTGCCACTAGGTCAAGAAACATTTTCTCAGGTTACCTGGTGAGTGCAATTCCAGTATTGTCTAAAAACTGATCTGCAAGCATAATTACAAAAAATAAATCATATAACTTCATCAAGCACGGATCTAAAATGATGAATTCATCACCAACTTGTTTCGATTTATTTTATTTTTGCTTGCAATTTTTATATATATATATATAAGGTCATACCTCATAGTAAGTAATATCATTACCAAACCTTAGAAGTTGAATTGAAAATTGAAAGACAATGCAATGGACATTAACATCCAAGGAAGAAACTACCACAAAGATATCCGTTCTCCTCATGCTTGCTTTTTTTTAATCTCGCACCTACTATCAAAAAAAATTGAACCAAGATGATTTTTTTTTTTTGGCGATTTTCAAACTTCAATAATGTAAGTGTCAAACTGCAAATGTAAGATGAACATATTTTTCTAGAATTGTGCTCACTGGTGTGATATCTGCGTTGCAAGTATACAAATTCTAGAACCATCCACAGAGGATTCATCTAAATTTGGCTTTAAAATTGCTAATTTACCGTAATGCGAAGATTTCTATGAAATTCACACACGATTATTACGAACCCAAACCCAATTTAGAGGAAGTATGATGATTTGTAAACTTAATCCCAACTCGGAAATCAAATTTCCAAGTAACTCCCAACCTTTCGTTGGTCATCAATCATCAAAAAAACAAAACGCTGGGGGTTTACTACCTCCTCAACCGTTGGGATGCGGAGCAAAAAATAAATCATATAACTTCATCAAGCACGGATCTAAAATGATGAATTCATCACCAACTTGTTTCGATTTATTTTATTTTTTCTTGCAATTTTTTTATATATATATATAAGGTCATACCTCATAGTAAGTAATATCATTACCAAACCTTAGAAGTTGAATTGAAAATTGAAAGACAATGCAATGGACATTAACATCCAAGGAAGAAACTACCACAAAGATATCCGTTCTCCTCATGCTTGCTTTTTTTTAATCTCGCACCTACTATCAAAAAAAATTGAACCAAGATGATTTTTTTTTTTTGGCGATTTTCAAACTTCAATAATGTAAGTGTCAAACTGCAAATGTAAGATGAACATATTTTTCTAGAATTGTGCTCACTGGTGTGATATCTGCGTTGCAAGTATACAAATTCTAGAACCATCCACAGAGGATTCATCTAAATTTGGCTTTAAAATTGCTAATTTACCGTAATGCGAAGATTTCTATGAAATTCACACACGATTATTACGAACCCAAACCCAATTTAGAGGAAGTATGATGATTTGTAAACTTAATCCCAACTCGGAAATCAAATTTCCAAGTAACTCCCAACCTTTCGTTGGTCATCAATCATCAAAAAAAACAAAACGCTGGGGGTTTACTACCTCCTCAACCGTTGGGATGCGGAGCAAAAAATAAATCATATAACTTCATCAAGCACGGATCTAAAATGATGAATTCATCACCAACTTGTTTCGATTTATTTTATTTTTTCTTGCAATTTTTTTATATATATATATAAGGTCATACCTCATAGTAAGTAATATCATTACCAAACCTTAGAAGTTGAATTGAAAATTGGAAGACAATGCAATGGACATTAACATCCAAGGAAGAAACTACCACAAAGATATCCGTTCTCCTCATGCTTGCTTTTTTAATCTCGCACCTACTATCAAAAAAAAATTGAACCAAGATGATTTTTTTTTTTTGGCGATTTTCAAACTTCAATAATGTAAGTGTCAAACTGCAAATGTAAGATGAACATATTTTTCTAGAATTGTGCTCACTGGTGTGATATCTGCGTTGCAAGTATACAAATTCTAGAACCATCCACTAGAGGATTCATCTAAATTTGGCTTTAAAATTGCTAATTTACCGTAATGCGAAGATTTCTATGAAATTCACACACGATTATTACGAACCCAAACCCAATTTAGAGGAAGTATGATGATTTGTAAACTTAATCCCAACTCGGAAATCAAATTTCCAAGTAACTCCCAACCTTTCGTTGGTCATCAATCATCAAAAAAACAAAACGCTGGGGGTTTACTACCTCCTCAACCGTTGGGATGCGGAGCAAAAATAAATCATATAACTTCATCAAGCACGGATCTAAAATGATGAATTCATCACCAACTTGTTTCGATTTATTTTATTTTTTCTTGCAATTTTTTTATATATATATATAAGGTCATACCTCATAGTAAGTAATATCATTACCAAACCTTAGAAGTTGAATTGAAAATTGAAAGACAATGCAATGGACATTAACATCCAAGGAAGAAACTACCACAAAGATATCCGTTCTCCTCATGCTTGCTTTTTTAATCTCGCACCTACTATCAAAAAAATTGAACCAAGATGATTTTTTTTTTTTTGCGATTTTCAAACTTCAATAATGTAAGTGTCAAACTGCAAATGTAAGATGAACATATTTTTCTAGAATTGTGCTCACATGGTGTGATATCTGCGTTGCAAAGTATACAAATTCTAGAACCATCCACGGAGGATTCATCTAAATTTGGCTTTAAAATTGCTAATTTACCGTAATGCGAAGATTTCTATGAAATTCACACACGATTATTACGAACCCAAACCCAATTTAGAGGAAGTATGATGATTTGTAAACTTAATCCCAACTCGGAAATCAAATTTCCAAGTAACTCCCAACCTTTCGTTGGTCATCAATCATCAAAAAAACAAAAACGCTGGGGTTTACTACCTCCTCAACCGTTGGGATGCGGAGCAAAAATAAATCATATAACTTCATCAAGCACGGATCTAAAATGATGAATTCATCACCAACTTGTTTCGATTTATTTTATTTTTTCTTGCAATTTTTTTATATATATATATAAGGTCATACCTCATAGTAAGTAATATCATTACCAAACCTTAGAAGTTGAATTGAAAATTGAAAGACAATGCAATGGACATTAACATCCAAGGAAGAAACTACCACAAAGATATCCGTTCTCCTCATGCTTGCTTTTTTTTAATCTCGCACCTACTATCAAAAAAAATTGAACCAAGATGATTTTTTTTTTGGCGATTTTCAAACTTCAATAATGTAAGTGTCAAACTGCAAATGTAAGATGAACATATTTTTCTAGAATTGTGCTCACTTGGTGTGATGATATCTGCGTTGCAAGTATACAAATTCTAGAACCATCCACAGAGGATTCATCTAAATTTGGCTTTAAAATTGCTAATTTACCGTAATGCGAAGATTTCTATGAAATTCACACACGATTATTACGAACCCAAACCCAATTTAGAGGAAGTATGATGATTTGTAAACTTAATCCCAACTCGGAAATCAAATTTCCAAGTAACTCCCAACCTTTCGTTGGTCATCAATCATCAAAAAAACAAAACGCTGGGGGTTTACTACCTCCTCAACCGTTGGGATGCGGAGCAAAAAATAAATCATATAACTTCATCAAGAACGGATCTAAAATGATGAATTCATCACCAACTTGTTTCGATTTATTTTATTTTTTCTTGCAATTTTTTTATATATATATATAAGGTCATACCTCATAGTAAGTAATATCATTACCAAACCTTAGAAGTTGAATTGAAAATTGAAAGACAATGCAATGGACATTAACATCCAAGGAAGAAACTACCACAAAGATATCCGTTCTCCTCATGCTTGCTTTTTTTTAATCTCGCACCTACTATCAAAAAAAATTGAACCAAGATGATTTTTTTTTTTGGCGATTTTCAAACTTCAATAATGTAAGTGTCAAACTGCAAATGTAAGATGAACATATTTTTCTAGAATTGTGCTCACTGGTGTGATATCTGCGTTGCAAGTATAAAAATTCTAGAACCATCCACGAGGATTCATCTAAATTTGGCTTTAAAATTGCTAATTTACCGTAATGCGAAGATTTCTATGAAATTCACACACGATTATTACGAACCCAAACCCAATTTAGAGGAAGTATGATGATTTGTAAACTTAATCCCAACTCGAAATCAAATTTCCAAGTAACTCCCAACCTTTCGTTGGTCATCAATCATCAAAAAACAAAACGCTGGGGGTTTACTACCTCCTCAACCGTTGGGATGCGGAGCAAAAAATAAATCATATAACTTCATCAAGCACGGATCTAAAATGATGAATTCATCACCAACTTGTTTCGATTTATTTTATTTTTTCTTGCAATTTTTTTATATATATATATAAGGTCATACCTCATAGTAAGTAATATCATTACCAAACCTTAGAAGTTGAATTGAAAATTGAAAGACAATGCAATGGACATTAACATCCAAGGAAGAAACTACCACAAAGATATCCGTTCTCCTCATGCTTGCTTTTTTTTAATCTCGCACCTACTATCAAAAAAAATTGAACCAAGATGATTTTTTTTTTTGGCGATTTTCAAACTTCAATAATGTAAGTGTCAAACTGCAAATGTAAGATGAACATATTTTTCTAGAATTGTGCTCACTGGTGTGATATCTGCGTTGCAAGTATACAAATTCTAGAACCATCCACAGAGGATTCATCTAAATTTGGCTTTAAAATTGCTAATTTACCGTAATGCGAAGATTTCTATGAAATTCACACACGATTATTACGAACCCAAACCCAATTTAGAGGAAGTATGATGATTTGTAAACTTAATCCCAACTCGGAAATCAAATTTCCAAGTAACTCCCAACCTTTCGTTGGTCATCAATCATCAAAAAACAAAACGCTGGGGGTTTACTACCTCCTCAACCGTTGGGATGCGGAGCAAAAAATAAATCATATAACTTCATCAAGCACGGATCTAAAATGATGAATTCATCACCAACTTGTTTCGATTTATTTTATTTTTTCTTGCAATTTTTTTATATATATATATAAGGTCATACCTCATAGTAAGTAATATCATTACCAAACCTTAGAAGTTGAATTGAAAATTGAAAGACAATGCAATGGACATTAACATCCAAGGAAGAAACTACCACAAAGATATCCGTTCTCCTCATGCTTGCTTTTTTAATCTCGCACCTACTATCAAAAAAATTGAACCAAGATGATTTTTTTTTTGGCGATTTTCAAACTTCAATAATGTAAGTGTCAAACTGCAAATGTAAGATGAACATATTTTTCTAGAATTGTGCTCACTGGTGCGATATCTGCGTTGCAAGTATACAAATTCTAGTACCATCCACAGCGGATTCATCTAAATTTGGCTTTAAAATTGCTAATTTACCGTAATGCGAAGATTTCTATGAAATTCACACACGATTATTACGAACCCAAACCCAATTTAGAGGAAGTATGATGATTTGTAAACTTAATCCCAACTCGGAAATCAAATTTCCAAGTAACTCCCAACCTTTCGTTGGTCATCAATCATCAAAAAAACAAAACGCTGGGGGTTTACTACCTCCTCAACCGTTGGGATGCGGAGCAAAAAATAAATCATATAACTTCATCAAGCACGGATCTAAAATGATGAATTCATCACCAACTTGTTTCGATTTATTTTATTTTTTCTTGCAATTTTTTTATATATATATATAAGGTCATACCTCATAGTAAGTAATATCATTACCAAACCTTAGAAGTTGAATTGAAAATTGAAAGACAATGCAATGGACATTAACATCCAAGGAAGAAACTACCACAAAGATATCCGTTCTCCTCATGCTTGCTTTTTTTTAATCTCGCACCTACTATCAAAAAAAATTGAACCAAGATGATTTTTTTTTTTTGGCGATTTTCAAACTTCAATAATGTAAGTGTCAAACTGCAAATGTAAGATGAACATATTTTTCTAGAATTGTGCTCACTGGTGTGATATCTGCGTTGCAAGTATACAAATTCTAGAACCATCCACTGAGGATTCATCTAAATTTGGCTTTAAAATTGCTTATTTACCGTAATGCGAAGATTTCTATGAAATTCACACACGATTATTACGAACCCAAACCCAATTTAGAGGAAGTATGATGATTTGTAAACTTAATCCCAACTCGAAATCAAATTTCCAAGTAACTCCCAACCTTTCGTTGGTCATCAATCATCAAAAAAACAAAACGCTGGGGTTTACTACCTCCTCAACCGTTGGGATGCGGAGCAAAAAATAAATCATATAACTTCATCAAGCACGGATCTAAAATGATGAATTCATCACCAACTTGTTTCGATTTATTTTATTTTTTTCTTGCAATTTTTTTATATATATATATAAGGTCATACCTCATAGTAAGTAATATCATTACCAAACCTTAGAAGTTGAATTGAAAATTGAAAGACAATGCAATGGACATTAACATCCAAGGAAGAAACTACCACAAAGATATCCGTTCTCCTCATGCTTGCTTTTTTAATCTCGCACCTACTATCAAAAAAATTGAACCAAGATGATTTTTTTTTTGGCGATTTTCAAACTTCAATAATGTAAGTGTCAAACTGCAAATGTAAGATGAAC
The DNA here is from genome assembly GCA_023529315.1 of Papaver bracteatum. Lineage (NCBI taxonomy): Eukaryota > Viridiplantae > Streptophyta > Magnoliopsida > Ranunculales > Papaveraceae > Papaver > Papaver bracteatum. The sequence continues at coordinate 81,248 of JAJJWX010001430.1, read as the reverse complement.
ATATTTTTCTAGAATTGTGCTCATCAAAAGCGATATCTGCGTTGCAAGTATACAAATTCTAGTACCATCCACAATGATTCATCTAAATTTGGCTTTAAAATTGCTAATTTACTTGTAATGCGAAGATTTCTATGAAATTCACACACGATTATTACGAACCCAAACCCAATTTAGAGGAAGTATGATGATTTGTAAACTTAATCCCAACTCGGAAATCAAATTTTAGGCATGTTCGCACTGCAATCTTGCCAAAAGGCCATTTAAACGTTACAGTGCTTACACATTATGATCGTGAGATTGCTAAAAATGCGCAGCATTATGGATGCTCTGCATGCGCTAAGAGTGCTAATGTTGTGTAACCTGCTCATGATTTATGTACCTTCACCGAGCACGAATATATGTGATGAATAACCATCAGGGGTTAGCCCAGTTGAGCAGGAGCCTGACTCTCAAATAGGAGGTCAGCGGTTCGAGTCTCCACTCAAGTGTAATTTTAAAACTAACTTTAACATGGGTTCTAGAAGGACCGAGTTTGCTCAGTGGGGGCGAGCCGGTGGCTACCCTGCCAGGGGCAGGACGGGCCTATGCCTTAGCATCAAAAATAAAAATAAAAATATATATGTGATGAATCAATCCATTTGGCATCATTGTCAATTTACCGTTAAACATGCATAAAAACAGGCCACCTCTCTAGAGGATATTGTTGAGGATATTGCACAAAACACATTTATGATATTGCATAAAAACACATGCATCAAACTACTAATATCTAACTGGAAGAAAAAGAAAACTCACAAATTATGCTTCTTACCACAAGCAACGCGACGTCATCGGGGAACAGATTTCCGGACTGGTTCAATTTCCAGACCAACTCATAATATTCGGTTGTATCACCCTACCCCAAGGAAAAAAAACGGGTATATATTTCAAACCCTACAAATTATAACAAACATGAGGAAAAAACTTAACAAGAAATGTTTTTCAGTGAGTTGAGTTTCCCTACTACAGACTGAGGTAAAATCGTATAAGCTAATTACTTACCTGAGGAACTCTTGATAGGATACCACGAATATGTGCAGACACCTGGGAATCATCAATTTCTTCTGTATCGGTGTATTCTTCATCTTCCATATTTCTTTTTAATTCCATTCGCATAGTAACCTAATTACGCTATATTCCATGAGATTACCAAAAAAAATCAAACATAAAAACAAAGAAAATATTTATCATAAAGACTCGAGTAATTAAAGTTAGGGTTGTGAGAGATTAAGACCATCAAAAGCCGCCGCTTCAGCTTTGGGAGCAGGCGAGATCGGGAGGAAAACGAATGAATATTTTACGCGGAAACCCAAGTTGGGCAGAAACTGAGTCTCTACCAAAACTGAATTGTGTATTTTGTGTTTGGACCATTTATGTCAAGTGGGTTAAACAACTCTTCGACCCATTCATATTGAGCGGGCTTAACAAGTCTTCAGCCCAAATGAGACATTTATTTGATTCATTGGTTGATGTCTAAGCCCACTGAAAGCTTTTTTTTTTTTTTTTGAAACTAGAAATTCATTGATTAAGTACTGTTAAGACAATACATGTGAAGAGTCTTCAGAAAGTGGAAGAGAAATTGCAGGAGGCACAGAAGATCCCCAAGAATTAGAAATCCTATATGTTCTGGCCATTTTGGCTAGAATATTAGCTACCTTATTCCTTTTTTTGGAATATAAGAGAGTTTCCAAAACTAAATACCGAAAATAAATGTTTAATGTCTTGAAAAATATGGTGTAATCTCTAATCAATGGATCTCTTGTCATTGTTGATCAAATCCGCAACAACTTTAGCATCCATCTCAAGTGAACTCTTTAAAGTTGTAACTCTTTTCGCCCATTGCACAACTTTCCACAATCCCCTACACTCGACCTGCTCCGCACTTCCGACTTGATTTAAGTAAATGCACCTTGATACCTGTTGTGCACCTGCAAAATTTCTCACGATTAGTCCAATACCACCTGAAAGATTTTTTGAATCAAAAGAACTATCACGATTTATGGTCAATGTGTCTATAGGTGGAGTGATCCAGTGAGAATTCCTACGATTAACTCTATAAGAAATATCATGGTTATTGCTAATCCTATTAGTGTGCTCTTCAATCAGCAACTTGCACGGATGGATGATCACTTCAGGAGAAGTATTAGAATGCTGAAATACTTTATCCACAATATCTATGTTGACAAATTCAGATTCCTTAATGGTGCCATTATGTAGGCTATCAAACCATCTTCCAATCCAATCTGATAAAGAGCGCGTGGTATTAGATGTTCAACCCAAAGTAGCAAACCAAACTTCCCTTGAGAAGGAGAAGTTCATAATGAGATGAGTGGTAGATTTTGTTTCAAGGTTGCACATAGGACAAGAAACATATTCAACAATAGCAGTACCAAGGGATTCTCTTGTAGAAAAAAGATTAGATATTGCTTTCCATAGAAACTGTATTATCCTTGGTAAAGTAGCTAGCCTCCATAATCTACAATAGATTTTCCGCATCCTGGTATCAATCAAGTTGAATAAGAGCAGACTCTTGTAGCATCTTTTGATAACAAGACTTAATAGAAAAAGTCTATTTTTTTCCAATAACCAAATTAACTTGTCAGATTGCACAGGATGAATGGATATAGACAAAATAAGATCGACTATCTCTGGATTAAACAAGACTCCGAGGAGAGCAATATTCCAATCTGCAGAATCTGACATGAAGATTTGTTGAACATGTGTATAATTTTGAGCAATACTTTATCCTTGTTTTGGTTAAGGAGGGTCTTGAAGCTCAGGGATCCAATGGTGCTTCCAGATTAGAATTGATTCTGCATTCCCCAGATTCCAACAACTATGCTTCTGTATGAAGTGAAATTTTGAACTGATGCTACGCCATGACCATGTTGTATTGGATTTCTTCTTTAGGTCAAAGAGGTTTCCATATGGATAATACTTAGCCTTTAAAGATTTATACATAATAGAAAACTGATCCGTACAGAGTTTCCAGGCCGACTTGGAAAACAAGGCTCTGTTAAAAGTGTGCATATCACGAAAACCGAGACTACCCTCTGACTTAGAATGACAAACCCTTCTCCAAGTAATTATTTTCCTTCCTTTATTAGTTTTCTTATTCCTCCAGAAATCTTTTGAGAGGAATTTATCTTGTTGATGGTTACATCTGGTAACTTAAAGCTTTGCATATGGTAGATAGGTATAGCATTAGAGACATTCTTAAACCTTACGGATCGAGCAACTTCTAACATATTACATGCATTCCAATTTGAAAAACGAGGATTCATCTTCTCTTCCAAGACACCAGAAGGCACTTTTCTATTTCTCCTAATAAAAAAAGGCAAACCCATATATTGTTCTTCCTTTAGATTCATCTCACATACCTGCAGGATATCACTGAAAGTTTGGAAAGATGAAGGCGCCATGTTCGAACTAAAATATACAGTAGAACACACGCTGAACTCTTTAATAATTTGGAGAAGCTTGTTTGTATGATCAAGGGTTTCCTTTCAAAATAAAAGACAATCATCCGCAAAAAACAGATGATTAATTTTAGGGGCTGATCTCGATATCTTCATACCAGTGATTTGATTAGTTCTTTCACAGTGATCTAGAACTCTTGAGATGGATTCCATGGCCGAGATGAATAAGTTGGGGGATAAGGGATCTCCTTGACGTATACCTCTTGATGGATTAACATCTTTAGATGGACTGTCATTTAAAAGAACTTCGATATGAGTTGTGCTATACATTGCTGGATGAGTTGACAAAACTTATCTCCAAAACCAAACTTTTTAATAACATCAATCAAAAAACTCCACTCTAATTTTTCAAAAGCTTTTGACATATCCATCTTGAGAGCTAAGTGACCGCTACGACCCTTTTTTCTTTTCATAGATTCGACAATCTCTTGAACAAGGCAGACATATTCATAAAAAATTATCCATGGAACATATGCAAAACTTGCATTGGTGAAATAATTTTTTTAATATATTTTTTCATTCTAAGTGAGATGAGTTTTTAAATAATCTTGTAGACTGTATTTCATAATGCAATTGGCCTAAATTCCACAGGTTTACTTGGAGATTTCACCTTGGGAATGAGTGAAATTCTAGTTTTGTTGAGTTCTTTTAGTAAGAATCCAGAGTGGAAGAATGACTTTATCATACTACAAACATATTCTTTGACAACTTGCCATTGCGAATGATAAAACTCGGGTGGGAAGCCGTCTGTCCCGGAGTTTCCATGGTTCCATTGTCATTAGAGATTTATGTATTTCTTCTTCTGAAGGGATTGCTTCAAGTTCATCATTGTCATCATTGGTGATGATAGAAGGTATGTGCTCCAAGAAGTAGTAGTTGTTGCCTGGAGTTGATGTGATCATAATATTTTTTAAATGATCACAGAGGAGATTATCAAGTGAGTCTTTATATGTACACCATGTACCATTTGGAGAAAGTATAGAATCAATCATGTTTCACGATATTCTTTTGTTGCATATGATGTGAATGTACTTTGAGTTTTTGTTCATATCATTGAGAAAATGATCCCTCAACTTTTGCTTGTTAGAACTTGCAAGGATGTTTTTGATATCATTAATATCCTTCTCCAGATTGATAACTACATTAGTGTTGGAACCCTCTCTATCTGAAGCTTGAAGTTGGGAAATATTATCTTGTAAATTCAAAATCTTGGTTGTGATATCTCCATAAGTGACTTTAATCCATTTAGACAAAATGTGTCTAGTATTAGATATCTTATTAGAAAACACAAAAGCATTAGAACCCTAATAACAAGCAGACCAAGCATTTTTAATGTCTTCATGTCATTGTTTATTTTAGAGCCAATGCTCCCTGAATTTCTATATTCTACCATTTCCCTGTGAGGTTAATACATGTCAAGTTAGATGGGGTAGTGGTCTGAACCTCTCTGGGATAAATTGGTAAGAAGAGCATCGGGATAAATAAGACTCCAAAAATTATTAATTAAGTCTCTATCAATACGGGATTTGTACTTACCAGTTCCATGCTTGTTACTAGACCAAGTAAAAGGGTTTCCACTGAAACTAAAGTCCGTTAAACCATATTTATGGATGGCTTCTAGAACTTCTTGAGGTGTATAATTAGGGGTCTAAGTGTTTCTATCCTGAGGATCAATAGTTATATTTAGGTCTCCCATGAGAACCCATGGAATTTTCACAGACTTACCAAGATCTAAGATGTAAGACCATTGACCTGGTTGGTCCTTTTTATAGGATGTTCCATAGACACATGAGAGAAACCATTCTCCTTTACTAGGGTCGTTAGAGACAATCGCATGGATCATTTTATCAGTTGAACCAACAATTTCCAAAGAAAAGCCATTTTTCCAAAGTAACAGAAGGCCGCCAACTAAACCAATGGAGGGAACAAAATATTTATTAGGAAAGCCTAAATAATTAGAAAGATTAATGATCCTTCCATCGTTGATTTTAGTTTCAGATAAAAAAAAGTTTATGGGGAGTGAAGCTGATTAAGATGTAAAAGATGATCTATTATGTCTCTTCCTAGAAAGCCTTGGCAATTCCATCTTAGAACTTTCATGCTTATAAGGTGATTTAAAACTACAACATGAGAGCAAAACTGAGGAGAAATAAAATTCAAAATGAAAGACTGTAAATAAGAAGGAAAGATAAGATAAGTGTTTAAAAGGAAATTTACCACAACAGCAGGGTCCTTTTCAGTGTCATGAAAGAACTCCTTCTCGTCTAGTTCTCCTTCCTTAATAAAATCATGCTCCATATCATCAGTCTCATTAATAGATGGCCTTTTTCCAGGCTCTTAACATTTATACCCAGATTAACAGCTTGGTTTTGGTCCTTTGTATTCAGATCCAGATCTTCTAACAAGACATCATTAAGATCGGCATTTATGGATATCTTTGGTTTCCTACCCTCATCCATTTCATTATTGTCTTTGTCCTTCAATTGATTCTGACTAGCTTCACATATTTTCTGCACCAATAGATCTAGATCCTCAACAATCTCAACCCCATAAGAATTGGCTAAGTCATGAATATATGCAATATATTCTTCATTAGTGTAGCGCCGTATTTTTAAATCTTCAACAACATTTTCACATTCTTCATCATTGTGATCAATTGTGAAGTACTCTTTACATAAATTGCGGGTCTGCCTTTCTCAGTGATAGTGTACCCAAGAAACTCTTATTGCAGTTGTATTCCACCAGCCACCTCTATGAAGAGGTTTTAACAAATCAATATTTACTCTTGCAGTTATTATACCCACAGCACTTGGTATTCAATACTCTGGATCGACCGAGATATTTTCACCAAGTTCATTGATTGTATCTTCTACAACAGATCGAGAGTGGTTTTCTAATAGGAGATGCTAGAATTGTACACTCCAAACTTGGTGGGTAAACTTTTGGTCTTGCCAGATCGATAGAAGGGTCATAGATTTTAAGATTAAGGAGACATTTAAGAACATTCCAGTGTCTATTTGAGAATAACACCCATTGTTTGAGCTGAATGAAACTTTAAGAGAAAGATGTTCTTTTTTATTCCACGAACCTCTTTGACCTTAAATCTCTTTCATAAAGAAATGGTAGCTTTCCTAATATCTTCGCCTCCACAGGGTCATTCGAAAAAAGTTTTCCAATCATGGTATTCTTCCATTCATTTGAGGCTTCAGTGATAAGAGTTTTCTTGGATCCCAAGATTCTTCTCATTTGTCTTGCACAGAGGTCTCGAATAGTTGAGTTCTGCATCTTATGGGTAATTGCTAAAATTTGGTTATTGGATGAAGAGGCCATTTCTCTTGATATTATGAGAAGCAACTGAGAAAGATGGAAATAGGGTTTCTGAGTTGATAGAATTTTAGTTATAAACTCCAACTGATCGAGAATAACTGAATCATAAATGCGTATTCGGCTATAGTCAATACGCAAGGGAGAGAATAACAGAATATAAGTTGAGTAAACCGAATAATATCTAACCTTAAATGATTGCATGGTCAAATGAGAGATAGTCGGACGACATCTATTTTGATTGAAATTTTTCCACTCTGTGAAAGAAGGATAGTTAGAAAATTTGAAATTCAAATTTTGGATACGATTATGTTGAATCTGCCATACTGAGTTGAACTGTAAAAAGTTACTGGTATCTATACGATCATACAAATTACTATCTTGACTAGAATACTGGAACATACTGCTGTCGGAGATGATAATACTGTGACTAATTGTAACAATAAAGTTAACAAAAGAAGCAAAGAGTACAAAGAGAACCCATACTGGATGTTATTCATGATAAAGACGAGGATCCCTGCAAGAGTATTTTGAAACTACATTAGATGTATGTAAGATAATATCAGAAAACTTAGAAACAAGTAGAACAAAACTACAAAAATCTACACAAAAGAAAATGCACCTAGTTGAACATTAGAAGCAACAAATCAAGAAGAAAAGAGTAAATCTATGGAGAAGATCTAAAAGGATGCCCAATGGAAGCTATTAACCTGATTTGCTAGATCCTAAAGACCAGGTATATTCAAACCCTGGAAGTTACTGATCCCTAGAAAAAGGAGGAATCAATTGAAGACCTGGTATATTCAAACCCTGGAAGTTACAGATCCACAGAAAAATGGGGAAACAGAAGAAGACCAGGTATAGCCTGTAGGTTATAGATCCTAAATATACGGAAATTGGTTTTGACTAGGATGAACCTGGAGTGCATCTTCTCCAGATACATAGTCAAAATGTATCTAGATGGAAACTGGAATGGATATAATTCCTCCACAACCTATAAATATGAGTGGAATTTCAACTAGAAAGGTACATATTTCTAATCCTTATCTCTCCATAAAAACCTGCTTATAGCTCTTACTCAATGAGGCATCAGAGTGTCTTTGCAGGTACCCCCACTTTCAGCTACGTACCAACACTTATTGAAGATAAAGAGATGATTCAACCAATAGCTGAACTTCTTCATCTACCAAGAGTGTATCACAAAGTATGTCATCTAACGGCTAAAATCTCATCTTCATATACGAATCTCTAGGATTGTTGCAGAATCATTTTTGCTACAACAGTTTGATTTAGATTTGATTGGGAACGTTTGGCCTAAGATGTAAAAGCTCAAAAATAATAAAATAATATTCGCCGGAAACTGGGTTTCCCTTAGCTAACTACAACAATACAGGGAGTACTGGTTGGTTCCATGATATTGGTAATCTTTAATGGATTGACACAACTACACAATTGGAAGTTGATGCCAATTATGTGTTAGTGTCAGCAGAGTGTAAGAATGCAATGTTGGTTGAATTTTAGTGTGCGATGCACTTGAAATCAAGAGTGAGTTAAGTCCTTTTGGTCGGACTTTTAACACATTTTCCACACAACGTACGTAATAATAGACCAGAACATTAGAACATTGTACATCTAAACTTTGGAGAAACAAATTGTTCCTGTTACAGATTTAGCATACAACATTGTTTCCAATTTATATATTTAAATGTTTGTCATCGACCGAATTATTTGTGTTTTTTGTATATGCCGGCTAAAGAGAAAGAGAGCAGACAAAAGTTGTAAGAACAAAAATTGGGACCTAATGGATTCCGTCAAAGGCCTAATGGGGACGATTTGATGACTTTTAGTTCAACCTCATATTAGATATTTCAGCATATTTATAGCTTCAAATCCATGTTACAGGAATGATCCACTTATCCAAAATTATAGCTAGTGTATATTATGTTGCAACATCTTTTTTTATTCTGCTATTGGTAGTACTAATGAAGACTCTAATTGAAAGTTTTGATCTTTCTTTGGTGCTTGACCCGGTTGTTTTAATGTTGTAGTGAAATTTGATCGTAATCTTTAATAGAAACAGACAGTCTTCGTATTTCTTGTGAGTTTCTGTGTGTAAGAATTGCTCATACTTTCAGCATTTTTGTGAAAGTTTTGATCTTTTTAAGAATTAGCGTATGTGCTTGAGCAGTTGGACTATTTTAACTTGAAATCAATAGACAGGATGGGAAAAAAAACATGAATCACTGTAACATCGCCAAGCTTGTATCTTCAATAATTCCTGATTTGTTCATTTTATTTAATTTCCATTATTTCTTTCGGAAAATGGGTCATATGACCAAACCCTATAAAGTGTGGGAGCAATGGACTTGTAAAATATAGGCCTGAGTGAAAAAGACATAGGAAATATTAGCCATATATACCATTTGGTTTAAACTATATTTATTTTCTTATCTTTTTCTCTTTCTTATTTATTTTCCCTCTCTTCAATTAAAATTAATTGCGAGAACTGTCTTAACTTCCGAAATATATGTCGGATTTTAATAAATTTTATATTTTTGGAAAGGGCTCGAAAATCTCTAAAAAACAAGATCCATTGTTGATATAAAATTAAAAAAAAAAATTAAACTTTACTGATAATACATTATGCACCCGGGTGCAACCTGGCCAAAATTTATTTTCTATAAATATATGCATTATACACCCAGGTGCAACCTGACCAAAAATTATTTTCTATAAGAATATGCATTTTGCACCTAGGTGCAACCTAGCAAAAATTTATTTCCTGTAAGAATGTGTATTATGCACTCAGGTGCACCTAGCCAAAATCTATTTCATACAAGAACCAAAAGAAAATACAGTATGCACCTGGGTGCAACCAAGCTAAAACCTATTTCCCTTCATAATATACATTATGCACTAAGGTGCATCTTGTGTATTTCGCGGATAACTCTTAGTTTATCCTAATAATCACCTACAATATATGATACACAACCAAAATCACTAATTTGTGATCTCGGGCAACAAAACTACCATTATTACCATCAATGTTCAAAGATTAAAAATTAACCAAAACTAAACATTAAAGAAGGAAAATAAGAGGGACTACAAAAAATTCAAAAAAATATACATTATGCATTCTAGTGCATCTAGGATAAAACCTATTTTTCGTGAGAATATACATTATACACTCGGTGCATTTCGTGTATAAATCTAAGATTAACCTAGTAACCACCTGTTATTTATTATATACACAACAAAAATCACTAATCCATGATTTCAAGCAATAAAATCCACCACCATTAAATCACATGCACCATCATCAAACTCAAATGACTTTCAATCTGATATTCTCGTTCATAGATTATAATCACAGTAGCATTTAAAAAAAATAGTATTTCGCAACATGGGTGTTGCCCATATAAATTCCGGTGAAAATGCACAGACGTCTAGTCATAACTCTATCTTGCCAAATCTCGAATCCCAACGAAATCAAGAATACTGCTATCTCATTGACAACTAGGAGTCCAGGAATGCTATCATTGGTTGCAGCAAATTCCAATTGTGGATCGAACAGACATGTATATATGTAACAAATTAAATGTATTTTTCAGACTTACCTAACAAAATCAATCACCAATAAGAGCAGTTCCTATGGCAATGGCCAAAAACCAAATTACGCTCGACCAGGTGGATGGCCAAAGTGGGTTTTCCACTATGGGAAAACATTGGGCGTCATCCAACTAGGGCGTCGTCATTTAGGAAAACGGTGGCGCTCCGAAGAAAAATGTCAAGGCGTCAAGGAGAAAACGCCGGCGAAAGGAAGGAAGATCGCCACATCGCCCTTCCTCGTCACGGTGTTTTCACTAGTGCCGCCAACGGGTAGTTTTAAATTTTCGAATTTCACCTTTCCGTCTATAAATTTCCGTAATCTTCGAACAATTCAGTATACCAAAATTCACCTGAATTTATCTTATAAAAATGGCTCAAAAAGCGATCACACTTTTCCGCGATGAAAAACTTGAAGCTGCTGTTTGTAAGATATGTGGGAGTTTTAAAAAGATTGAAAATTGTAAAAGGGAAGTGCAAATTTTATAAGTTGGTCAAAGAAAATGTTCCGGTAAAAGGCAAAAAAAGCTCATGTTTTGAAACTTAACAACCAAAAATTCAAAAACAAAGGTGAAACAAATCAAAGAGGGCGTTGAATGGAAAATACGTCAAATGAAGATAATCAGGAGGCCTAAACTTGTACTTTATTTTTATTAAAGTTTTTAATATTGTCGAAGTTTTTATCTTGTAAAATTGGCAGTAATATCAACGAATGAAAATGTTTATATTTTAAAATAGATTTCTACTTCAAATTACGTGAAATTTATTACCATTTATTTAAACTTGCAAATAACATCAAACTACATTTTAAAAAACCACAACAAAAACATCAAACTACATCATAGCATTCAAAATGCCTAAACTCTCTCCCGCTTTCTTCGGTAAACTTGGTCAGAGCGATGGTTTTCAGTTCGTTGGATAATCCAGAATTGCTACGATCAACCATCCACAATATTTCCGTGTAATGTTTGATTTCATTACTTATGAATGCAATTCTTAGTTCTAGGCTCTTACTGTTTCTTATTGCTTCGTTTCGCGAAAATACAAAATATCCCAATACTCTTTCCCAGAAATGGTCATTGTTCATTGGTCTCTCCATACGATGTAACCAACATCGAACTAGAGCAACATCTTCTTCCATTGTAAATTCCGGCAGCGGCACTCGAGTGCAATAACGATGTACTTGAGATGGGCCATCTTTTAGAATTCTTAAACACGCTTCGAAACGAAAAGCCTTAACGTGAGCTTCCTCCCAACTATCAAGAGCTGTTTGGATCACTTCTTCTTCAGTTACACCGATGAACTTTTCTCGATCAATTTTCATTACATGTTCAAGAAATGGCTGGACTGCAAGCCTAATACGCTGAAAAATAGCACGCAATTGACGAGCATCTCGGTTTCCTGGGTTTCCCGTCAATGAGACAAACATTGAAAATACGTTCTCCCAAAAAACAATATCATGATAAATAACAACACCAGTGAGTACCCTATGAAAGAAATATGCTTTGCATATAGTTATATCCTCTTTTTCGGTAAACTTGGGACCACGATTTCTAAGAGACATTTCTGTAAAGGAGGAGGATAGATATAAGAAAGAACAAGAAGAAGAAGATGTTATTTTTGAGATACAATGAATGAAATTTACAGGATTTGAGAACGAAACATTTGCCGTTGGGATTGGAAATTTAGCCATTGGCGGTTGCTATAAAGTCTAGGGAGACATTAGTAAAGTCTCCCAAGAATTTCCTACGCCTATTTTATATGATAAATACTTCACTAGATTTTATTTGAAACCAAAACAACCGATTTCTCTCTCATCATCCACCATGTTTTCTAAAGGCTAAACGAAGCAAATATTATGTGTCGAAGAAAAAGATGTTTGCCCATTACGTTTCATGGATAACCACAGTCTTATTCAATGTCCTTGGATGTATTCAAAGTGTCCGCAAGAAGGTTGTTCACGCATCAGAATGGTGATTGAATCACAACCGGAAAAACTCAGGTATTTGCAATGTCAAGATCCCAATTGTCCAGAGGAACCACATATGCTAGATGATGCTATGAAGATTAAAAAAGAAGAAGAAAAAAAGATTGCAACAATGTGCAAAAACTTCAAACTTAAATCCAAATTGAAGAAAGAGTTATTACACTGCAATCATTGTGGATATGGAAATCACGAATACAAACATTGTCCACAGAGAATCACTGCATTCTCAAATCCCGGTTTCAAGACTATTATGCATTTGCGGACGTCTTCTGAACACGACACACATGGAAGGCATTTTTGGGAATGTCCCAGGTGTTTTTTGGTGGAGTGGGCTGATTGAAGTTGTAGGACAAATCGATTCATTATGGTATTATGTTATTTAATTTGTTGTTTATTAGGTGTTATTAAGATTATCTAAAGCCATCAATATCATAAATAAAAACATACTGCATTGAACAACCACATCATACATGAGAATACAAGAAATACATTAAATTAAAACAACTAATACATATGCGTCAATTCTCAGCGGGTGGTGGAATTCCTAGGTAGATGTAGGGATTGTATCTTTTGAGCACCCTAAGAATGTTGAAACAAGCATGGAAGGCGAAAGGACGACCTCGGTGAGATTCTGGCCACATCGCTAGAGTTCTGGGCAACACTTAGTGTTCGGCTTCACCGTTCAGCTTATTTTGGTGATTCAAAATTAGTTGGGCGACAAACTCCAATACATTCGTAGTAATTACACTAAAACGATGATGCAATCCGTGAGAATCACTCCCACGGATGTTCCCAGTTTCAGTGGTGAACATTCTGTATCATTTGTCCCAGAAAGTGAACATCGAATCGGGTACATTACGCATTACAACTTCTTGTGTGTGAAAAACAAAGGCTCTACAAATAGCTAAATCCTCTTGTTGTGAGAATCCAACATGAACTATAGGAGGCATTTTTGAGAGTGAATTTTGAGTTGAAAGTATAATGTGTGAATTTAGAGTTAAAAGTATAAGTATTTATATAATTAAACAAAATGCAGCCGTTGGATCACAAATGTTTTTAGCCGTTCAAACATATCCGTTGGTGACAGGTATACTGACGCTGGAGTTTGTCCAAATAACTCTGGAGTTTTCATTGAAAACGCGCGCTCTGCTGGAAATCGTGGGCGTCAACTATGATGTCGCCCGAGTTATTAGACATGGCGCGCGCCATTTCACCGGACGCGCGCCTACTAGAGTGTCTCAATGCTCAAATGAACAGATATGTTCATTTGAACATCCATTTTCTTGGTTTGTTCATCCCATAGTGGGATCAAAATGAACAAACTCTAGGTTTTTTCATCCAATAGGAACTGCTCTAAGCTTGTATTTCCACCATTAATGGTGATTTGAGTTTATCTATGAATCTCTAAACTATATTCCAATAGTAGAATAAAAAAAATGCTAAAATTGAACCTCTAAACTAAGCTCGTATTTCCACCAGCAGATGATGGGCTCTTTCCTATTTACATCATAGAGGTTTGAACTAATGACTACTTAAAAAAAATAAAAAATCTAAAGATCCAATTTTTAACATGTTCAATACAACATAGGTTCATACAAATGGAAAAATTGAATAGGATTATTTTGTTCACTAGTAAGAAGTTGTTGTTGAAAGTTTGTAAAAATTGATTTGTTACCTGTAAATTTGGAGTGGATATGATCTATGGGTTATCTCCGATTTCAGATCTTGGAGTTTCATTGAATTATCCTTTTTGGGTGGTGGTAACGGTGGTGGTAGGCTCGGAAATGCTGCTGATGACGGTGGTGCTGATTGTTGTTGTGGCTGGTGAAGGTTGAGGTGTTGACGGTGGATGCGTTTAAATAGAAGAATCACAGATAAGGTGATTGATATTCTTTTTTATCGTTTACAAGAAAAGGAAGAGGGCATACACGTAACTTATGATTAAATATTATAATTTTAGTTTGGGTAGGATTCCCAAGAAGGATTATAGAACATGAAATTTGAATTTGAGGTTATTGAAACTAGACTGATATTTTGCTTGTCTTTCTCAACCAGGAATTCAAATCCAAGGGTTATTAAACCAAAAAACTGAATTTCTCCTTATAAATGGTCACACCACATGTCAGTAGTATCATCATTATCGAAGCTTAGAAGATAAGTTTCCTTTTTAGATGAGGTAAAAAAATGAAAAAGGAGGTGCAAATGAAAGTAGTTGTGATACTTGAGTAAATTGATAAGAGTGAAGTTCATCAGATTGGTATACTTGAAATAATATAAACATTTTTTTCCGTTGAGTTTCCCTGAAGTCATCTCTTAATTAACATGCAATCTTAACACAGAGGCAAATATAAAAGGTTCCACTATTTTTATCTCTTTGTTAAAAATTAGAATGGATGTACGTAGAGGCAAAGTAAATAGGTAGAGAGAATTCAAAATAGGGAAGGGATCGGGTGACAGACTTGAGATGACAGAGTCTCTCACAAACTCCCACAGCCATTGGATGTAACATTTTCGGATGGATGAGATTAAAATAAAAAGTACGCGGGTTTTGGTTACTTATCCACGACCCAATTAAATCTTTAGAAATATCTCGACTCTCTCTGTCTCTGAAGAGATTAGCTTCTTCTCCTTGTTTCTAGGTTATTCTCTTCACTTCTCTACAACGGATGAAATGAAACCTAGTTAATCGAATCAATATTTCATTCACTATAGAATAGTTTAAAATTTCCAAAAGTGGTCCTCGTTTTTTCTAGGTGTGCTAGATTTTTTGTGTTTGTATTGATTTATAAATCTTTAATCCCTGGGTTTTGATCTAGGAATTGGTTAAAACATTTTTTAATCGATGTTCTCTAATCGACTGGTAGTGGTTTCAAACCTAAAATTACTTTGGGTTCATTTCAATTTCCAATCCCTTGCTCTTCTTTTTCTTCTCGATTTTACAGTAATCAAACTTGGATCCTGTGATGTTGTCGCCAACAATGACATGGTGATACCTACTGTTGTTTGGATCAGTTTTTAGCAGCCTTATGACAGACTAGTCCAATTAATTCACGAGAAGGACGATACAAAAGAATGATCTCAAGACACCGTTATCCCTTTAGCCAAGGAAACTTGATTCAACTGAGCTAAATTTTGGTAGCTGATTTGAGGACTTTGAAGGTTTATGTACTGCATATGAAAGAAGAAAACAGAAATTAGGATTTTGTTTCTTGTAGAGGCAACAAAATTTCTTCCTCTGAGCTCTATCAGTGGACTTGATTCTGCTATGATTAAGCTTCAGAAAGTCTATAACAGTTACTGGAGCTAGAAAAATCTCCCAGATTGAGCAGTTGTGGTGGAGGATATTTCTTAAGCAATTAGCATAACTATTTCCTAATCTATTCTTTTAAACTGCTATTGCCTTTTTGGATTTTAGATGCTGACTGAATTTTTTTTTCCGAAAATGTTGTATGTGAGATGTTGGATTTTTCCATTTCCAAGCGGAGTTCGTAAACATTTTTCAACATTGAGCAACCAGAAACAAGTGTTTCATGATGGGAACGAGTACTGTGCACTCAACTAGTTGTAAGGAGTTTTTTTTGTAGTTGCTTAGTTTACATACTGGTATTTTGGGACCAATTTTGGTCAAAGAGGTACCATATTGAACTCTTTTGGTTGTGTTTTCTCTTTATTTACGTGGCGGGCGTTGTTGTTCAAAAAATCGGTTACGTCGAAGAATCACATATACACACTTAACTCTTATTAATGAAGATCAAACTACACCATTCTAATTTTGGAAATTCTATGCGGCATAATGTTTTGTCCTAGTTCCTACTTCTTCTTCCCAATGAATTTCATGATCTTCTCTCGAATACTCAATATGTTTGCTTCAAGTACAAAATTGTTGCGGCTTGTCAAATTGTCTGATATGCGTATAAGTCTTAAGTTAGATTTTGAAGTGTCTGTTTTATCGGGTTTTCTTAATGCAAGGAAACAAATGGCAGAAGCCCAAGGAATGCAGAATTTTTAGATCAAGTATTGGAAATCAGTATATGGAGAGACTTGGTAAAGCTACTATGTTAGATTTTGAATCGTGTCATCGCTCGTAGGTTACCTTGTCATCTTCAAATTGTACTGACCCTGATAGTAGCACTAGTCAACCCGAAGATGTGTTGAATAAAGCACCGTCATTTGTGGAGAATAAGTAAAGTCTTCACTCTTTTTTTGTTTAGATCATTCAGTAAGTTATATATGTGCTAACGAGTTTCAGCATCTTGCTGTTGGTTTCAAACCTAAAATTACTTTGGGTTCATTGCAATTTCCAATCCCTTGCTCTTCTTTTTCTTCTAGATTTTGCAGTAATCAAACTTGGATCCTGTGATGTTGTCACCGACAATGACATGGTGCTACTTACTGTAATAACACGAGAAGGACGATACAAAATACTGAGCTCAAGACACCGTTATCCCTTTAGCGAAGGAAACTTGATTCAAATTATTGTTGTCTGGATCTTTGTTAATGAATGGAAAGGAGTGGGAAGTGTTTTTTTTTTTTTTGTTTTATGATCGGCTGAGTATTTCAGTTTTTAATGAATGAGAAGTGAGAACTAGACATAACTGGTTCACTTATTCAAGACATTGAAAGTTTCCATTGTCTTTATTGTCAAATGAATGGTGGTACTAAAACAGGGACTGTACTAAAATATAAACTGAAATGGTAATGCACAACAATATGCTTGGGAAGTCATATGCATTAGTGAGCACTGATGATAAACCACCACTTCTTGGCAAGGCCAACTTAACATATATGCGGTTATGTAGAAGGTAGATGACATCAAAACTATACTGCGTATAAGAAATCTTAGCATTCCCTTAACAAAACTTGAAATAATATTAACAAGAAGCCTGCGCTACGCGTTATATATACAAAAAACACAGTTGAAAAAAATACAGAGCTGACATCTACAACTTCGGAAACCATATTCAGTACAATTGGATAATATACAAAAATCACAGTTGCAAAGACCGGTAATGTCATCTCCCATGGAATATAATCATCCATTCATTTATGCCACACAAAAAATCTGATTCCCTTCCTTATATATACAAGCCAGCCACTGCCGGTTGAGATGTGAAATCCCTTATCTTAAAACATATTCTATCAACTACCTGAAACCGTTATGAATTTTTTTAAATATTTTGTAGTCCAAATCACAATCAAACATTGAAATATAACTGAATGAAAGAAGATAAGGTCAAAAAAACTCGACATACATACCTATGCTACTTGAATCACACATCAGCTGAGTTTGTTTTTTCATTGGGCAATTGCGACTGTCATGATTCACTTTTACCTCTTTAGAAGTTCTCCAAGTTCTCACTTTCTTATTTAGTTCTATACCACTGTTAAAGCGGGAGTTACTTTCAGCAGTTTCTTTTTCTTTGTCAGATTTTCTTCCTTTCGTTTGGCTAATGCGTGGGTTTCCCTTCTTCTTTGTAGGGGAACTGGCACATGAATCATCATTATCTAATGATTCATTCATGGTGTATGACTTATCTATAACTATTGGTTCTACATTAGAACCTAATTCCTCCATATCATTCCCTAGTTCTTGTCCAAGATCCAACATGTCAATTTCCATAACTTTCTCAAATGCTTGGTTAAGTAAAGCCATTGCCACATCATATGCTTTTTCTGATTTACCCATTATATTAGCTAGCTCCGTTGACCTTTGATAATAATGACTTATTCTCATGGCTTCCATTCCAGACTTATCATCTTTCATTATCACACAGTCAAATCCTAAAACTTGAGATCAATTTGCTCTTTTTGTCCACCTTTCCATAATAAAATGCGGTGGAATCTCCCTTGCATAGTACCAAAATATAAGAATATGATGTATATACCTACACATTAAGCTAACAAACTCAAAGTTATGGCAGTCACATGTACCCTTTTTGCTTACCTCATTTATCTTCACAATCATTTTTCTATTACCTTTTCATCCTCTGCCCAGTACACTCTATAAGTGATTTCGTCACCATCCTGATTAAGTATGTCAGACCGATATTTTAAGATAGTGCTGAACTCTTTATGCACTTTATTAAATACATTACGATCATAGATCCCAGCTGCATGCTTAACCAATAAATCATTAAAAACAAATATACGCATCATATGGATAGACCTGTAGTCTTCCTCTCGTTCTCGTATAAACATCCATTCAAAAGCTAGATCACAACTTTCAATAAACTCCCGTAGAGATGTCTTAGAGTTCACATAACCATCAAAGAAGGAATTTATACTCTCACTTCTTTGTGTCGAATTCATACTCTCAAAGAATGTTCCCCTATTATACATAGGTATCCATCTCTCACGAATAACAAACAAGTCATCAAGCCATGTATTATTTGTCAAATCAAAATCATTCAACATGGACTGCCACTTATTTTCAAAATCCTCAACAGTGTATGTAAAATGAATAACCACCTTTATGGTTTTTTTGAATTTTGATTTTTTTAAAAACACATGGCTTGGTTTCTCGCCAAATGTTTTCTTAATGTTCCACAAGCAAAAACGGTGACGATTATTGGGGAACACAATTGCAATAGCATTGGTAATGGACTGATCTTGGTCAGTAAATATACAGATTGGAGGACGACCTCCCATTGCTTCAAGCCAAGTCTCAAATAACCAAGTATATGTGTTTTCACTTTCATAGCCTAATAATGCAAATCCAAAAGTAATTGATTGACGATGATGGTTCGTACCTGTGAATGGAGCAAAAGGCATACTATATTTGTTAGTCTTATACGTACTATCAAATGTTACTGCATCTCCAAAACGTGCATCAACCCAAAATATATTTTTTCCCTCCCTAATGACTCAACTTGTACTTCATGATAGAAACTTGGATTTTCAATTTTTCTCTTCTTAAAATAGTTCATTATAGATTCCGCATCTCCCACTTCTATAATGGATTATATAAAATTTCTCAAATGGTTGTAAACATCCCTTGTTGTGAATCCAATATTCCCACTTTCCCCAAAAAGTGATGCAACTTTGCCAAATTGGAGTTTCTGCCAAACATCGCGTAGCATGAGGCATTACCTTGTTTACCCTCATGAGATGTCTCTTTCCAGAAGAGATCATTTCATGATTGTGATTTTCTATCGATTTGTTGATATGCCACGTGTTCAGTTCTATATTCAAAGATATGCATACCATAGCCTTACAATCTGTCCTCATGGTTGAAGTGTTTCTCTTCCTTTTAAGCACTATGTCGCCTTGATCTAGTTTATTTGGTTTACTTTGGTGAATTCCTTCACAACTATAAACAAAACCACTCTAGTTATAAGCGGTCCTCGGGCAGTAGCATATGACGACCTACGACGAGTACAAAATCCCAAAATCCTTCCATAATCTTTATAATAATCCTCAGCCTCTTTAATAGAAGAAAAATACATGTCCAAGCATGGCTTCAATGACTTCCCATTGATAGATAGTTCAATAATTTCATCTCCAGTAGTCATCTATCTGTAAAAAAAATTGCAAAATTATTAAATCAATGTAAATCGCAAAATTACGAAGACAATGTAAAGGAAGTAGAAATCGGTATGTTAATTTGTTTAGAAAAATGTAGCTTTTCCAAACTATTCGTTGATCAGACAAATGTGGTTTTACTGATAATCAATGAAATTGTTTATCAGATCAACTAGACTTTCAATATATTAACATTTCTGGGTTTAGTGGTACTTGGTGTAAAACTAAACTCAATCTAACCTACATCATAAAATAACCAAATTCATCATATTTCAGAGGTTCAAAATCAAATTCCAGAGAAATAAAAACTAAAAATCAAAGAAGAAGAAGAAACAATCAAAGACTTTAATCATAACCCCAACTTTCTAAACACATGACATATGACATATCTAATCTTAAGAAGTCAAAACTAAACCCAAATATTCGCCCTAAAAAAGTTGCATCTGAGTGATTGAATTTGATTCATACCTGTGATTGATTTGTGTAACTGTATTGATATCCAAGGAGATGAAACATAAAAGAAGAGAAATTTTGCCCAATTATTTTTTTCTGAGTGATTGAATCTTGGTAGAATTTTTGGTTCTTTTGTTGCACAGAGCGAAAGGATGAAGAAGGATGGGGAGTGGGGGACGAAGGAAATAATATATGAAATAATTGAAAGAGATATAGAGTTTTGAAAGTCAACCCAAGAAACCGGGTTTCGGGTTAGTAAAAACAAAACCGCGTGTTTTTAACTTTAATCTGAGCCCTTGAAATTTTTTATATCGAGTGGCTGACAGAGCCCGTGAGTGACTATTGCATACTCCCTCCGTTCCGTTTTACTTGATGTTATAGAGTTTTTCACGCAGATTAAGAAACAACATAGAGACTAATTTTTTTCCAAATCTACCCATATTAATAGTTTCCTAAAAATTTAAAACTCCTAATTTTTAGTTCCTAGATTTAATATAAATTACCAATTACCAATGTAATTTATTTGGGATAAACCAAATATTCCATCCAAGAGTGTATATCCTCCCTAGAATAGATTTAAATATTAGATTATTATGTATCTGCTAATTACGATAAAAATTAATAGTATGGTGTGATTCCAAAGAAAGGACAAATCAGTGAGAATTAGGGGAAAATACTTAAACTCTCATCTAATTTGGAACACAAAAAAAACCCTAAAACATCAAGTAAAACGGAACGGATGGAGTATTAACCATGTCACCCGATCCCTTCCCTTCAAAATAATGTTTATACAGTTAAACAAGAGTAAAATGAAAATCAAGTTTTCACTAGATCAGGTTATATACATAGTTATTCATTATCTAAGATCTGTTGTTTTTTTTTTCAAAATTAAATGGAAGTGAGATTTGTAACAAATTATTTACATATTGTAATAATCAACTATTGTCTTTAAAATTGCTAAATTTCGTAAATAACACAATTCAGTGTGCAAAGAACAACTAGAACGCATAAATTGATAAAGTTCAAACAGGACAACAATTGGAGTCTTTTCAGATTCTGTATGAGTTTTCATGCTCATATCTAGAAACCGAATAGGTATGGGAGTTTCGGATGAAAACCTTGCCTATCTATATGATACACATTGTGATTGAGTTTTGGGAAAAATCGCTAAAAATCCATAACATTGTGGATGTTCTAATGTTGTGGTGAAGTGCTCATGAATCAAGTAACTTCTCCAAGAATGAGTATAGGATGAATAGTTCAACGCCATTCTCGATTTGCCTTTAAACACATATATAAGAGGTCACCTCTCTGATCTTATATTTAGTTGTTACCGAACCTTTCAGGGGGGAAAGACTATGCAGAAAACATTTTTACGGTGTTGTTGAAAAGGAAATACAAATGAATTTTGAATGTAATGAGGTTAACATAAAAACGAAATTGAGATTTAGCTGTGATGTTGGAGGAAACTGATATCAGGGAGGAATGTGGATGGTGGTTATTGGGTAAATGATTCTTGGAAAGTGAGGGATGTGATATGTGATACACGGATATTGATTCCTGAGTTTCACTGTACTGTGTGAAAGTGAGCCATACCAAAAACCCTCCCCTATCACATATCGAATACCTTCAAGTTTTCCTTTACTGCACCGTTGCAGTGTTATTTTCCTGTTGGTACCTTCTTCAACTCCGACAGATGTCATATTCGGGTCATCTTTCTTGTGCTTTTCTATGCATTCATTAGATGGATTTTTGCAAAAACTCGATAATGGTTTATGATTTTGATGGTTTCTAAGTTCAATACTATTAAAGTTTGGAATCCAGAAATGTTTTTTTTCTTGTGGGTTTCGCTCTTTTTGTTAAAGAACATCTGTACAACTTATGTGGTGTCAAATCTTTGTTGTCAGTATACAGTTTCTAAGACTTTCCATAGCCGACACATCTAAATTTGGATAAATTTCATAACTAATTCATTGTTTCGAAAATAGCCAACAATGGTGTCTACTACATGGTAAGCCTAATACCATTGACTTTATGCAGCATAAAGGTATCATGATCTACAATTCATGTGAAATTGCCCATGAACACATTTTTTTACACCCATGAACACATTTCTTTACACTATAAAATTGCCCACAAAGTATGGTCAATGGTTCTACCGAGCCTATGCTATTCTTGGGTCGTGTCGAGGAGTATGAGTATGTTTTTTTTTTTTTTTAGCACTTCCCAAATAGAGTCTTATCCCGGCGGCAGTTATATCAACACTTTGTATGGAAAGAAACTGTCGTATTCAAATTTAGGTGTTGAGGTGAAAACCTAAGACTTATCTTGGGTTAATGCTTCTCGTAGAAGAGTGCACTTGAACTTTGCGAGCTCAATCCTCAATAATTGGGATTTTATTTTTTATCTAATAATGTATCTTCTCTTCTCATCAAAAAAAAAAGATACCTATGAAATTCAAATTGCATTGGTGAGTAACATGAATTTATATACAAAACGAGAAAAAACATGACTGGAAACTTAAGTGTTTTAATTTTCAGAATAAAAACGGACTGATAACCTACAGGGCAGGCTATCCACATTTATATTTGAAAACGCTTCGATAATGCTGTAAAGGGTTTCATGAATTTTAGTTGCACAAACCTATAATATAAGGTTGTGTTTGATAGCCGGTAATTCCACGGAATTAGCCCATATTCCTTCGTTTGGTATGAAAATCATTTCCCTGATTTTATTCCCCACGTGACCCCTTTCCACGGAAAGATCTCCATTTTTATTCTACCGCCGGAAATCCTGAAATGGAAAGAGAGAAAAATTATAATCAAGGAAAAAAAAGAAAAGGAAAAATTTTAGGAACAAAAAAAGAGAAAATTGAGCCGGTATGTTTTCAGTGGCTTTATTTTTCTTTTATTCCCTGTCTGATTAAATTATTATTGTTTTGATTCAACTCACATTGTGTTAGTTTCATAGTTTGATTACAGTATACCATTCAAGCTCTTATGGATATTATGCTTGTTTATTGTTTGTAAAAAAGCGTCAACAATTTGTGCATACATTTTTTTTTTTTTTTTACTCGGAAAAGAGTAAAAATTGATAAACACACAAGCCGTGTGCAGGCGATTGCAACTAAAGAAGAGCAGAATGCCCACATTTGAGAATTATCAACTCACATTATGGTGATACATTCTGAGTTGTGTTAAGTTTTCGGGTCTCATGTACTCGGAATTGATCTCTTTGTAATACTGTACATATTTTCTCATTAATACATCCTTTTCTTCTTCAAAAAAAAGACTACTCGCAAATCATGTAACTTCAACGACCATGTATGTAGCATGATGAATTCATCATCTACTCATTTTGCATCATTCACAATTTACCGTTAAACATGTATTTATGGTTACCGCTTTGATCTTATATTAGTAGTTACTGAACCTTTGGTGTGAAAAAAAAAATGCACAAAAGAGATTTGTGAGATCGTGTTAATATGGAAGTAGAAGTGAAATCTTGAAAATTGAATTAACTGAGATGTTGGAGTAAACTAATATCAATGAGGTATATGGCTCCTCGATAATGAATGTGGTGAGGAGGTCAATTTCTTTAATTGTTGAATCTCAACCTCTGCATATCTACAAACAATTCTAAGTTTGTAAATTATCAGCCCAAAGATTTTGTATTTTTTCAAGGATGTAAAGGGACCAAAGAGAAAGTAGTAGTATGAGAAAAGGAGAAAAAGTCTGTGGAAAGAAGTTCAAGATCAAGGATTGGACCTAACGAAATCAGTAATAAAGATGATTTTTGTACTTCAACAGTTGATTTTGTTTCATTACAGAACTGTACTCTAGAGCATTATTGTAGTTTACACCTTACAAGAATTATCAGCCAGTAGATACAGACTCCAAGTATAACTTATCTAGAATGATTTTTTTTTTTTTTTTGCTAGAAAACTCGTTTTGATAATTGAAAATGGTTGGACATAAACTTGATGATGAAGCTAATTTTGATGATTTCTAAGTTCAATCTTATGGTAGCTTATAATCCAAACATGTTTTCTTATATTGCTACTTTAACGTAGATGACAGCGTTTTTCTGGTGGGTTTATTTGTGTTTAAGAACTGTGTTCCTACTCGAACGCTTATGTGGTGTCAAGTAAACTGAGATTCTAAAACCACCCTAAGTGGACACATGTACATTTGGCTTTAAAATTGCTGCAAAATTAAAACTTGATTACAAATTTAGAATGAACTCAAACCCAATTTAGAGTAGTTTCAGTTCGAGCATGGAGCCACAGTCATACTAGATTTCAAAGGGAGCCCGGTAATCTTAAGCTTGATATCAAATCGGAAACCAAATTTTTGGCAACGCCAAAACGCCATTTATACTAAAAATGCATGTGATTGATATCTATCTAACTATCTTATGTTAGATTTATAAAAAGATGCTTGGAATAATAGGCTATCCCGGGTAAAAACAAATATGAACTTTAATTTTATAACCGACTGATTTTCCCACAAGATCTCCACATTTGAAGTCAGAAATCACTTTCATAATGCCGCAAATGGGTTCAAAATGCCACAAATGGGTTCAAGGATTTTAGATGCATACTTACGATACTACGTACAATACATATACATAGAGAATCAGAGATCTAAGTATGCTAATGTTGTTAAGAACTGCTCATGGATCATGTAACTTCACAATGCATGTGTATAGAATGATGAATTCATCACCAAAGCGTATATAAGATGTTATTTCTCTGATCTTATTACTGAACCTTTTGAAGAGAAAAAGAAATATGCACTGAACAGATTTATGGGAGTCGAAATGAAAATAGGAATTAATGTTAACTATAATGTGGTTAATACGAGAATGAAATTGAGATCAACTTTAATGTTGGAGCAAATTGATATCAGTGAGGAATATGACCGTTCAGTTAAAAAGACTATGAGGAAGGGGTCAAGAATATTCTCACAGATATATGGGATGGGGATCGAAAGATTTCCCTTTTTGGTCGGAGTTTGTTTGTAATCGGGTTCATGCCAGTATGTTTTCTCTTTTCCCTTTTTGTTCGGATGGTACTACTTTTCTTTTCCGGCCCAATTTCTATATTTAAAACCTCAAATTAGATAATTGAGCATTTTTTTATAGTTCCGAATCCATGTAACTCTCCATTTGTATGGATTACAAAAATATAGACTCCACGATTATCACATATCTGGAAAGATAGTTTGATCGTCTCAACAACGGAGAATACGATTGAAACATTGTTCAGTAAAGCTATTCAGGTTCAAATTTGGGTAGGATATGGGATTATTGTCGGTTCTCGGTGTTGTGTTTTTGTCCGCTAAATGTTGCTTTTGGTAGCGACAACAAGTACATTATGTAATCCTGCTATTGGTTGCAGACTTGCAGCAATGTGTGCGTGTTTTTGTGGCAGTGTGCACTCTGATAGTTGTTTTTGCGAGAATAACTTGTATATTGATCTAATTGACTACAAGCTTTCCATGTTACCCATGGACCTAACGGATTTGGACAGAAACTTGCAGATTTTTGAGTTCAATCTGGTTTGGGTCTGTAATCCAAACATATCACTTCAAGAAACTTAATATATTGCAGCACCTTATAATTGTGGCATAAACCACTATTAGTGTCGCGATAACCTATGTAGGAAGAAGTCCTTTTTGCAACACCAATTTTATTGGTGCAACAAGAGATTATACTTTTTTGCCACACTCTTTTTATATTGTTGTCACAGTTGTGTGGCAAAAAATTTCATTTTGCAGCACTAAATTATATCTTTTAGCTACAGCTAAAAAGTACTGTGACTAGAAATATGCTTTTGCAACACCTATATTAAAGGTGTGGCAATATATAATGTAGCAATAGCTATACTTTCTTGTAGTGTATCTTCATTTGTGCAATATAGATGAATACATTTTTTTTCTGTTGCAATTATGTTTAAGAATTTTGCTCATACTTTGAGCATTTTTGTGGTTTCAAATATTTGCTGCAAGATATGCATGCCAATCGAATAGGTGATTTTGGATTAGCTCTTGGGATTTCGGGTCGTTTTACTCTCTTTCAAACAGTAGACTTTTCAACCATTTTTGCTCGAGCTTTTATCCATTTGCAGATTGTGGTAATAGAAATACAGACTCAAGTTTTCATCTTTCCCGGAATTAGTATATGTGCTTCAGCAGTTGGTGCAATGTGGTAAAATGTTCTGGTGAAATTTATTGACTGAAAACTATTTTAACTTGAAATCAACGGTTGGGAAGGGGAAACAAACATGTATCATGTAACTTCACCAAGCAGATGTCTACAATGATCAATTCATCACCAACTCATTTCGTGTCAATGTATTTTTTGCCGTTAATTTCTTTTTATAAAAGGTCATAGTTTTAGAACAGGTTGAGTTGAAATAAAAATAAAAGTGATATTTTTTCGTTCTTGAGGAGGTAAAGAATGAAAAGAGAAATACAAAGGAAAGTAATTGGGGTGTCGGAGTAAATTGAAAGGCATAAATCTCATCAGATAATATGAGAACTGAAACAATCTCTTTGACATTGGAGTTTCCATGAAGCGGCCTCTCATATTTAACATAGATTCTGAAGCAAGAGGAAAAATGAAACGTTAGTTTCCATCATTCTTTGTCTCGTTATTGAAAAAATTGGAATGAAGAAACAAGTGTTTCTACTAATAACAGTGAGTGATGGTGACCTCCCAAGACCCCGCTCCCAAACTAATGTTATATATATGCAAACAGTGATCCTTAACGAGTGTACACATAATATTTCGATCTACATCCTCGATTTAATTTAGGGAATTGTATAATGAGGGTCGTGATTGTAAACATGGAGGGTAATGAAGCCATCAGTTAAATAACCAACCAATCAGAAAAATATGTGAAATATACACTCGTTAGAGGACTTTGAACAAATTTGGACTCGTGAGTGAGTGTATTGTGTTGGAATTAATTACAATAATCGAATGCAAATGGGAAATAATACTTAGATTACACTGATAGTAGTAACAAATAACTCAATAAACTTAGTAGAGGCACGTATGAGATACGCTGAGCTAAAGGTAATATTGCCTGCTACTCCTCTGAGATGCTATAGCAATTAACAAATTACCTCCAGGATACAACTACTGTTAGTTTTCCTCTATGTGTAGAATACACAGAAAGAACCCTTAGAACTTGGCAGCAAAAATGATAAAACAAAACACAAATCGAAACTACAACCAGTTTCTGATAAATATAAAAACTAATTTATGTTTCTGTAAACTATGATGTTTCTGTAAACTAATTTCTGTTAAACAAAGTTTCTGTAAACTAATTTCTGTAAACAAAGAAGAAGTTATACAAAATTATGTTTCAGTAAACTACAACTTGTTTAAGATAAGAACTCGATTTTTTGTTTCTGTAAACTTAAAAAAAAATTGTTTCTGAAAGCATAAGAAAAGAATAATAATTTCAGAAGAGAAGAGTTCTGAAAGGTATGGTTTACAAATGAAGTTTACAACTCGTATTTATAGCAAGAAAATGTTCGAACGTTGGAAGAGAATCCAAAGCACGACAGACTGTCCGTGATTCACGCATCTCGAACGTTGCAAAAGTAAGGTAAAAATCGCATTAAAAGAACAGTGCACACGCATTCAAAATTTGCGAGATTCTTCTCGAGGAAAAAAGTGTGTACAGGTGTCAAGAAAACCGTGTGACACGCGTGAAAGAAGATGCTTCTCGAGGCTGTCGGATATCCAAAACCGAGAAGGCAAAGAATAAAATTCTTTACATGTGTGGGAGAAGCGTGTGGTAAATTTCAGTAAAAAGAAAGGATGGGTCGGATACACCCACACCCACACCCACACCCACACCCACACCCACTCCCACACCCACACCCACTCCCACTCCCACGCCCACGCCCACGCCCACGCCCACGCCCACGCCCACGCCCTCGCCGAGCCGAGCCGAGCCGAGCCGAGCGAGCGTGCGTGCGTGCTTCTGTGCGAAGCACCGCGCGAACGGGAAAGGAAATAAGAAATGCAATAAGGTTTAGGAAACCTTGCCATAGTTTAGGGCTTTCCCCATACACAAAGGTCTAAAGACCCAAAGGGCCATACCCTTAAGGCTAAACCAATGCTATTTAAGTCTAAAACTCTAAATGTTTTAGTCTATATGGGACTAATGTTTTATTCATTCACATGAAAAAAACATATAGGGAGCATAAGGTCTTGGGATCAAAACATGGTTCATGCATTTTTAATTAAATTATTTTTAAAAACGTTTTTTCTAACAATCCCCCACATGAATAATAAAACATGTCGATAAAACACGAGAAAACATAAGGCAACAATATAGGCTAAGGTGTCCCAAAGATTGAACCTTAACTTAGTGAGAGGTTACCTGAACTGCTTGTTGATACGGTGAACGCAATGTCTTGAACCGCCAACAATGAATGCAATTCAGAAATAACATCCACACTTGATGCCTCAACCGATGAAAACAGCTGCCAAGCTCTTGCGGTTGTGCCCATTTTGGCCGTGGGCTAAAATCCCGGACTTAATGAATGTCTCTAGAGAATCAGCTCATATTCTCATAGGAAGCGGCCACACTTCCAACATCCACAAAGGTGAGTCCATAAAGAGTGTCCTGCCACACCCCGCTTTAATCAAAGCCATGGTACCCATTAAGATCGCAAAAGATCATCCTTAATTTCGCAGGCAAGACTATCGCACGATTACACCATAGGAGGGACAAAGATAGTGCTTTCTCAATATCACCATAAATTAGTTGTCTCATTGAACCTTGATCTTGGAAATCCAATCACAAGGTTGAGTATCCTTCATGGTGATTTATTCAATGAGCTTAAGTCCCATTCCCCTCGATGTAAATTTAACTTTCTCTCTGGTTAAGCCTTTTGTCAAAGGATCTGCAAGATTATCTTTGGATTTTACAAAGTCTATCGAGATAATACCAGTAGAGAGTAGTTGTTTCACCGTCTTATGTCTTCTTCGTATATGTATAGACTTCCCGTTGTATACATTGTTCTTTGCGCAACCAAGAGCAGCTTCACTGTCACAAAGGATGGCAATTGAAGACACAAGCTTGGGCAGAGTGGAATTCCTCCCAGAAACATCGCATCCATTCAGCTTCCTCTCCAGCTTTTTCCAAGGCTATAAACTCAGACTCCATAGTGGATTTAGCTATACATGTCTGTTTGGTAGACTTCCATGAGACAGACGCACCTCCAAGCAAGAAGATGTACCCACTAGTAGATTTGCACTCTTCTGAGTCTGATATCCAGTTGGCATCACAATACCCTTCCAGTACAGCATGATACTTCCCAAAACTTAAGCAATAGTTTGAGGTCCCTCTCAGGTAACGTAAAACTCTGAAGAGAGCATTCCAGTGATCCTGCCCTGGGTTGCAAGTATACCTGCTTAATCTACTCACCGAGTAAGCAATATCAGGTCTTGTACAGTTCATAAGATACATAAGACTACCAATAATGTGAGAATACTCAAGTTGATCAATACCCTCACCCTTGTTCTTTTTCAATTTACAAGTGGGATCAAATGGAGTAGATGCAGATTTAGCATTTTCATAATTAAATCTATTTAATATGGTTTCAGCATAATGAGATTGACTAAGACTATATCCATCAGACGTCTTTCTGATTTTCATCCCTAAGATTACATCAGTAGGGCCTAAGTCTTTCATGTCAAAATTATCTCTAAGCATGCTTTTAATGGTATTAATAATATCAAGGTTGCAGCCTAATATGAGCATATCATCAACATATAGGCAAACAATAACATGAGAATCATACACAGGTTTAATGTAAACACATTTATCAGATTCATTAACCTTGAAACCATTAGTTATCATAACATGATCAAAATTTTCATGCCATTGTTTAGGTGCTTGTTTTAAACCGTAAAGAGATTTGTTTAACTTGCATACTTTGTTTTCATAACCTTTTACTATAAATCCTTCAGGTTGATCCATATAAATTTCTTCATTCAATTCACCATATAGAAAAGCAGTTTTAACATCCATCTGATGTATATGCAAATCATAAATTGAAGCAATAGCAATCAACATTCTAATCGAGGTGATTCTAGAGACTGGTGAATAGGTATCAAAGAAATCTACTCCTTCCTGTTGTCTATAGCCTTTAGCTACCAACCTAGCTTTATATTTATCTATAGTTCCATCTGTTCTAAGTTTCCTTTTGAACACCCATTTGCAACCTATGGATTTACTTCCAGGAGGCAAGTCTACAAGCTCCCAAGTTTCATTTTGCTGAATGGACTCCCATTCATTTAATGAAGCTTCTTCCCGAAAGGAGCTTCGGAGAAGTCATAGCTTCCTTATAGGTTTGGGGTTCGAGACTCTACCGTAAGAGTCAAAAAATCAGGACCAAAACTTGTTTCAGTTCTAACCCTCTTACTTCTTCTTGGTTCAGTCTCATACTCCAAAGTTGGAGTTTGACTAGTCGATGGAACATCCGGGAGATCATCATGGACCCTTTTACAAGGTCCAGACCTTAAAGGAAATATGTGTTCATAAAACACAACATCTCTTGATTCCATTATGGTGTTCAGACCAATGTTATTGTGGTCAGAACTGATGACCATAAACCTGTGAGCATTTGTATGCTCAGGATATCCTATGAAAACACAGTCAATTGTTTTAGGACCTATTTTAGTTTTCTTGGGATGAGGAATGGCCACCTTGGCCAAACACCCCCACACTTTAAAGTATGCATAGGAAGGTTGTTTACCATTCCACAATTCGTAGGGAGTTTTATCTGATTTTTTAAATGGAACTCGGTTCAAAATATAGCATGCCGAGAGGATAGCTTCCCCCCACAAGTTCGAAGATAACCCTGAACTTGTTAACATAGCATTTACCATATCTATGAGTGTTCTATTCGGTAACATAACCTTTTCCTACGAATTCACCATGCTTAGAAATAACAACAGTATTAGATTCAGCAACAATCTTAAAACCTTTTCCTAGTAAGATGGTTTCTGAGATAAGGTTTTTGCATATGTCTGGGACGTAAAATACGTCATTCAATGCGAGAGTTTTTCCTGAAGTTAGCTTCAGTTCGACCTTGCCTTTCCCCACTTAAAAAAAAAATTGTTTCTGAAAGCATAAGAAAAGAATAAGAATTTCAGAAGAGAAGAGTTCTGAAAGGTATGGTTTACAAATGAAGTTTACAACTCGTATTTATAGCAAGAAAATGTTCGAACGTTGGAAGAGAATCCAAAGCACGACAGACTGTCCGTGATTCACGCATCTCGAACGTTGCAAAAGTAAGGTAAAAATCGCATTAAAAGAACAGTGCACACGCATTCAAAATTTGCAAGATTCTTCTCGAGGAAAACAGTGTGTACAGGTGTCAAGAAAACCGTGTGACACGCGTGAAAGAAGATGCTTCTCGAGGCTGTCGGATATCCAAAACTGAGAAGGCAAAGAATAAAATTCTTTACATGTGTGGGAGAAGCGTGTGGTAAATTTCAGTAAAAAGAAAGGATGGGTCGGATACGCCCACGCCCACGCCGAGCGAGCGTGCTTCTGTGCGAAGCACCGCGCGAACGGGAAAGGCAATAAGAAATGCAATAAGGTTTAGGCAACCTTGCCATAGTTTAGGGCTTTCCCCATACACAAAGGTCTAAAGACCCAAAGGGCCATACCCTTAAGGCTAAACCAATGCTATTTAAGTCTAAAACTCTAAATGTTTTAGTCTATATGGGACTAATGTTTTATTCATTCACATGAAAAAAAAACATCTAGGGAGCATAAGGTCTTGGGATCAAAACATGGTTCATGCATTTTTAATTAAATTATTTTTAAAAACGTTTTTTCTAACATATTGTGCGTGTGCAAGTCCTATGAGAGTCATGTGTAGTGAGTATATTGTATGCACGCGGGAGGTGTAAGAGTGTTAGAGATAGTCGAGAGAATTCAGTTGGGTATCAGTATAGTTCGGTGTAAGAGCGTTATAGAGAGTCGAGAGAATTTTGTTGGGTATCAGTACTGTACGTCTCTGTAATGTTTAATCTTCTATTATCAATCAATATTCATTAAATCATTTCGGTAGAAATGAAGATTCTCTGAATCTATCATCTACCACTATACCAGTTCTTTGTTGCTCTCACCATTTTCCAGTCGGGATAAACAAACAACCACAAAAATCTACTCCTTGAGGATTTTGGGAAAATCCTGATAATGGAGATGATTTTGATGATTTCTAAGTTCAATCCTATTTTAGTTTGTTATCCAAACATGTTTTGTTGTGGCTTTTCTTCTGTGTGTTAAAGAACAGCTGCGCATACTCGCATTTCTGTGGTGTCAAATCTTTGTTATCATATAATGATTCTAAGACATCCACAATGGACCCATCTAAATTTGGGTATGAAATTGCTAAACTTCATAACTAGTAATTCACTGTTTGGAAAACAACCACAATGCCAAGATTCCTATGAAATTGAAACACGATTACCAAACGAGTCTTTTCAGATTGTTGTGTACTGCTCATGAATTTGTAACCTCACCGAACATGTGTATAGAATGAATAATTCATCGGCAACTAATTTTGTATCATTCTCTATGTGTCGTTAAACACATATATAAGAGGTAACCTCACTGAACAACCGAACCTTTGAAGTCAAAACGAATATGCACCAAAGGGATTTATGGGAGTTGAGATACAAAGAGAAGGGAATGTTGGAAATTATGAGGTTAGTATAACAATGAAATTGAGATTTAATTTTGACGTTAGAGTAAACTGTTATCTGCCGGAATACAGATGGTGATGCGTGGTAATATTAGTTTTTGCAAGTGAGAAGAAGTGATGAGAGCATTGCTGTTTTAAGAATACACATTACATCAACGTAAGT
The DNA here is from genome assembly GCA_023529315.1 of Papaver bracteatum. Classification (NCBI taxonomy): domain Eukaryota; kingdom Viridiplantae; phylum Streptophyta; class Magnoliopsida; order Ranunculales; family Papaveraceae; genus Papaver; species Papaver bracteatum. The sequence goes on along the minus strand of JAJJWX010001430.1, from coordinate 47,927 downwards.
TTCTCTCTTTCTGTCTTTCCACTTTCTTTTTCTCTTTCTCGTTCGCTCTCCCTCCTTCTACTTTTCATTTTTCTTAAATCAGCGCCGCTTGACTCGTTTCTTGAATTTTACCATCACAGATAAATGACATTAGGCATCGTCAGAGAAACAAAATTAGGAAGCAGATTCAGAATGCTAATGTATACTTCAAGTTCATCACATAACATATCCACCCACAAGATTGAAATCGTTTGGAGTAAATTAGAATGGAGGTCACTGTGGTAGGACAGAGAGGATTAGGAACCAGATTCAGCATTTGTTTTAAACTCTTTCTACTTTTAATGTCTTCTTCTGAAGCAAATAGATATCGATTCACAAGCTTAAATCTCTTAAAGTCTAGATCTCTTGTCTTTTGCTGAAATTTCAAACTGCAAGTTGACTGACATGAATTTATATGCAAAATGAGGACAACCAGGGCTGGAAACTAAGATGATTCTAATTTTCAAAATGGACTGGTATACCTACAGGCTCTCCACATTTACATTTTAAAACGCTTCGATAATGCTGCAAAGGGTTTCATTAATTTTAGTTGCACTAAACTTATAAAACTACTACAATGCATATAAAGAGAGACAATGATCTGAGTATCAGAATAACATAACATAAACCATAAACCAAGACATCCCATGAAGACATTTTTGTACATTTTTTTTCTTCCCTACTAGAGGCATCAAGGTGCAATATTCACCATCTGAGCCTCACTCACATTTTGGCTGATTCTAGCTAGCTATATTCCTCAAACCAAAAATGTACGGTTCTTTGCAATTTGAGTGTTATCCATTTGCATTATGGTAAAACACTCCGAATTGTGCTAATGTTTGTGCGAACTACTCAGGAATTATGTAACTTCAACGAGAATGTATATATAGAATGACGAATTCATCACCAACTCATTTTGCATCATTCACAATTTACGGTTATACCAGTATTTATGGTTACCTCTTTGATCATATGTTAGTAGTTACCAAACCTTAGGACTGAAAAAATAATCCACAAAAGAGATTTATGAGAGTTGAAATAGAAGTAGAAATGAAATGTTGAAAATTGAGATTAACTGTTATGTTGGAGTAAACTAGTATCAATGAGGTATATGGCTTCTCAGTGAGGAATTTGATGCTAGATTATCTATATGAAATAAAATTTCCCTTTCAAAAGGTGGAAAAATGGCCCTGCTTAAATGTATTCTTTCATCTCTACCAAAGTACTATTTCTCTCTATTCAAAGCAGTTATTTCAATTATCAAGACTCTTGAGAAGAAAATGAGAAATTTCCTATGGGAATATGGTGCTGGTGGTAGTGGTTGTTCTCATCTCATCAACTGGTCTATTGTTCGCGCTGGAAAAGATAATGGTGGCCTGGGAGTTCTGAACTTAAGATTAATGAATCAGGCTCTAATGGCTAAATGGGGTTGGCGGTTTGGTATTAAAAAAACTCACTTATGGTACAAGCTAATGGCGGAAAAATATGGTGATAATTACTCAAACTGGGTTACGTGTACAGTAACAACACCTCACGGTGTGTCGTGTTGGAGAACAATTAATGAAACTCAAGCTCTAATCATGGAAAATTCTTCGTTAACTTTGCACTCTGGTAACCTGATCTCCTTCTGGCATGACAAATGGGTAGGGAATGATTGTCTAGCTAATACTTTTAAATCAATCTATAAGATAGATAGGTTACAAAATGGTAGCGTGGGAGATCATATTTATGCAGACAATTCATGGTGCTTTGATTTTAGAAGAATTTCTTACTTCTGTGGAAGCAAATCAGTTTGCTGAACTTATCACTATTATTGGCTCTAATCCACCGGCAAGAGACACGCTCCCGGACACTAGAAGATGGACTCTTAATACTAATGGTCAGTTCTTCGTTAAATCTCTTTATGTCTCTTTAATAATTGATGAAGGTACTGCAGGGTTCCCTTATAAGTTTACCTGGAAGAATGACGTCCCTACAAAGATTAACTTCCTAGTTTGGTGTGATGTGCACCATAAACTTAAATCCCTCGATATGTTGCAGTACAAAGGAATTGATATTGATAGATCTTGTATTCTTTGCGGAGACAACACGAAATCTCAAGATCACTTACTTCTCCATTGTAAGGTGGCTTATAGTGTGTGGATGGCTATTACACCTGCAAAACTTCTTGATTGGGTTTTTCCGGAGACAATGCTAGCGTTTTCGCATTCATGGCCTTGTAATCATCTTACATCTTCGGGTCAAATAGTGTGGGAACTAATCCCTACGGCAGTTATTTGGGTTCTTTGGAGAGAAAGAAATTGTCGTACTTTTGAAGACAAGTATAGTTTCAAGACGGACAAAGAGTTGGAAGATGACGCAAAAAACCTGGCTCTGTCCTGGGCTGCTGTCTTTGGGAAGAAAGTGAACATCAACTTCTCTTACACACTTGACAACTGGGAAACTGTTTTTTTCTTAATTTCCTTTATTCTCGTGTTTTGATTGTCTACTATTGGTAGACTGTGTACATTCCTCTATCTCTAATAAATTTCTCTTTTCTCAAAAAAAAAAAAGGAATATGGTGAGGAGGTATTGTGGAGTAAATTGAAAATTTCAATTTCTTTTATTCTTGACTCTCAACCTCTGTATATCTACAAAGAATTCAGTATTTGTAAATTATTAACCCAAAGACCACAATTTTTTTTGTTTTATTTGTTCCAAAGATCGATGTAAATGGGTTACCAAAGAAAAAGCAGTAATATGAGAAAAAGAAAGGAGTTGTGGAAATTAAAGAAGTTCCAGTTCAAGAATTGTACCTAACGAAATCGGCCAAAAGCCTAATAGAGATGATTTGTTTACTTCTAACTTTTATGCTTGTCCTTGTTGATTTTGTTTCATTACAGAATTGTGCTCAAGATTGAGCATTTTCGCATGTTAAATTTATTAAATCACTTGTAGATTGAACTACAAGTATCATGCTTGGATAATGAAATTGGTTGGACAGAAACTTGATGAAGATGATTTTAATGATTCCTAAGTTCAGTCTTATTGTTGCTTGCAATCCAAACATGTTTCTTATATTGCAAATGTAGATGAATGCATTTTTCTTGTGGGTTTATTTGTGTTTAAGAGTTGTGCTCCTACTCAAACATTTATCTGGTGTCAACTATAAAATTTCTAAAACCATCCACAGTAAATGTAGTTGTATCTTTTCTGATGGCTACATCCGTACAAATATAAAGACTATAATCTATCTAACATTCAAGATAAGAAGATAAACAAGATATAAAGAACATAAAAGTAAAGATTAACACAAGCATATAACGTGGTTCGACCATGAAGACCTACATCCACGGGAAAGAAGATGTTTTCTTTATTAAACAAAAGGTCTTACCCTTGAAAGAGCTACAAATATCACTAAGATCTGTCACTCTTTCTCTCTCTAGATCTCTCTCAGAAATTCTCTGTAGAAAGACCATATAAAAATGCATTAGCTAACTTGTCCATCTCCTGATACATGGACAGGTATTTATAGACAAACTAACCTCGTGAAGGTATGGCCTCTCCGATCTCGTGGAGTCGGCATGCATCATCTTCACTACTTAGGGTTGGTTCTATACTATCCCTCGTGATGGTATGCTGGGTTCTCCTCCCGAGTCATCTCCCCTTGTTCGTCATCCTGAAGATCCTCTCTATAGAACCTTGTGCTTCTCCATCCACGAGTTACAGTACAGGTCGTATGATCCCTCTGATGTGACATAGACTCGCCCTCGCCTCTTCTGATCCTTCATTAAATACGGTGCTGCTTTTTTAACTTGACTGTCTGAATCGATTAGACCACTCCTTACACGCGTCATTCATGCGACGTTTTTGGAAGGCGTCTCGATTCATACGAGATAAGCTTTATAGAGTATGATTCGGTGCTCCTACCTTATCATCTCATCATGAAATCATCCATAGAGATGTTGACATGTGGCCGTCGGGTATTTTACCCTCACATTTTTCTCATTTTCTTTGCAACTTTCAAAGTGCATTATGGGAAGAAAACTTCGTAACTGTCCCGTCTTTTTCGCCACGTACGAGATTTCCGCCACGTCTGCACTTTAGTTCCCTTTTACCTATTGGACTTGAGGCGCCGATTGGTTATCCAATGGTTTCTTATAAAATCTTTTGAGGGAAGAGAATGATTCTTTTACTTCTTTCGCTCAGAGTTCAGAGCTTTTTTATCTTCTTTTTCATCTGTCTTTTGTTGTTCCTGTTAGAGCACTGCTTGGTCAAACTCGCATATGTTGCTATCTCAATCATGTTTCTCAATCTTAGTGATCAAAACTATATAGTCTTGATTTCTAGTATACTATAGCTAAAGTCTCGGACTAGGATAGAAAGTGTAGTCGATCTGAAGAACTCCATGGCGATCATCATACAAGATGAAGGACTACTCAAGGACCTAGTGGATCTTCATCGACTAAAAGGAATGTGGAGACTTGAACTTATCTACCACTCAAAAGTATATCTACTCTATCTCCTATCTTGAGACAAAAGTCGTTTATCTATATAGACTAAGAATATGCACATGTGACATTTCGATATGAGTATATCTTGCTTATCTATTTCTCAAAATGGGTGTTGGTAAAGATTTCGCTTTATCCAAGTTCATCTTTGCCTAGTGACGAAAGTCATGTTATGTTTCAATCATTTTGGAAATCGCTCTGACGAAAAATAGTTTGTGAATAACAACTATATAACGCTCTCTGAGAATGTTTCAATGATTGAAATGAGAGTTTATACTATATAACCATTGGGAGATATAAACATTGTTGTGGAAACACATATATGTATTAGTCATTAGCACTTGAACCGAAGTTTGCGAACTTTGTTGATCAAGTGGTACCGGAACGTGAGCAGCAACTAAGTCCGCGAACTAGCGTAGTTCTCGAACCCGAGAATTTCTGCTGAAGTTGTAGCTCATGTGCAGTCCGTGAACCCAGTCCACGTACTGACGAAATATCTCAAACCCGAGAATTTCTGCTGGAGTTTATAACCTCAACCGGTTAGCTTGAGTCTGCGAACTCAAGATGTTATGTCTGAAAACGTTGTTCGTGAACTTATTCTAAATTACTAAGGAATGCTTTTGCAAACCGTGGATTTATAGTTCATGATTAATAATTCGAGTGAATCACATTTTTTTTGATTCAATTGTGTCTCTTGTAATACTTGGTATCTCATAGAAATTGAACAACTCTCTAACTAGTTCATTTGAGTCATTTGGACTAGTTATGGTGAAGAAGAATATGGTTGATATGAAAGTCATTATTTGGATAACCATTTGGTTGACTAATATTGAACCAACCATTGTACACGTTTGGGTACGGTTACACAAACCCAAAACGTCAAGTACATGTGTGTATGGCAAGCTAAGTTTTCGATCTAACGGTTGAGAGATATTAGCTTGTATGTAATCGGGTTTTCATCTAACGGTGAATATTGAATGCTTTATTAGCAATCTAACATTGATTGAAAACCCTGATTTGAAAGACTATATAAGGAGAACTCTAACCATTCGAAAAACTAATCCCCATACACTTTTCTTGTGTGATACTAGTTTTCTCTAAGCTAGAGTCGATCTCCATTAAACCATGAGTTTTCTCTCTAAATTCGGGTTAACGACTTAAAGACTTCATTGGGATTGTGAAGCCAGACCGATACTACTTTTCTTGTAGTTGTGTGATCTGATCTTTCTCTTTCTATCATACGAGTACAATTATAATAATTGGCTTGAGATTTATTTCTCTGATAGGCAAGATAAAAGTACTCAAAAACATCTTCGTCTCATTGTTTGTGATTCCTCAATAATCTTCTTCCCTGCGTCAATTAAGTTTATTGTGAGGTGATTGATGAAATTGAGCTGTTCTTCGGGAATATAAGTCTGGTTTTATCGATTGGTTCTTGTTCACCTTGATTTATCAAAATACGGAAAAACAACTTGTAGGTTTATTCGTGGGAGGCGAATTTATCTATTACCTGTAGACTTTTCTGGGTGAGACAGATTTGTTTATTAAAGTCTTCGACTTTGGGTCGTAGCAACTCTTGGTTGTGGGTTAGATCAGATAAGGGAATCAAGTGCACAATATCCTGCTGGGATCAGAGGCGTAGGAGCATAACTGTACCTTAGATCAGTGTGAGATTGGTTGGGGTTCAACTACAGTCCAGACCGAAGTTAATTTGGAGTAGGCTAGTGTCTGTAGCGGGATAACTCAATGTATGTTTAATCTGGACTAGGTCCCGGGTTTTTCTGCATTTGCTGTTTCTTCGTTAACAAAATTTCTAGTGTTTGTGTTATTTCTTTCCCGCATTATATTTTTATATAATTGAAATAATACCGGTTGTGCGTTATTCAATCAATTATAATATCCGACCATTTTGGTTGTTGATTTAAATTGATTGACACTTGGATGGTACCATCCAAGTTATATCTCTTTGATTAGAATCTCGAATCATATTTTCTTGAGTAAATCAAATCGAGATATTGAGATAATAACTCCTTGAGTATTTTCTATTGATTGAGTCTAACTGTCTAGTTGATTCTCTAGAAAATAACTCGGAGTTCTCCATACACATTGCTAATCGAAATATTGGGTGGTGTTGTTAGACCCCCGCTTTTTCAGTTCCTTCTTAACTCCTTGTATCTCATAAAAAAACTCATTATGTCTGGAAGAAATTCTCCTTCTCGACCTCAGAGATGGTAAGAGTTATTTCTCTTTTTTGTTTCTTTTCGTTCTCTGTTGATGTGTGAAGATTGTTTCTTTTTATTTTTTGATCATTAAAGGTTCTCGCCATTGCTCTGTTACTTCAGAGTTATTAAGGTTTTCGTGGTCCCGTCCATTTTTTTCGGCATTAACTCCGGATCTCTTTTTCTGCTTGATTTTTGCAGTGCTAATAAGAGACCGATTAGAAATCTGAGCAGTAGTCATTCTTCCGGTATGTCTGATGCCGAATTTCTAGAGATAGTGAAGACCAAACATCGCCTTAATAGGTTTGAAGTAAGTTTTGCAACGCCAGAAGGTCAGACCGGAGTTCTATCTAAGTAAATTTTTGAGGACAATCCCTGTGGTCCCAATGAAATCAATGTAGCGGTAGGCCAACTAGATCATGGGCTTCGTCTTCCTCTGTACTTCCCGCTTGACCCATTTCAGTACGAGGTTTTTACTAGGCTCAATCCTCAACGAGCAATATTTCAGCCGAATGGCAACTTATACAGAATTATGCGATAGAGTTCTCGACGAAGTCAGGGTAAGGTGACTGAGAACGAGTTGAACGCATTCGTTCCCGAGCAAAGAGAATCGTACTCAGCCTCAAGCTTCGTGGATAACTACTGGTGCCAGCAGTCCGATACTTTGATGGTTTTGAAGTTGGAATTTCTAGGGATCGGAAGCCTCTCCAAGGGTCCTCATTTCATGTCCGACCTGGATCCTCCGAACCCTTCTCAGTTTACACTTCGTAAGACTCATGATCCAAAGTTTTTCGTTTCTCCTCTTCGCATTGTGGGGCCTTATATTTATGGATGGAATGAGACTGGCGATGTTCTTCCCCGTATTCCCGAGATGCATGATTATCTGCCGGCTTATAATCCGTGGGTGCTCAAGTGGATTGCTCCTCATAGGCGTTCGTCACAATCTTCTCGATGTGCCGAAGATGTTAAGGTATAAAATATTATTTTATTGTTAACGTATATATACCTTTCCCCTGTTTTATGCCTTAGTATCTGATGTTTTTTTGAATGTGTACACATAGGAGGAGGGTTACTGATGGTTTTGGGCGATCCACTGCCTTGTGCCGGAAGATCATTCTCTTGGTATTGATGCTGATGTTTTGTTTAGGGAAGGTGATTTGGTGGGTCTTGGAGATTCATTTTTTTGATGATCTGGATCAAGCCTTGTCGAACGATCCAACCAATCTCGGTATTACTACTCCGATATCGGATGTGAGGATGCCCCAGGCAAGTAACTTCGCTAGCTAGGGCGTCACTGGTGTGAGTATTGTGTCGATTATTCTAATTAGTGGTGTTGGTGTGCAAAGTTCTTTTGCTGGTGGGTTTCCTTCTGCTCCATTGACTCCTCCTTCGTCTAGTTTGATTTTTGGCGATGGGTCTGAGGTGATGAAGGTGTTGTGCTCGGATGAGTGAGGACAAGCATGCTCGTATTTTGACTACTTTGCCAAGGTCCGCTCAGCAGCAGTTCGTATTAGCGGTATGCACCAAAGGTTTTATAAAATGAGTTATAGTGATATTTTTTCATACTGTTGCTCCAGTTGAAATTTTCTAACTTGGAGATGTTGTATGGTTTGCTAGAGAAACAACCTTCATGTTGGAATGCTCTCTGAGACTCGTGTTGCTAGTAGACGAGCTAGGGAGGCCAAGCACGAGGTTCAAAATCTTCGACTTGCTGTTGAGATGTCTCAAGAGGAGAACTTGTCCCTTCGCCAGAATAAAAAAGATCTAGAAGGTATTTATTGCTCTTCTTGGTCTAATGTTTTTAGAGTTCTGAATTAGTCCCCCTCTATCGGTAGTCACCATCAAACATTTGGAGGAAAATTTAGATAATATCGTTCATAGGTATGCGAGGGAACTATTTGATGTGAAGCTCGATGTGAGCTTTCTTCATGGACGAGTTTATGCCTTAGAACATGAGAATGCTCAACTTCAAAAGGATGTAAATGTTCATCGAGATCGCATTGTTGAGCTTCATGCGATGATAGATATGGCCAAACAAGTAGCTGTGGCTCGGATGGATGATATCAATCTTCTTGAAGTCAAAAAGACAAGCTAATTAAGTGGCAATAAAATCATATGCCATTGTTAACTCAGTCCGAGGATGAGAGGGAAGAGTTAACGCGTCTCAAGTGAGATTTTGTGCATCTTGAAAAGGAGCATGATAGGCATCTATTACCATGCCCAGCTGTTGACGTGGCCATAACTCCTGCCGAAGCACAAATTAGTGCACTAGACAGCCAAAAGTCCCAGGTGGAACAAACCTTAACTTCTGTTTTGGTTGAGAACGGAGGTTTCCTATAAGCGTCTTTTAAGTTTTACGCAACATAAATTTTTTGAAGGCAAACGATGTTTTGTTGACCCTCTTTTGATTCTTCTTGCAGCGGCTCGTAAGTGCATTGCAGATCTAGAGGGGCAATTGGAGGAAATGAAAGTTTCCAAGGAGAGCCTTGATGAGGAGCTGAATGTGCTGGTCATCAATCTCAAGGGGGAGATAGAGGCCGAGAGTGCTGATAAGAATCAGAAGTTGAGCGATCTTCGTGCTGAGTACAAGTTGTTGATTACTAAAGCTTGCAAAGCTGCGATTCTTCGTGACTGACAAATGGTTGCTACTGCTGCTAGCATTGTGGATCCTCCTCTGCCCGTTCAACTCGAGCCTGAGCAAATTGCTTCCAAAGTCGCGGAGGATCAGATGGAGATAGATCAAGGTTTCGGTGATCGGATGGACACCAATCAAGGTGTTGGTGATCATGGGGGAGCTTGAGCTTCCGAGTTTTCTTAATTTTATAGTTCTTCTGTTAACTCTTTTTAATTATCATGTTGGTACTTCTGGTCTCGTGGTGTATTACGAGAAAACATTATTTGGTATGAAAGTCCTCATATGTTTTTGGAGGAATCACCTTATTAATCATATTTTGGTATGTCCTCGTATGTGGGAGGCAATTATACTTTCTCTTTTGGAGAATAGCTATGTATGACATCGTTTTGGGTTGGGTTATGTATGACATCTTTTCCAGAATAGTTATGTCTCTTGTTGTGTTTGTACTTATTGGCTTTGAGGAGATCATGTGATTGCTATAGGTCCAACCATGGGTGACAAATCCAAGGATTCATCAGCTCCTTAAGTGGATTAGTCTTCTCATACGGTGTTGGAGTCTTGGTATAACACCTTTTCCTTCTTTCCTTTATTGTGATGCCTTCATGGGCTTGTATAAAAACCAATAGTTGTATGAATACTTCAGGTTGCTGCTCTTTAATTTTGTAAATCTATGATACAGTAAGTAAATTAACGTTATTTCATATTAATCTTTCCTTTCCTAAACCACTAATTGTGTGTGATCTTGGAACTCTTAAAATTTGTGTAACCAGGTTGGTGAAGATGTGGTGGAAAATTGACAAAAGCAGTACAAAGGAAAGGTTTTTTTATGTCTGTCGCAATTCTCGTAAGCTTAGTTACAGGGGCCTCTTCTTGGGTTTAACCCTTTCCAGGGTAAAACTTTCTGGTGTTTGTTGAGATGTTTGAAAACTTGATCACTGTAGGTGAATGGCACAATAAGCACATCTTTCTCTAACAGAACACATTCTCTGGGTCTCCAGAGTTTAATGCTGGTGAACAGGTAATATTCAACTGCAATTTTATATTTGACTCACATTCTCCACTTGTCAATCTTTTCCAGAATATTAGTTGCCTTCAATCTAAGTTTTTGATAAATGTTAACAGATTTGAAAAAGGATAATTTCTAGGATGTATTTGGGGGACATTGTACAGAGAGTTTTACTGAAACTGGCCGAGGAAAATGCTTTCCTTAGTGTTGATAGAGCAAAGCCGCAAAATTATGAAAACCGTGATTGCATGATTGATCAAATCATAGATGCAAGTGCGATTTCAAAGAGGTGAAATGATTAAGTGGGAAAGAAACTTAAAGAGCGACTAATTCAGAGTTGGCGACAGTTCAGTTTTATTGTTCATTATGTGTCTTTGGGTTGTTAGTATTTTTCTTTCCATTTGTATATTATTCTGGATAATTAATAAAGTTAATTTCAAGTATTTGTTTAAGATTATATTTCTTTTTCGCGTTCAGTCTTGTTTATATTCAACCAAAACCAGTTCCCAAAATCTGAATAGTAGCCAGAAAATTAAATGACGGAACAAAATCTGAATCCGACTATCAAAATCTGATTCAATAGCCAGAAATTCTGATTACCAAAATCTGATTCGAATTAGTATTTTTTTTTGTTAATGAAAATGCCTCAATTTTAATGTATATTAACCGTTATTATATTTTACATACAAAAAATGTGATATTTAGTTATAGATTCTATGCGTGGTTTTAAATCACAAATTTTATTCGTCATATTTAATAACGTTCTCTATTTGTCATTTATAAAGAGTCACATTAAATAAATAACGGTTCCAATAACAGATGAAAACAGTGATAAATCATGTTTTATAACAGATTTCATTCATCATTTACAACCCCTTCCGGACTAGTGAAAGGTGCGAAATCTGAACAGTCCACTTACCCATGATATTTCTCGTTACTCGGTTATCGGAATAAGCTAGAACTTTTATATGTGGTGGGAAATGTTGTTAGTAAGGTGTGGTATAAAATTCATCAGAAACAAATAATATTTGTTAGTCGAAAACGTATGGAAGTTGTGCTTGAATTCTGCAGGTCCGTAGTGCAGGCAGTCTAGTTCGAGTATGCATATATTTTTAACTAACCGTTAGAATACTGTGATCTTTCGATAGATTTTAGTTCTATGAGTCATCTAGCTTCTGTAATTTTTTTACGACGATCGGGTAATATTAGCTTCTGAAAACCATAAATAAATCGTGACTGCACTCTTGCTAGAAATCTGTGCAGCCTTGGATTTCTCACTTTCTCTTTGAATTCTTTAGTTCAGATATGGAGATGCATTTGATGTGGTTGTTTTTGTGCCATATCACTGAGTACCATCTCTTTTACAAGCAGTGAACTTGCTGCACTTTTTATTGCAGGTGCTCTCCGGCATTCATTGCAGGACAGGTTAAGTAAGAGTGTTCCTGGCAAGGGACGTGCAGATGAAATATATCTGAAGCTTCGCACTAGTACAGGTTGGTCCTTTAAGTTCTGGTTCCTATTATTGTCTTTTGTTATCAATTAAAGTAAAATTGCTCCCTTGTTGTCCTGTTTTCCTAGTGACAAGAACTTACCCGCGTATTTACTGGTATAGCTTCCCTTTGACAGACGAACTAAGAAGTTTTCTTCTTCGAAAGATCTCACTCCGGAATATATCTGATATCCCATGGGTTGCTTTGATTGGTCAATCTGTATCTATAGCTTCTGCACAATCTGGGTCTGTTGGTTCAGAGAATTCATTGGAAACCGCTTGGCGTGCTGAAAGTGAAAGTCTTAAATCTATATTGACTGGATCTCCTCAAAGCAAGCTTGGTAGAGTAGCTTTGGTGGATGATATTGCTAAACAGATTCGTAAGCGTATGAAAATCAGGCTTCCTAGCATCCTTTCTGGGTAGGTGCATTAGTTCCCAACATACCTTTTAGTTCTTTATCTTTGGCAGCAGATTCATGCATATTGATTAGTGGCAGTGGACAATTGGGGCTTGACTTCCTATCTAAAATTTTTGTATATAACAACCTATTAATACTTCGTAGTGTTTTTATTGTGATTGGATGCAGAAAGATGATAATTTTTGCTCGAAACTGTTTTGTAGGTTACAGGGTAAGTCTCAAATAGTTAAGGATGGGTTAGTACAGCTTGGCAAACAAATGGTCCATAGTTATGAAGGTACACGATCCCTAGCTTTGGAGCTCTGTCGTGAATTTGAGGATATATTTCTACAACATATTTCCACTGGTGAGGTATGTAACATACATCAATTGTGCACATACTCGTATCTCTGAACTAGGGGACTCCCTCTCTCATCGATCTCAAACAGTAAAATCCCTTTTGGTGGATACAGAACAAAATCATAATCGTAAACCCTGATATGAAACTTCTATGGCATAAAGGTTTCAGATGGTAGTTGGCAAGTACATTCTTTTTGAGGGTCAGTAATGCCGACTTCATGTGTTTGACGAGCATTTAATTTTTTTATTTATCTATTGATAAAACAAGTCTGAATCTGGTTTCAGTTTTACTGTTTTTCTTTGTTTGCAATGTCGGAACTAGGATCCTTATTTCTATAGTATTTTAAGTTACTTGTTGGAATCGTTGTATGTAATTCTTGTTCAATCTTCTGTCTTTTGTTCCTGGTTTTGTATGCGAAGTAGATGGAATTCATTTATTTTCTGTAAGTTTCAATTTGAGTGGATAATTTTATGTGTAGGTGGAGAAGGTGTCAAGTAGTTGTTCATTAATATAGTCTTGGTTTTTAATTGCAGGTTAAGACGGGAGTGATGAAATATTTTGAAGCTTTTTGATTTGTTAAGTTTGCTAGTAAATGAAGTGATGTATGTAGTAAGCTGCTAGCTCGCATGGAAAGATTTTGAAGCTTTTTGATTTGTTAAGTTTTTAAAAGGAAGGTTGAGCATTTTTTTACATATGGTTGAAATTTTCTGATTTAGAACTTAAAAGATATGATAATAGAAGTTGTAAACATACTCATTTTAATACAGATCAAGTTTTAAAGTCATCAGTTTAATTTTGTAAAATTCAGTTATGAATTCATTCCTGCTGATTTTTATTCTAGATTCAGATTCAGTTGACTCAGCTTCAGATTTAGCTGAATCAAATCCTTTTTTTTTGTTAAATATAATCGATATAAACCACTGTGTCTATCAGTAGAATTGTTCGACTGTTAGAGAAAGTGGTTTTTTTAAAGATTTCAACTTCTGTGAGACACAGTCGTTTTGGAAAAAACTACTCCTACAATCCAACTGACGAACAAAGTCGTTTTTTGTGATATTACCTCTAATTCTGGCAGTGGTTTAACTTCCATTTTCCACTAGTGCTAGTGCTAGATTCCGCCATTGCACAGGATTAGATCAACCCAAAAGCTCTGATACCACTTGTTTGGGGAGGCTTACGAAATCCGAGCCGCTATGCGCAATACGAAACCTACACAAGAAATGATATACAAATGCGGAAATACACAAACTACGACGATATAGAAGCAATCACACAACACCGGCAATTACGTGGAAAAACCCCTCCAACGTGAAGGGTAAAAAACCACGGGAAAATCTTCCACTATAACAATAATGGGTTACACACAATTCTCCCAAATTTGGGGATAACAACAACCTCAAGGTGCCTATAGCACTTGGATATCAATTTTCCTAATTACACTCACCCCTAAGGATGGATCAACAATTCATTCATATATAATATGAGATTCAATATCAATTTAAGAATAAGAAGTGATTTGAGATACTTACTACTAGGGTTTGACAAACCCTAGATTTTTTCCCCTTTGAAGAGATGTGGAAATTGATGAATCAATCTTCACCACAATCAACCAAAAGATCCTTCAACAAGAACCCTTTCTTCTCCTCTTCAAGATGCCTCTAATCTCACCAAAAATGGTGGCTTAAATCTCTCTATCTCTTTTTCTCTTCTTCCTCTCTTTCTCTTCTTCTCAAAACAAAGAAGAAAACCCGTGAGAATGAAAAACATTCTCCTGATGCCTTTTGTACACAAAACCAAAACAAAAGGCAGACCCTATGTAGCTACCCCCATTGGTTAAGGGGACTCCGGGACTATTGGGTCCATAAGGAGTAAACCCAACAAGATTTGACACGAGCAAGTTCTTAAAAAGAAAGAACTCAGATGTGGTTAACAGAGAAGCAGCTTTTTCCTGCTTCAGAAATTCCTCCACAACAAAAAGCTGACAGACCTATTTAAGAACGAGGAGGGGAAATGACTTCATGAGAACAAGATAACTACGATATCTTTATTGAAAAGTATAAAAGAGTGTATTGGTCATGATTTAGTGTTACACCAAGATAGACAAGGTTCAATGTGGTACCAACAAGTTATGGAAGTGGTCATGATGCACTAATAATTAACTTCCCATTTCAAATTAGTGCAATGGTTCTGCAATAAAATTAGGGATGGATGAAAATCCTTAATAAGTCTAACTTTTACAAGGTGTCTCGCAAAAACACCTTCGAGAGTTACATATATGAGTATGGAAATCAGGACGTTTCCTAAGAGAAAAAGACCATTCTCTGAGAGACTCGTGAATATAGGATAAGCACATGGCCCTTAATGTGCTGCCTACAGAACACACAATCACAGGAATCAGTATGTGTTGAGATTCCGGTTTTATCATATGGGGTACTTGGTTCAAGACTGGTTTCACCACTGAACCCCGATAAGGCTTTGAATTTCTTACTTTAAGTGAAGGTTCAAATCCAAAAGATACCTATCATTTATGTGCTGATTTCTACGAAGATGCTTATTTCCCAACTACGCTAGAACTACGTTGGCTTGATCCCACTCGGGTACGTAGGCAGTCACTTCGGTGATGCAGTCGCTCCGATTTAAAAGTTTTTTAACTTTGTTTTATGTTTTTTTGAAAATAGGGGGAGAATGTTGGAATATTTTCAACTTTGCGGGTACGAAACTGTTACGACAGTTACAAAACATATCCAGAAAGTTCAAATCCAACAGACACCATTAATGTCTGTTGATGAAGGGACTCATCGTTTCAGAGAAACCTGTTGGTGAAAAGATGTCTTTTCCCAACAGATGCAAAACCCTCTATAAATAGCATCTCCCAAAACTTGTTTCATAACTTAATCAAAACTTCTTTCTCTCTAAGCATCTTCAGAAAAAAATACTGTGTTCTTGGTTGGATCAAGGGAGTACAACTCTTGAATTCAACAACGTTGTTTGGGCTTCATTCTATCCTGAAGGAAATATTTCATTGACCAATTGTACTCGCCATTATTTGGGAAGGGTCGAAATAATTGCTGAAAAGAATCTTAAGAGCTTGAAGCTTGTGTTACAACATTCTTTTCAATATCTGTTTTCATCCTCTATTACCCTGTATTTTCCAACTGAAGATGCGAGTGGTTAACCTTCAACGGATCCAAAGGGTGCAGGAAAATAAGTTGTAGAGGAAATCCAAATATTAGCGATCTATGATCAGGAAATCCAAATATTAGCGATCTAGCGATCTCTTGAGACACCCTATCGCAACTTGTATGGTCTGACAAACAACTCACAGTCCTCGACTGTACACTATCACAGATATGATCTCAACTCTGTGGCGTCCCTGACCGTCCCGCTTTAATACCAAATGTTGAGTTTGAGAAACTTGGTGGGCACTAATTTTACTTATGAAAACTTTAATTTATATTGATCACAAGTAAAATGATTACAAACTTAGCTAACTCACTCGCAGACAACACAACCTCACACCTACTGACCTTACTTGAAGTTATTAACAACTTCACTTACTTTACTCGATCTCTCAAAGCTCACTTGATCGATGCTTACAAATGAGGATAGCATCCTATAGTGGCTTAGAGAACAATCTAGAGACTCAAAAAGAACCGACCATACAAGACCTTTCTAGAAAGCCTATTATAATTGACTCTAGATATTTCTAACTCTAGAAATTTTGACCAACCTTAGATATTTCTAGATTAATCTAGATAGGTGTGAATACTTGACTAAGTCGGTGGTGAATATTCAACATATGACCGCTCAGCTAGGAATTATTAATTGCTTCATGTATGCTTAGGTTGGGGATTTGGAAAAACAAGATACACTCAGACTACGAATTTTAACGCAAGCCTATTTCTATGTTTTAGTACTTATGAATCATGATAGATCGAATTTTATGTTTTCAGTTCAACCTCATATAAAATAACAGAGAATTTGTATAGTTACAAATCCATATTAATATTTAGAATCATAATTTATTTGATCTTTCCAACAATAGAGAATATGCTGGGAAGATTTGGGATTACTGTGGTCATCTTCTTTGAGGTACCAAGGGGGTTATGTGCTTCTGATAATAAATCCTCAAAAATAGTATATTTGCCTTGCTATTTAACTCTCAAGAATATATATATTAGATCGAAAAATTTGGTCCCAAGTAATTCACGGCACTTCAAAGGCTGAAGGTCTGATTCCAGAAGGCATCCTCTTGGGATCATCGTACGGTCACCTCTCATTCTGAATTTTAAGGGAGTCTTCAATATCGTCAGGATGCAATTCATTTATGTTGTTCAGGCTTCTTCCCATGCCATGTCTTCATCATCTGACAAATGATCATCAACCTCGTCACCAAGTTGCTCCTCGGCACTGAAATCTTCTTCGTCATCATATGGACGGACAACATCCGGCCAATACAGAAAGATTGGTTTGATAAATCTACAAAAAGGTGGAAAAGTGTATTTTCAGCGAACTTGTTCCTAAATCAAAGCATGGCATATGAAGTCTTACATGAGAGTATTATTCATTAAAAGTTGCAGAACACAAACCTTTTAGTGTTTTTCAGTAGACATGGGTCAAACGGAAAAAACATGTCAAGTCTTTCTGCTCTACCAAAACCCTTGGAAAGATCTGACACGAGCAAGTTCTTAAAAAGAAAGAACTCAGATGTGGTGAACAGAGAAGCAGCTTTTGCCTGCTTCAGAAATTCCTCCACAACACAAAGCTGACAGACCTATTTAAGAACGAGGAGGGGAAATGACTTCATGAGAACAAGATAACTACGATATCTTTATTGAAAAGTATAAAAGAGTGTATTGGTCATGATTTAGTGTTACACCAAGATGCGAGTGGTTAACCTTCAACGGATCCAAAGGGTGCAGGAAAATAAGTTGTAGAGGAAATCCAAATATTAGCGATCTATGATCAGGATCATCCAACATTTCCCGCATGTGGTAGCAGAGCACGTACATTATGGCCTATAGAGATGAAAACCAAAAACAAATAGTAAGGAAAATTCTAAATACAAAAAAAACTCTTAACCAAAAACGGATTGGCTGTTGGGAGAAAATACTCCATCCTTTTATAATAAAAGGATACTATCACTTTATCATTTTAGCCCAGTATTTAAATCACAGCTTGTTCAGAATCCTTTTGAAAAACAATGTGCATGCATACTCAAATCATGTATATCACTTTTTTTTTATTAGAAGCAACGAGCCTTGAACTGGAGAAGAATCACAATTTTACCAACAGTTCTAAATGCAACAATCATTAAAAACTCTTTACTAAAAATGATTATTCAAGAGAAGCATTTAAGGAAAAACTTTTTCAGAATCCTTCCCCAAATTACTGTCCATGGATACTCAAATCATGTTTATCACTTCTGTTTATTACCGAGCCTTGAACTGGAGAAGAAACAGAGCAATTTACCTGGCATCCTGAATAAAAAAGTGTATGGGCTTCCGGATTTAATGTTTTCTCTTCAGCATCAACGAACCGACAGTATTCAACGCACCACTTTACTAGGCTGAATGTAATTAAGTGGGAAAATAAAAACCTGTCAATACCTTTTTCGTGATATTAATAATTTAGTGGCAATAATAGAGCTCTCTCTTTGGAACCGATAAATTCCAAGACCTCACAGACCAAAACTGAAACTACTCACCTTTCTAATGTGCTTGCGATGATACTCCTCTCAAGAAATTTAGCCCGAGACAGATAACTAGCCAGATAAGCAACTGAACTCACCCTACAATCCAACCAGCTACAAATATCATTGACAATTTGCAACAAAAACAAAAAGACACTTGGAACATTTAAGATTTTTTTAGTGAACATGAGAAGCAAGAATCTACTGGTAAAAAACTTTTGTCATTCCACGTGAATGCCAAATAATCTTGAAATCATCTTCCGACAACATTTACGGGTAGAATTTATTTCAACATTTGATTTAAGATGTTGATGTCAAAAGATTGTCAGGAAAACTTTTGACTGCCACTAGGTCAAGAAACATTTTCTCAGGTTACCTGGTGAGTGCAATTCCAGTATTGTCTAAAAACTGATCTGCAAGCATAATTACAAAAAATAAATCATATAACTTCATCAAGCACGGATCTAAAATGATGAATTCATCACCAACTTGTTTCGATTTATTTTATTTTTGCTTGCAATTTTTATATATATATATATATAAGGTCATACCTCACAGTAAGTAATATCATTACCAAACCTTAGAAGTTGAATTGAAAATTGAAAGACAATGCAATGGACATTAACATCCAAGGAAGAAACTACCACAAAGATATCCGTTCTCCTCATGCTTGCTTTTTTTTAATCTCGCACCTACTATCAAAAAAAATTGAACCAAGATGATTTTTTTTTTTGGCGATTTTCAAACTTCAATAATGTAAGTGTCAAACTGCAAATGTAAGATGAACATATTTTTCTAGAATTGTGCTCACTGGTGCGATATCTGCGTTGCAAGTATACAAATTCTAGTACCATCCACAATGATTCATCTAAATTTGGCTTTAAAATTGCTAATTTACCGTAATGCGAAGATTTCTATGAAATTCACACACGATTATTACTAACCCAAACCCAATTTAGAGGAAGTATGATGATTTGTAAACTTAATCCCAACTCGGAAATCAAATTTTAGGCATGTTCGCACTGCAATCTTGCCAAAAGGCCATTTAAACGTTACAGTGCTTACACATTATGATCGTGAGATTGCTAAAAATGCGCAGCATTATGGATGCTCTGCATGCGCTAAGAGTGCTAATGTTGTGTAACCTGCTCATGATTTATGTACCTTCACCGAGCACGAATATATGTGATGAATAACCATCAGGGGTTAGCCCAGTTGAGCAGGAGCCTGACTCTCAAATAGGAGGTCAGCGGTTCGAGTCTCCACTCAAGTGTAATTTTAAAACTAACTTTAACATGGGTTCTAGAAGGACCGAGTTTGCTCAGTGGGGGCGAGCCGGTGGCTACCCTGCCAGGGGCAGGACGGGCCTATGCCTTAGCATCAAAAATAAAAATAAAAATATATATGTGATGAATCAATCCATTTGGCATCATTGTCAATTTACCGTTAAACATGCATAAAAACAGGCCACCTCTCTAGAGGATATTGTTGAGGATATTGCACAAAACACATTTATGATATTGCATAAAAACACATGCATCAAACTACTAATATCTAACTGGAAGAAAAAGAAAACTCACAAATTATGCTTCTTACCACAAGCAACGCGACGTCATCGGGGAACAGATTTCCGGACTGGTTCAATTTCCAGACCAACTCATAATATTCGGTTGTATCACCCTACCCCAAGGAAAAAAAACGGGTATATATTTCAAACCCTACAAATTATAACAAACATGAGGAAAAAACTTAACAAGAAATGTTTTTCAGTGAGTTGAGTTTCCCTACTACAGACTGAGGTAAAATCGTATAAGCTAATTACTTACCTGAGGAACTCTTGATAGGATACCACGAATATGTGCAGACACCTGGGAATCATCAATTTCTTCTGTATCGGTGTATTCTTCATCTTCCATATTTCTTTTTAATTCCATTCGCATAGTAACCTAATTACGCTATATTCCATGAGATTACCAAAAAAAATCAAACATAAAAACAAAGAAAATATTTATCATAAAGACTCGAGTAATTAAAGTTAGGGTTGTGAGAGATTAAGACCATCAAAAGCCGCCGCTTCAGCTTTGGGAGCAGGCGAGATCGGGAGGAAAACGAATGAATATTTTACGCGGAAACCCAAGTTGGGCAGAAACTGAGTCTCTACCAAAACTGAATTGTGTATTTTGTGTTTGGACCATTTATGTCAAGTGGGTTAAACAACTCTTCGACCCATTCATATTGAGCGGGCTTAACAAGTCTTCAGCCCAAATGAGACATTTATTTGATTCATTGGTTGATGTCTAAGCCCACTGAAAGCTTTTTTTTTTTTTTTTTGAAACTAGAAATTCATTGATTAAGTACTGTTAAGACAATACATGTGAAGAGTCTTCAGAAAGTGGAAGAGAAATTGCAGGAGGCACAGAAGATCCCCAAGAATTAGAAATCCTATATGTTCTGGCCATTTTGGCTAGAATATTAGCTACCTTATTCCTTTTTTTTTGGAATATAAGAGAGTTTCCAAAAACTAAATACCGAAAATAAATGTTTAATGTCTTGAAAAATATGGTGTAATCTCTAATCAATGGATCTCTTGTCATTGTTGATCATGTCATAACAACTTTAGCATCCATCTCGAAGTGAACTCTTTAAAGTTGTAACTCTTTCGCCCATTGCACAACTTTCCACAATCCCCTACACTCGACCTGCTCCGCACTTCCGACTTGATTTAAGTAAATGCACCTTGATACCTGTTGTGCACCTGCAAAATTTCTCACGATTAGTCCAATACCACCTGAAAGATTTTTTGAATCAAAAGAACTATCACGATTTATGGTCAATGTGTCTATAGGTGGAGTGATCCAGTGAGAATTCCTACGATTAACTCTATAAGAAATATCAGGGTTATTGCTAATCCTATTAGTGTGCTCTTCAATCAGCAACTTGCATGGATGGATGATCACTTCAGAGAAGTATTAGAATGCTTGAAATACTTTATCCACAATATCTATGTTGACAAATTGATTCCTTAATGGTGCCATTATGTAGGCTATCAAACCATCTTCCAATCCAATCTGATAAAGAGCGCGTGGTATTAGATGTTCAACCCAAAGTAGCAAACCAAACTTCCCTTGAGAAGGAGAAGTTCATAATGAGATGAGTGGTAGATTTTGTTTCAAGGTTGCACATAGGACAAGAAACATATTCAACAATAGCAGTACCAAGGGATTCTCTTGTAGAAAAAAGATTAGATATTGCTTTCCATAGAAACTGTATTATCCTTGGTAAAGTAGCTAGCCTCCATAATCTACAATAGATTTTCCGCATCCTGGTATCAACTGGTTGAATAAGAGCAGACTCTTGTAGCATCTTTTGATAACAAGACTTAATAGAAAAAGTCTATTTTTTTCCAATAACCAAATTAACTTGTCAGATTGCACAGGATGAATGGATATAGACAAAATAAGATCGACTATCTCTGGATTAAACAAGACTCGAGGAGAGCAATATTCCAATCTGCAGAATCGACATGAAGATTTGTTGAACATGTGTATAATTTTGAGCAATACTTTATCCTTGTTTTGGTTAAGGAGGGTCTTGAAGCTCGAGGATCCAATGGTGCTTCCAGATTAGAATTGATTCTGCATTCCCAAGATTCCAACAACTATGCTTCGTATGAAGTGAAATTTTGAACTGATGCTACGCCATGACCATGTTGTATTGGATTTCTTCTTTAGGTCAAAGAGGTTTCCATATGGATAATACTTAGCCTTTAAAGATTTATACATAATAGAAAACCGATCCGTACAGAGTTTCCAGTAGACTTGGAAAACAAGGCTCATTAAAAGTGTGCATATCACGAAAACCGAGACTACCCTCTGACTTAGAATGACAAACCCTTCTCCAAGTAATTATTTTCCTTCCTTTATTAGTTTTCTTATTCCTCCAGAAATCTTTTTGAGAGGAATTTATCTTGTTGATGGTTACATCTGGTAACTTAAAGCTTTGCATATGGTAGATAGGTATAGCATTAGAGACATTCTTAAACCTTACGGATCGAGCAACTTCTAACATATTACATGCATTCCAATTTGAAAAACGAGGATTCATCTTCTCTTCCAAGACACCAGAAGGCACTTTTCTATTTCTCCTAATAAAAAAAGGCAAACCCATATATTGTTCTTCCTTTAGATTCATCTCACATACCTGCAGGATATCACTGAAAGTTTGGAAAGATGAAGGCGCCATGTTCGAACTAAAATATACAGCAGAACACACGCTGAACTCTTTAATAATTTGGAGAAGCTTGTTTGTATGATCAAGGGTTTCCTTTCAAAATAAAAGACAATCATCCGCAAAAAACAGATGATTAATTTTAGGGGCTGATCTCGATATCTTCATACCAGTGATTTGATTAGTTCTTTCACAGTGATCTAGAACTCTTGAGATGGATTCCATGGCCGAGATGAATAAGTTGGGGGATAGGGATCTCCTTGACGTATACCTCTTGATGGATTAACATCTTTAGATGGACTGTCATTTAAAAGAACTTCGATATGAGTTGTGATATACATTGCTGGATGAGTTGACAAAACTTATCTCCAAAACCAAACTTTTTAATAACATCAATCAAAAAACTCCACTCTAATTTTTCAAAAGCTTTTGACATATCCATCTTGAGAGCTAAGTGACCGCTACGACCCTTTTTTCTTTTCATAGATTCGACAATCTCTTGAACAAGGCAGACATATTCATAAAAAATTATCCATGGAACATATGCAGCTTGCATTGGTGAAATAATTTTTTTAATATATTTTTTCATTCTAAGTGAGATGAGTTTTTAAATAATCTTGTAGACTGTATTTCATAATGCAATTGGCCTAAATTCCACAGGTTTACTTGGAGATTTCACCTTGGGAATGAGTGAAATTCTAGTTTTGTTGAGTTCTTTTAGTAAGAATCCAGAGTGGAAGAATGACTTTATCATACTACAAACATATTCTTTGACAACTTGCCATTGCGAATGATAAAACTCGGGTGGGAAGCTGTCTGGTCCCGGGAGTTTCCATGGTTCCATTGTCATTAGAGATTTATGTATTTCTTCTTCTGAAGGGATTGCTTCAAGTTCATCATTGTCATCATTGGTGATGATAGAAGGAATGTGCTCCAAGAAGTAGTAGTTGTTGCCTGGAGTTGATGTGATCATAATATTTTTTAAATGATCACAGAGGAGATTATCAAGTGAGTCTTTATATGTACACCATGTACCATTTGGAGAAAGTATAGAATCAATCATGTTTCACGATATTCTTTTGTTGCATATGATGTGAATGTACTTTGAGTTTTTGTTCATATCATTGAGAAAATGATCCCTCAACTTTTGCTTGTTAGAACTTGCAAGGATGTTTTTGATATCATTAATATCCTTCTCCAGATTGATAACTACATTAGTGTTGGAACCCTCTCTATCTGAAGCTTGAAGTTGGGAAATATTATCTTGTAAATTCAAAATCTTGGTTGTGATATCTCCATAAGTGACTTTAATCCATTTAGACAAAATGTGTCTAGTATTAGATATCTTATTAGAAAACACAAAAGCATTAGAACCCTAATAACAAGCAGACCAAGCATTTTTAATGTCTTCATGTCATTGTTTATTTTAGAGCCAATGCTCCCTGAATTTCCATATTCTACCATTTCCCTGTGAGGTTAATACATGTCAAGTTAGATGGGGTAGTGGTCTGAACCTCTCTGGGATAAATTGGTAAGAAGAGCATCGGGATAAATAAGACTCCAAAAATTATTAATTAAGTCTCTATCAATACGGGATTTGTACTTACCAGTTCCATGCTTGTTACTAGACCAAGTAAAAGGGTTTCCACTGAAACTAAAGTCCGTTAAACCATATTTATGGATGGCTTCTAGAACTTCTTGAGGTGTATAATTAGGGGTCTAAGTGTTTCTATCCTGAGGATCAATAGTTATATTTAGGTCTCCCATGAGAACCCATGGAATTTTCACAGACTTACCAAGATCTAAGATGTAAGACCATTGACCTGGTTGGTCCTTTTTATAGGATGTTCCATAGACACATGAGAGAAACCATTCTCCTTTACTAGGGTCGTTAGAGACAATCGCATGGATCATTTTATCAGTTGAACCAACAATGTCCAAAGAAAAGCCATTTTTCCAAAGTAACAGAAGGCCGCCAACTAAACCAATGGAGGGAACAAAATATTTATTAGGAAAGCCTAAATAATTAGAAAGATTAATGATCCTTCCATCGTTGATTTTAGTTTCAGATAAAAAAAGTTTATGGGGAGTGAAGCTGATTAAGATGTAAAAGATGATCTATTATGTCTCTTCCTAGAAAGCCTTGGCAATTCCATCTTAGAACTTTCATGCTTATAAGGTGATTTAAAACTACAACATGAGAGCAAAACTGAGGAGAAATAAAATTCAAAATGAAAGACTGTAAATAAGAAGGAAAGATAAGATAAGTGTTTAAAAGGAAATTTACCACAACAGCAGGGTCCTTTTCAGTGTCATGAAAGAACTCCTTCTCGTCTAGTTCTCCTTCCTTAATAAAATCATGCTCCATATCATCAGTCTCATTAATAGATGGCCTTTTTCCAGAGCTCTTAACATTTATACCGGTATTAACAGCTTGGTTTTGGTCCTTTGTATTCAGATCCAGATCTTCTAACAAGACATCATTAAGATCGGCATTTATGGATATCTTTGGTTTCCTACCCTCATCCATTTCATTATTGTCTTTGTCCTTCAATTGATTCTGACTAGCTTCACATATTTTCTGCACCAATAGATCTAGATCCTCAACAATCTCAACCCCATAAAAATTGGCTAAGTCATGAATATATGCAATATATTCTTCATTAGTGTAGCGCCGTATTTTTAAATCTTCAACAACATTTTCACATTCTTCATCATTGTGATCAATTGTGAAGTACTCTTTACATAAATTGCGGGTCTGCCTTTCTCAGTGATAGTGTACCCAAGAAACTTTTATTGCAGTTGTATTCCACCAGCCACCTCTATGAAGAGGTTTTAACAAATCAATATTTACTCTTGCAGTTATTATACCCACAGCACTTGGTATTCAATACTCTGGATCGACCGAGATATTTTCACCAAGTTCATTGATTGTATCTTCTACAACAGATCGAGAGTGGTTTTCTAATAGGAGATGCTAGAATTGTACACTCCAAACTTGGTGGGTAAACTTTTGGTCTTGCAGACTGATAGAAGGGTCATAGATTTTAAGATTAAGGAGACATTTAAGAACATTCCAGTGTCTATTTGAGAATAACACCCATTGTTTGAGCTGAATGAAACTTTAAGAGAAAGATGTTCTTTTTTATTCCACGAACCTCTTTGACCTTAAATCTCTTTCATAAAGAAATGGTAGCTTTCCTAATATCTTCAGTTTCCACAGGGTCATTCGAAAAAAGTTTTCCAATCATGGTATTCTTCCATTCATTTGAGGCTTCAGTGATAAGAGTTTTCTTGGATCCCAAGATTCTTCTCATTTGTCTTGCACAGAGGTCTCGAATAGTTGAGTTCTGCATCTTATGGGTAATTGCTAAAATTTGGTTATTGGATGAAGAGGCCATTTCTCTTGATATTATGAGAAGCAACTGAGAAAGATGGAAATAGGGTTTCTGAGTTGATAGAATTTTAGTTATAAACTCCAACTGATCGAGAATAACTGAATCATAAATGCGTATTCGGCTATAGTCAATACGCAAGGGAGAGAATAACAGAATATAAGTTGAGTAAACCGAATAATATCTAACCTTAAATGATTGCATGGTCAAATGAGAGATAGTCGGACGACATCTATTTTGATTGAAATTTTTCCACTCTGTGAAAGAAGGATAGTTAGAAAATTTGAAATTCAAATTTTGGATACGATTATGTTGAATCTGCCATACTGAGTTGAACTGTAAAAAGTTACTGGTATCTATACGATCATACAAATTACTATCTTGACTAGAATACTGGAACATACTGCTGTCGGAGATGATAATACTGTGACTAATTGTAACAATAAAGTTAACAAAAGAAGCAAAGAGTACAAGAGAACCCATACTGGATGTTATTCATGATAAAGACGAGGATCCCTGCAAGAGTATTTTGAAACTACATTAGATGTATGTAAGATAATATCAGAAAACTTAGAAACAAGTAGAACAAAACTACAAAAATCTACACAAAAGAAAATGCACCTAGTTGAACATTAGAAGCAACAAATCAAGAAGAAAAGAGTAAATCTATGGAGAAGATCTAAAAGGATGCCCAATGGAAGCTATTAACCTGATTTGCTAGATCCTAAAGACCAGGTATATTCAAACCCTGGAAGTTACTGATCCCTAGAAAAAGGAGGAATCAATTGAAGACCTGGTATATTCAAACCCTGGAAGTTACAGATCCACAGAAAAATGGGGAAACAGAAGAAGACCAGGTATAGCCAGAGGTTATAGATCCTAAATATACGGAAATTGGTTTTGACTAGGATGAACCTGAGTGCATCTTCTCCGGATACATAGTCAAAATGTATCTAGATGGAAACTGGAATGGATATAATTCCTCCACAACCTATAAATATGAGTGGAATTTCAACTAGAAAGGTACATATTTCTAATCCTTATCTCTCCATAAAAACCTGCTTATAGCTCTTACTCAATGAGGCATCAGAGTGTCTTTGCAGGTACCCCCACTTTCAGCTACGTACCAACACTTATTGAAGATAAAGAGATGATTCAACCAATAGCTGAACTTCTTCATCTACCAAGAGTGTATCACAAAGTATGTCATCTAACGGCTAAAATCTCATCTTCATATACGAATCTCTAGGATTGTTGCAGAATCATTTTTGCTACAACAGTTTGATTTAGATTTGATTGGGAACGTTTGGCCTAAGATGTAAAAGCTCAAAAATAATAAAATAATATTCGCCGGAAACTGGGTTTCCCTTAGCTAACTACAACAATACAGGGAGTACTGGTTGGTTCCATGATATTGGTAATCTTTAATGGATTGACACAACTACACAATTGGAAGTTGATGCCAATTATGTGTTAGTGTCAGCAGAGTGTAAGAATGCAATGTTGGTTGAATTTTAGTGTGCGATGCACTTGAAATCAAGAGTGAGTTAAGTCCTTTTGGTCGGACTTTTAACACATTTTCCACACAACGTACGTAATAATAGACCAGAACATTAGAACATTGTACATCTAAACTTTGGAGAAACAAATTGTTCCTGTTACAGATTTAGCATACAACATTGTTTCCAATTTATATATTTAAATGTTTGTCATCGACCGAATTATTTGTGTTTTTTGTATATGCCGGCTAAAAGAGAAAGAGAGCAGACAAAAGTTGTAAGAACAAAAATTGGGACCTAATGGATTCCGTCAAAGGCCTAATGGGGACGATTTGATGACTTTTAGTTCAACCTCATATTAGATATTTCAGCATATTTATAGCTTCAAATCCATGTTACAGGAATGATCCACTTATCCAAAATTATAGCTAGTGTATATTATGTTGCAACATCTTTTTTTATTCTGCTATTGGTAGTACTAATGAAGACTCTAATTGAAAGTTTTGATCTTTCTTTGGTGCTTGACCCGGTTGTTTTAATGTTGTAGTGAAATTTGATCGTAATCTTTAATAGAAACAGACAGTCTTCGTATTTCTTGTGAGTTTCTGTGTGTAAGAATTGCTCATACTTACACACAGTTGGACTATTTTAACTTGAAATCAATAGACAGGATGGGAAAAAAAATATGAATCACTGTAACATCGCCAAGCTTGTATCTTCAATAATTCCTGATTTGTTCATTTTATTTAATTTCCATTATTTCTTTCGGAAAATGGGTCATATGACCAAACCCTATAAAGTGTGGGAGCAATGGACTTGTAAAATATAGGCCTGAGTGAAAAAGACATAGGAAATATTAGCCATATATACCATTTGGTTTAAACTATATTTATTTTATTATCTTTTTCTCTTTCTTATTTATTTTCCCTCTCTTCAATTAAAATTAATTGCGAGAACTGTCTTAACTTCCGAAATATATGTCGGATTTTAATAAATTTTATATTTTTGGAAAGGGCTCGAAAATCTCTAAAAAACAAGATCCATTGTTGATATAAAATTAAAAAATAATAATTAAACTTTACTGATAATACATTATGCACCCGGGTGCAACCTGGCCAAAATTTATTTTCTATAAATATATGCATTATACACCCAGGTGCAACCTGACCAAAAATTATTTTCTATAAGAATATGCATTTTGCACCTAGGTGCAACCTAGCAAAAATTTATTTCCTGTAAGAATGTGTATTATGCACTCAGGTGCACCTAGCCAAAATCTATTTCATACAAGAACCAAAAGAAAATACAGTATGCACCTGGGTGCAACCAAGCTAAAACCTATTTCCCTTCATAATATACATTATGCACTAAGGTGCATCTTGTGTATTTCGCGGATAACTCTTAGTTTATCCTAATAATCACCTACAATATATGATACACAACCAAAATCACTAATTTGTGATCTCGGGCAACAAAACTACCATTATTACCATCACGTTCAGCATTAAAAATTAACCAAAACTAAACATTAAAGAAGGAAAATAAGAGGAACTACAAAAAATTCAAAAAAATATACATTATGCATTCGGGTGCATCTAGGATAAAACCTATTTTTCTGTGAGAATATACATTATACACTCAGGTGCATTTCGTGTATAAATCTAAGATTAACCTAGTAACCACCTGTTATTTATTATATACACAACAAAAATCACTAATCCATGATTTCAAGCAATAAAATCCACCACCATTAAATCACATGCACCATCATCAAACTCAAATGACTTTCAATCTGATATTCTCGTTCATAGATTATAATCACAGTAGCATTTAAAAAAAATAGTATTTCGCAACATGGGTGTTGCCCATATAAATTCCGGTGAAAATGCACAGACGTCTAGTCATAACTCTATCTTGCCTCATCTCGAATCCCAACGAAATCAAGAATACTGCCATCTCATTGACAACTAGGAGTCCAGGAATGCTATCATTGGTTGCAGCAAATTCCAATTGTGGATCGAACAGACATGTATATATGTAACAAATTAAATGTATTTTTCAGACTTACCTAACAAAATCAATCACCAATAAGAGCAGTTCCTATGGCAATGGCCAAAAACCAAATTCTGTTCAGCCAGGTGGATGGCCAAAGTGGGTTTTCCACTATGGGAAAACATTGGGCGTCATCCAACTAGGCGTGCGTCATTTAGGAAAACGGTGGCGCTCAGAAGAAAAATGTCAAGGTCATGGGAGAAAACGCTCAAAAAGGAAAGGCTGTCGCCACACGTCAGCCTTCCCCATCGCCGGTGTTTTCACTAGTGCCGCCAACGGGTAGTTTTAAATTTTCGAATTTCACCTTTCCGTCTATAAATTTCCGTAATCTTTGAACAATTCAGTATACCAAAATTCACCTGAATTTCTCTTATAAAAATGGCTCAAAAAGCGATCACACTTTTCCGCGATGAAAAACTTGAAGCTGCTGTTTGTAAGATATGTGGGAGTTTTAAAAAGATTGAAAATTGTAAAAGGGAAGTGCAAATTTTATAAGTTGGTCAAAGAAAATGTTCCGGTAAAAGGAAAAAAAAAGCTCATGTTTTGAAACTTAACAACCAAAAATTCAAAAACAAAGGTGAAACAGTCAAAGAGGGCGTTGAATGGAAAATACGTCAAATGAAGATAATCAGGAGGCCTAAACTTGTACTTTATTTTTATTAAAGTTTTTAATATTGTCGAAGTTTTTATCTTGTAAAATTGGCAGTAATATCAACGAATGAAAATGTTTATATTTTAAAATAGATTTCTACTTCAAATTACGTGAAATTTATTACCATTTATTTAAACTTGCAAATAACATCAAACTACATTTTAAAAAACCACAACAAAAACATCAAACTACATCATAGCATTCAAAATGCCTAAACTCTCTCCCGCTTTCTTCGGTAAACTTGGTCAGAGCGATGGTTTTCAGTTCGTTGGATAATCCAGAATTGCTACGATCAACCATCCACAATATTTCCGTGTAATGTTTGATTTCATTACTTATGAATGCAATTCTTAGTTCTAGGCTCTTACTGTTTCTTATTGCTTCGTTTCGCGAAAATAAAAAATATCCCAATACTCTTTCCCAGAAATGGTCATTGTTCATTGGTCTCTCCATACGATGTAACCAACATCGAACTAGAGCAACATCTTCTTCCATTGTAAATTCCGGCAGCGGCACTCGAGTGCAATAACGATGTACTTGAGATGGGCCATCTTTTAGAATTCTTAAACACGCTTCGAAACGAAAAGCCTTAACGTGAGCTTCCTCCCAACTATCAAGAGATGTTTGGATCACTTCTTCTTCAGTTACACCGATGAACTTTTCTCGATCAATTTTCATTACATGTTCAAGAAATGGCTGGACTGCAAGCCTAATACGCTGAAAAATAGCACGCAATTTACGAGCATCTCGGTTTCCTGGGTTTCCCGTCAATGAGACAAACATTGAAAATACGTTCTCCCAAAAAAAAATATCATGATAAATAACAACACCAGTGAGTACCCTATGAAAGAAATATGCTTTGCATATAGTTATATCCTCTTTTTCGGTAAACTTGGGACCACGATTTCTAAGAGACATTTCTGTAAAGGAGGAGGATAGATATAAGAAAGAACAAGAAGAAGAAGATGTTATTTTTGAGATACAATGAATGAAATTTACAGGATTTGAGAACGAAACATTTGCCGTTGGGATTGGAAATTTAGCCGTTGGCGGTTGCTATAAAGTCTAGGGAGACATTAGTAAAGTCTCCCAAGAATTTCCTACGCCTATTTTATATGATAAATACTTCACTAGATTTTATTTGAAACCAAAACAACCGATTTCTCTCTCATCATCCACCATGTTTTCTAAAGGCTAAACGAAGCAAATATTATGTGTCGAAGCAAAAGATGTTTGCCCATTACGTTTCATGGATAACCACAGTCTTATTCAATGTCCTTGGATGTATTCAAAGTGTCCGCAAGAAGGTTGTTCACGCATCAGAATGGTGATTGAATCACAACCGGAAAACTCGTATTTGCAATGTCAAGATCCCAATTGTCCAGAGGAACCACATATGCTAGATGATGCTATGAAGATTAAAAAAGAAGAAGAAAAAAAGATTGCAACAATGTGCAAAAACTTCAAACTTAAATCCAAATTGAAGAAAGAGTTATTACACTGCAATCATTGTGGATATGGAAATCACGAATACAAACATTGTCCACAGAGAATCACTGCATGCTCAAATCCCTGGTTTCAAGACTATTATGCATTTGCGGACGTCTTCCTAACACGACACATATGGAAGGCATTTTTGGGAATGTCCTGTGTTTTTTGGTGGAGTGGGCTGATTGAAGTTGTAGGACAAATCGATTCATTATGGTATTATGTTATTTAATTTGTTGTTTATTAGGTGTTATTAAGATTATCTAAAGCCATCAATATCATAAATAAAAACATACTGCATTGAACAACCACATCATACATGAGAATACAAGAAATACATTAAATTAAAACAACTAATACATATGCGTCAATTCTCAGCGGGTGGTGGAATTCCTAGGTAGATGTAGGGATTGTATCTTTTGAGCACCCTAAGAATGTTGAAACAAGCATGGAAGGAGAAAGGACGACCTCGGTGAGATTCTGGCCACATCGCTAGAGTTCTGGGCAACACTTAGTGTTCGGCTTCACCGTTCAGCTTATTTTGGTGATTCAAAATTAGTTGGGCGACAAACTCCAATACATTCGTAGTAATTACACTAAAACGATGATGCAATCCGTGAGAATCACTCCCACGGATGTTCCCAGTTTTAGTGGTGAACATTCTGTATCATTTGTCCCAGAAAGTGAACATCGAATCGGGTACATTACGCATTACAACTTCTTGTGTGTGAAAAACAAAGGCTCTACAAATAGCTAAATCCTCTTGTTGTGAGAATCCAACATGAACTATAGGAGGCATTTTTGAGAGTGAATTTTGAGTTGAAAGTATAATGTGTGAATTTAGAGTTAAAAGTATAAGTATTTATATAATTAAACAAAATGCAGCCGTTGGATCACAAATGTTTTTAGCCGTTCAAACATATCCGTTGGCGACAGGTATACTGACGCTGGAGTTTGTCCAAATAACTCTGGAGTTTTCTTTGAAAACGCCCGCTCTGCTGGAAATCGTGGGCGTCAACTATGATGTCGCCCGAGTTATTAGACATGGCGCGCGCCATTTCACCGGACGCGCGCCTACTAGAGTGTCTCAATGCTCAAATGAACAGATATGTTCATTTGAACATCCATTTTCTTGGTTTGTTCATCCCATAGTGGGATCAAAATGAACAAACTCTAGGTTTTTTCATCCAATAGGAACTGCTCTAAGCTTGTATTTCCACCATTAATGGTGATTTGAGTTTATCTATGAATCTCTAAACTATATTCCAATAGTAGAATAAAAAAAATGCTAAAATTGAACCTCTAAACTAAGCTCGTATTTCCACCAGCAGATGATGGGCTCTTTCCTATTTACATCATAGAGGTTTGAACTAATGACTACTTAAAAAAAATAAAAAATCTAAAGATCCAATTTTTAACATGTTCAATACAACATAGGTTCATACAAATGGAAAAATTGAATAGGATTATTTTGTTCACTAGTAAGAAGTTGTTGTTGAAAGTTTGTAAAAATTGATTTGTTACCTGTAAATTTGGAGTGGATATGATCTATGGGTTATCTCCGATTTCAGATCTTGGAGTTTCATTGAATTATCCTTTTTGGGTGGTGGTAACGGTGGTGGTAGGCTCGGAAATGCTGCTGATGACGGTGGTGCTGATTGTTGTTGTGGCTGGTGAAGGTTGAGGTGTTGACGGTGGATGCGTTTAAATAGAAGAATCACAGATAAGGTGATTGATATTATTTTTTATCGTTTACAAGAAAAGGAAGAGGGCATACACGTAACTTATGATTAAATATTATAATTTTAGTTTGGGTAGGATGCCCAAGAAGGATAATAGAACATGAAATTTGAATTTGAGGTTATTGAAACTAGACTGATATTTTGCTTGTCTTTCTCAACCAGGAATTCAAATCCAAGGGTTATTAAACCAAAAAACTGAATTTCTCCTTATAAATGGTCACACCACATGTCAGTAGTATCATCATTACCGAAGCTTAGAAGATAAGTTTCCTTTTTAGATGAGGTAAAAAAATGAAAAAGGAGGTGCAAATGAAAGTAGTTGTGATACTTGAGTAAATTGATAAGAGTGAAGTTCATCAGATTGGTATACTTGAAATAATATAAACATTTTTGTCCGTTGAGTTTCCCTGAAGTCATCTCTTAATTAACATGCAATCTTAACACAGAGGCAAATATAAAAGGTTCCACTATTTTTATCTCTTTGTTAAAAATTAGAATGGATGTACGTAGAGGCAAAGTAAATAGGTAGAGAGAATTCAAAATAGGAAGGGATCGGGTGACAGACTTGAGATGACAGAGTCTCTCACAAACTCCCACAGCCATTGGATGTAACATTTTCGGATGGATGAGATTAAAATAAAAAGTACGCGGGTTTTGGTTACTTATCCACGACCCAATTAAATCTTTAGAAATATCTCGACTCTCTCTCTGTCTCAAGAGATTAGCTTCTTCTCCTTGTTTCTAGGTTATTCTCTTCACTTCTCTACAACGGATGAAATGAAACCTAGTTAATCGAATCAATATTTCATTCACTATAGAATAGTTTAAAATTTCCAAAAGTGGTCCTCGTTTTTCTAGGTGTGCTAGATTTTTTGTGTTTGTATTGATTTATAAATCTGTAATCCCTGGGTTTTGATCTAGGAATTGGTTAAAACATTTTTTAATCGATGTTCTCTAATCGACTGGTAGTGGTTTCAAACCTAAAATTACTTTGGGTTCATTTCAATTTCCAATCCCTTTCTCTTCTTTTTCTTCTCGATTTTACAGTAATCAAACTTGGATCCTGTGATGTTGTCGCCAACAATGACATGGTGATACCTACTGTTGTTTGGATCAGTTTTTAGCAGCCTTATGACAGACTAGTCCAATTAATTCACGAGAAGGACGATACAAAAGAATGAGCTCAAGACACCGTTATCCCTTTAGCCAAGGAAACTTGATTCAACTGAGCTAAATTTTGGTATCTGATTTGAGGATTTTGAAGGTTTATGTACTGCATATGAAAGAAGAAAACAGAAATTAGGATTTTGTTTCTTGTAGAGGCAACAAAATTTCTTCCTCTGAGCTCTATCAGTGGACTTGATTCTGCTATGATTAAGCTTCAGAAAGTCTATAACAGTTACTGGAGCTAGAAAAATCTCCCAGATTGAGCAGTTGTGGTGGAGGATATTTCTTAAGCAATTAGCATAACTATTTCCTAATCTATTCTTTTAAACTGCTATTGCCTTTTTGGATTTTAGATGCTGACTGAATTTTTTTTTCCAAAAATGTTGTAGGTGAGATGTTGGATTTTTCCATTTCCAAGCGGAGTTCGTAAACATTTTTCAACATTGAGCAACCAGAAACAAGTGTTTCATGATGGGAACGAGTACTGTGCACTCAACTAGTTGTAAGGAGTTTTTTTTGTAGTTGCTTAGTTTACATACTGGTATTTTGGGACCAATTTTGGTCCAAGAGGTACCATATTGAACTCTTTTGGTTGTGTTTTCTCTTTATTTCTGTGGCGGGCGTTGTTGTTCAAAAAATCAGTTCTGGTCGAAGAATCACATATACACACTTAACTCTTATTAATGAAGATCAAACTACACCATTCTAATTTTGGAAATTCTATGCGGCATAATGTTTTGTCCTAGTTCCTACTTCTTCTTCCCAATGAATTTCATGATCTTCTGTGAATACTCAATATGTTTGCTTCAAGTACAAAATTGTTGCGGCTTGTCAAATTGTCTGATATGCGT
This sequence comes from Papaver bracteatum, assembly GCA_023529315.1. Lineage (NCBI taxonomy): Eukaryota > Viridiplantae > Streptophyta > Magnoliopsida > Ranunculales > Papaveraceae > Papaver > Papaver bracteatum. Next base: position 12,546 of record JAJJWX010001430.1, on the reverse strand, counting down.
ATAAGTCTTAAGTTAGATTTTGAAGTGTCTGTTTTATCGGTTTTTCTTAATGCAAGGAAACAAATGGCAGAAGCCCAAGGAATGCAGAATTTTTAGATCAAGTATTGGAAATCAGTATATGGAGAGACTTGGTAAAGCTACTATGTTAGATTTTGAATCGTGTCATCGCTCGTAGGTTACCTTGTCATCTTCAAATTGTACTCGACACGATAGTAGCACTGTCAACCAAGATGTGTTGAATAAAGCACCGTCATTTGTGGAGAATAAGTAAAGTCTGCACTCTTTTTTTGTTTAGATCATTCAAGTAAGTTATATATGTGCTAACGAGTTTTGAAGATCTTCTTGTTGGTTTCAAACCTAAAATTACTTTGGGTTCATTGCAATTTCCAATCCCTTGCTCTTCTTTTTCTTCTAGATTTTGCGGAATCAAACTTGGATCCTGTGATGTTGTCACCGACAATGACATGGTGCTACTTACCGTAATAACACGAGAAGGACGATACAAAATAATCGAGCTCAAGACACCGTTATCCCTTTAGCGAAGGAAACTTGATTCAAATTATTGTTGTCCTGATCTTTGTTAATGAATGGAAAGGAGTGGGAAGTGTTTTTTTTTTGTTTTATGATCGGGCTGAGTATTTCAGTTTTTAATGAATGAGAAGTGAGAACTAGACATAAATCAATTCACTTATTCAAGACATTGAAAGTTTCCATTGTCTTTATTGTCAAATGAATGGTGGTACTAAAACAGGGACTGTACTAAAATATAAACTGAAATGGTAATGCACAACAATATGCTTGGGAAGTCATATGCATTAGTGAGCACTGATGATAAACCACCACTTCTTGGCAAGGCCAACTTAACATATATGCGGTTATGTAGAAGGTAGCTGACATCAAAACTATACTGCGTATAAGAAAGCTTAGCATTCCCTTAACAAAACTTGAAATAATATTAACAAGAAGCCTACGCTAGCGTTATATATACAAAAACACATGAAAAAAATACTGAAAGACATCTACAACTTCGGAACCCATATTCAGTACAATTGGATAATATACAAAAATCACAGTTGCAAAGACCGGTAATGTCATCTCCCATGGAATATAATCATCCATTCATTTATCCCCCACAAAAAATCTGATTCCCTTCCTTATATATACAAGCCCACCAACTAGGTTGAGATGTGAAATCCCTTATCTTAAAACATATTCTATCAACTACCTGAAACCGTTATGAATTTTTTTAAATATTTTGTAGTCCAAATCACAATCAAACATTGAAATATAACTGAATGAAAGAAGATAAGGTCAAAAAAACTCGACATACATACCTATGCTACTTGAATCACACATCAGCTGAGTTTGTTTTTTCATTGGGCAATTGCGACTGTCATGATTCACTTTTACCTCTTTAGAAGTTCTCCAAGTTCTCACTTTCTTATTTAGTTCTATACCACTGTTAAAGCGGGAGTTACTTTCAGCAGTTTATTTTTCTTTGTCAGATTTTCTTCCTTTCGTTTGGCTAATGCGTGGGTTTACCTTCTTCTTTGTAGGGGAACTGGCACATGAATCATCATTATCTACTGATTCATTCATGGTGTATGACTTATCTATAACTATTGGTTCTACATTAGAACCTAATTCCTCCATATCATTCCCTAGTTCTTGTCCAAGATCCAACATGTCAATTTCCATAACTTTCTCAAATGCTTGGTTAAGTAAAGCCATTGCCACATCATATGCTTTTTCTGATTTACCCATTATATTAGCTAGCTCCGTTGACCTTTGATAATAATGACTTATTCTCATGGCTTCCATTCCACTTATCATCTTTCATTATCACACATCAAATCCTAAAACTTGAGATCAATTTGCTCTTTTTGTCCACCTTTCCATAATAAAATGCGGTGGAATCTCCCTTGCATAGTACCAAAATATAAGAATATGATGTATATACCTACACATTAAGCTAACAAACTCGAAGTTATGGAAGTCACATGTACCCTTTTTGCTTACCTCATTTATCTTCACAATCATTTTTCTATTACCTTTTCATCCTCTCACAATTACACTCTATAAGTGATTTCGTCACCATCCTCGATTAAGTATGTCACCGATATTTTAAGATAGTGCTGAACTCTTTATGCACTTTATTAAATACATTACGAGCATAGATCCCAGCTGCATGCTTAACCAATAAATCATTAAAAACAAATATACGCATCATATGGATAGACCTGTAGTCTTCCTCTCGTTCTCGTACAAACATCCGTTCAAAAGCTAGATCACAACTTTCAATAAACTCCCGTAGAGATGTCTTAGAGTTCACATAACCATCAAAGAAGGAATTTATACTCTCACTTCTTTGTGTCGAATTCATACTCTCAAAGAATGTTCCCCTATTATACATAGGTATCCATCTCTCACGAATAACAAACAAGTCATCAAGCCATGTATTATTTGTCAAATCAAAATCATTCAACATGGACTGCCACTTATTTTCAAAATCCTCAACAGTGTATGTAAAATGAATAACCACCTTTATGGTTTTTTTGAATTTTGATTTTTTTAAAAACACATGGCTTGGTTTCTCGCCAAATGTTTTCTTAATGTTCCACAAGCAAAAACGGTGACGATTATTGGGGAACACAATTGCAATAGCATTGGTAATGGACTGATCTTGGTCAGTAAATATACAGATTGGAGGACGACCTCCCATTGCTTCAATCCAAGTCTCAAATAACCAAGTATAGGTGTTTTCACTTTCATAGCCTAATAATGCAAATCCAAAAGTAATTGATTGACGATGATGGTTCGTACCTGTGAATGGAGCAAAAGGCATACTGTATTTGTTAGTCTTATACGTACTATCAAATGTTACTGCATCTCCAAAACGTGCATCAACCCAAAATATATTTTTTCCCTCCCTAATGACTCAACTTGTACTTCATGATAGAAACTTGGATTTTCAAATTTTCTCTTCTTAAAATAGTTCATTATAGATTCCGCATCTCCCACTTCTATAATGGATTCTATAAAATTTCTCAAATGGTTGTAAACATCCCTTGTTGTGAATCCAATATTCCCACTTTCCCCAAAAAGTGATGCAACTTTTCCAAATTGGAGTTTCTGCCAAACATCGCGTAGCATGAGGCATTACCTTGTTTACCCTCATGAGATGTCTCTTTCCAGAAGAGATCATTTCATGATTGTGATTTTCTATAGATTTGTTGATATGCCACGTGTTCAGTTCTATATTCAAAGATATGCATACCATAGCCTTACAATCTGTCCTCATGGTTGAAGTGTTTCTCTTCCTTTTAAGCACTATGTCGCCTTGATCTAGTTTATTTGGTTTACTTTGGTGAATTCCTTCACAACTATAAACAAAACCACTCTAGTTATAAGAGGTCCTCGGCAAGAGCATATGACGCAATCTACTACGATTTAGTACAAAATCCCAAAATCCTTCCATAATCTTTATAATAATCCTCAGCCTCTTTAATAGAAGAAAAATACATGTCCAAGCATGGCTTCAATGACTTCCCATTGATAGCTAGTTCAATAATTTCATCTCCAGTAGTCATCTATCTGTAAAAAAAATTGCAAAATTATTAAATCAATGTAAATCGCAAAATTACGAAGACAATGTAAAGGAAGTAGAAATCGGTATGTTAATTTTTTTAGAAAAATGTAGCTTTTCCAAACTATTCGTTGATCAGACAAATGTGGTTTTACTGATAATCAATGAAATTGTTTATCAGATCAACTAGACTTTCAATATATTAACATTTCTGGGTTTAGTGGTACTTGGTGTAAAACTAAACTCAATCTAACCTACATCATAAAATAACCAAATTCATCATATTTCAGAGGTTCAAAATCAAAATCCAGAGAAATAAAAACTAAAAATCAAAGAAGAAGAAGAAACAATCAAAGACTTTAATCATAACCCCAACTTTCTAAACACATGACATATGACATATCTAATCTTAAGAAGTCAAAACTAAACCCAAATATTCGCCCTAAAAAAGTTGCATCTGAGTGATTGAATTTGATTCATACCTGTGATTGATTTGTGTAACTGTATTGATATCCAAGGAGATGAAACATAAAAGAAGAGAAATTTTGCCCAATTATTTTTTTCTGAGTGATTGAATCTTGGTAGAATTTTTGGTTCTTTTGTTGCACAGAGCGAAAGGATGAAGAAGGATGGGGAGTGGGGGACGAAGGAAATAATATATGAAATAATTGAAAGAGATATAGAGTTTTGAAAGTCAACCCAAGAAACCGGGTTTCGGGTTAGTAAAAACAAAACCGCGTGTTTTTAACTTTAGTCTGAGCCCTTGAAATTTTTTATATCGAGTGGCTGACAGAGCCCGTGAGTGACTATTGCATACTCCTCCGTTCTTTTTTACTTGATGTTATAGAGTTTTTCACGCAGATTAAGAAACAACATAGAGACTAATTTTTTCCAAATCTACCCATATTAATAGTTTCCTAAAATTTAAAACTCCTAATTTTTAGTTCCTAGATTTAATATAAATTACCAATTACCAATGTAATTTATTTGGGATAAACCAAATATTCCATCCAAGAGTGTATATCCTCCCTAGAATAGATTTAAATATTAGATTATTATGTATCTGCTAATTACGATAAAAATTAATAGTATGGTGTGATTCCAAAGAAAGGACAAATCAGTGAGAATTAGGGGAAAATACTTAAACTCTCATCTAATTTGGAACACAAAAAAAACCCTAAAACATCAAGTAAAACGGAACGGATGGAGTATTAACCATGTCACCCGATCCCTTCCCTTCAAAATAATGTTTATACAGTTAAACAAGAGTAAAATGAAAATCAAGTTTTCACTAGATCAGGTTATATACATAGTTATTCATTATCTAAGATCTGTTGTTTTTTTTTTCAAAATTAAATGGAAGTGAGATTTGTAACAAATTATTTACATATTGTAATAATCAACTATTGTCTTTAAAATTGCTAAATTTCGTAAATAACACAATTCAGTGTGCAAAGAACAACTAGAATGCATAAATTGATAAAGTTCAAACAGGACAACAATTGGAGTCTTTTCAGATTCTGTATGAGTTTTCATGCTCATATCTAGAAACCGAATAGGTATGGGAGTTTCGGATGAAAACCTTGCCTATCTATATGATACACATTGTGATTGAGTTTTGGGAAAAATCGCTAAAAATCCATAACATTGTGGATGTTCTAATGTTGTGGTGAAGTGCTCATGAATCAAGTAGCTTCTCCAAGCATGAGTATAGGATGAATAGTTCAACGCCATTCTCGATTTGCCTTTAAACACATATATAAGAGGTCACCTCTCTGATCTTATATTTAGTTGTTACCGAACCTTTCAGGGGGGAAAGACTATGAAGAAAACATTTTTACGGTGTTGTTGAAAAGGAAATACAAATGAATTTTGAATGTAATGAGGTTAACATAAAAACGAAATTGAGATTTATCTGTGATGTTGGAGGAAACTGATATCAGGGAGGAATGTGGATGGTGGTTATTGGGTAAATGATTCTTGGAAAGTGAGGGATGTGATATGTGATACACGGATATTGATTCCTGAGTTTCACTGTACTGTGTGAAAGTGAGCCATACCAAAAACCCTCCCCTATCACATATCGAATACCTTCAAGTTTTCCTTTACTGCACCGTTGCAGTGTTATTTTCCTGTTGGTACCTTCTTCAACTCCGACAGATGTCATATTCGGGTCATCTTTCTTGTGCTTTTCTATGCATTCATTAGATGGATTTTTGCAAAAACTCGATAATGGTTTATGATTTTGATGGTTTCTAAGTTCAATACTATTAAAGTTTGGAATCCAGAAATGTTTTTTTCTTGTGGGTTTCGCTCTTTTTGTTAAAGAACATCTGTACAACTTATGTGGTGTCAAATCTTTGTTGTCAGTATACAGTTTCTAAGACTTTCCATAGCCGACACATCTAAATTTGGATAAATTTCATAACTAATTCATTGTTTCGAAAATAGCCAACAATGGTGTCTACTACATGGTAAGCCTAATACCATTGACTTTATGCAGCATAAAGGTATCATGATCTACAATTCATGTGAAATTGCCCATGAACACATTTTTTTACACCCATGAACACATTTCTTTACACTATAAAATTGCCCACAAAGTATGGTCAATGGTTCTACCGAGCCTATGCTATTCTTGGGTCGTGTCGAGGAGTATGAGTATGTTTTTTTTTTTTTTTTAGCACTTCCCAAATAGAGTCTTATCCCGGCGGCAGTTATATCAACACTTTGTATGGAAAGAAACTGTCGTATTCAAATTTAGGTGTTGAGGTGAAAACCTAAGACTTATCTTGGGTTAATGCTTCTCGTAGAAGAGTGCACTTGAACTTTGCGAGCTCAATCCTCAATAATTGGGATTTTATTTTTTATCTAATAATGTATCTTCTCTTCTCATCAAAAAAAAAGATACCTATGAAATTCAAATTGCATTGGTGAGTAACATGAATTTATATACAAAACGAGAAAAAACATGACTGGAAACTTAAGTGTTTTAATTTTCAGAATAAAAACGGACTGATAACCTACAGGGCAGGCTATCCACATTTATATTTGAAAACGCTTCGATAATGCTGTAAAGGGTTTCATGAATTTTAGTTGCACAAACCTATAATATAAGGTTGTGTTTGATAGCCGGTAATTCCACGGAATTAGCCCATATTCCTTCGTTTGGTATGAAAATCATTTCCCTGATTTTATTCCCCACGTGACCCCTTTCCACGGAAAGATCTCCATTTTTATTCTACCGCCGGAAATCCTGAAATGGAAAGAGAGAAAAATTATAATCAAGGAAAAAAAGAAAAGGAAAAATTTTAGGAACAAAAAAGAGAAAATTGAGCCGGTATGTTTTCAGTGGCTTTATTTTTCTTTATTCCCTGTCTGATTAAATTATTATTGTTTTGATTCAACTCACATTGTGTTAGTTTCATAGTTTGATTACAGTATACCATTCAAGCTCTTATGGATATTATGCTTGTTTATTGTTTGTAAAAAAGCGTCAACAATTTGTGCATACATTTTTTTTTTTTTTTTTACTCGGAAAAGAGTAAAAATTGATAAACACACAAGCCGTGTGCAGGCGATTGCAACTAAAGAAGAGCAGAATGCCCACATTTGAGAATTATCAACTCACATTATGGTGATACATTCTGAGTTGTGTTAAGTTTTCGGGTCTCATGTACTCGAATTGATCTCTTTGTAATACTTCAGACATATTTTCTCATTAATACATCCTTTTCTTCTTCAAAAAAAAGACTACTCGCAAATCATGTAACTTCAACGACCATGTATGTAGCATGATGAATTCATCATCTACTCATTTTGCATCATTCACAATTTACCGTTAAACATGTATTTATGGTTACCGCTTTGATCTTATATTAGTAGTTACTGAACCTTTGGTGTGAAAAAAAAAATGCACAAAAGAGATTTGTGAGATCGTGTTAATATGGAAGTAGAAGTGAAATCTTGAAAATTGAATTAACTGAGATGTTGGAGTAAACTAATATCAATGAGGTATATGGCTCCTCGATAATGAATGTGGTGAGGAGGTCAATTTCTTTAATTGTTGAATCTCAACCTCTGCATATCTACAAACAATTCTAAGTTTGTAAATTATCAGCCCAAAGATTTTGTATTTTTTCAAGGATGTAAAGGGACCAAAGAGAAAGTAGTAGTATGAGAAAAGGAGAAAAAGTCTGTGGAAAGAAGTTCAAGATCAAGGATTGGACCTAACGAAATCAGTAATAAAGATGATTTTTGTACTTCAACAGTTGATTTTGTTTCATTACAGAACTGTACTCTAGAGCATTATTGTAGTTTACACCTTACAAGAATTATCAGCCAGTAGATACAGACTCCAAGTATAACTTATCTAGAATGATTTTTTTTTTTTTTTTGCTAGAAAACTCGTTTTGATAATTGAAAATGGTTGGACATAAACTTGATGATGAAGCTAATTTTGATGATTTCTAAGTTCAATCTTATGGTAGCTTATAATCCAAACATGTTTTCTTATATTGCTACTTTAACGTAGATGACAGCGTTTTTCTGGTGGGTTTATTTGTGTTTAAGAACTGTGTTCCTACTCGAACGCTTATGTGGTGTCAAGTAAACTGAGATTCTAAAACCACCCTAAGTGGACACATGTACATTTGGCTTTAAAATTGCTGCAAAATTAAAACTTGATTACAAATTTAGAATGAACTCAAACCCAATTTAGAGTAGTTTCAGTTCGAGCATGGAGCCACAGTCATACTAGATTTCAAAGGGAGCCCGGTAATCTTAAGCTTGATATCAAATCGGAAACCCAATTTTTGAAATGCCAAAACGCCATTTATACTAAAAATGCATGTGATTGATATCTATCTAACTATCTTATGTTAGATTTATAGAAAGATGCTTGGAATAATAGGCTATCCCGGGTAAAAACAAATATGAACTTTAATTTTATAACCGACTGATTTTCCCACAAGATCTCCACATTTGAAGTCAGAAATCACTTTCATAATGCCGCAAATGGGTTCAAAATGCCACAAATGGGTTCAAGGATTTTAGATGCATACTTACGATACTACGTACAATACATATACATAGAGAATCAGAGATCTAAGTATGCTAATGTTGTTAAGAACTGCTCATGGATCATGTAACTTCACAATGCATGTGTATAGAATGATGAATTCATCACCAAAGCGTATATAAGATGTTATTTCTCTGATCTTATTACTGAACCTTTTGAAGAGAAAAAGAAATATGCACTGAACAGATTTATGGGAGTCGAAATGAAAATAGGAATTAATGTTAACTATAATGTGGTTAATACGAGAATGAAATTGAGATCAACTGTAATGTTGAGCAAATTGATATCAGTGAGGAATATGACCGTTCAGTTAAAAAGACTATGAGGAAGGGGTCAAGAATATTCTCACAGATATATGGGATGGGGATCGAAAGATTTCCCTTTTTGGTCGGAGTTTGTTTGTAATCGGGTTCATGTCAGTATGTTTTCTCTTTTCCCTTTTGTTCGGATGGTACTACTTTTCTTTTCCGGCCCAATTTCTATATTTAAAACCTCAAATTAGATAATTGAGCATTTTTTTATAGTTCCGAATCCATGTAACTCTCCATTTGTATGGATTACAAAAATATAGACTCCACGATTATCACATATCTGGAAAGATAGTTTGATCGTCTCAACAACGGAGAATACGATTGAAACATTGTTCAGTAAAGCTATTCAGGTTCAAATTTGGGTAGGATATGGGATTATTGTCGGTTCTCGGTGTTGTGTTTTTGTCCGCTAAATGTTGCTTTTGGTAGCGACAACAAGTACATTATGTAATCCTGCTATTGGTTGCAGACTTGCAGCAATGTGTGCGTGTTTTTGTGGCAGTGTGCACTCTGATAGTTGTTTTTGCGAGAATAACTTGTATATTGATCTAATTGACTACAAGCTTTCCATGTTACCCATGGACCTAACGGATTTGGACAGAAACTTGCAGATTTTTGAGTTCAATCTGGTTTGGGTCTGTAATCCAAACATATCACTTCAAGAAACTTAATATATTGCAGCACCTTATAATTGTGGCATAAACCACTATTAGTGTCGCGATAACCTATGTAGGAAGAAGTCCTTTTTGCAACACCAATTTTATTGCTGCAACAAGAGATTATACTTTTTTGCCACACTCTTTTTATATTGTTGTCACAGTTGTGTGGCAAAAAATTTCATTTTGCGAGACTAAATTATATCTTTTAGCTACAGCTAAAAAGTCGTGACTAGAAATTTGCTTTTGCAACACCTATATTAAAGGTGTGGCAATATATAATGTAGCAATAGCTATACCTTCTTGTAGTGTATCTTCATTTGTGCAATATAGATGAATACATTTTTTTTCTGTTGCAATTATGTTTAAGAATTTTGCTCATACTTTGAGCATTTTTGTGGTTTCAAATATTTGCTGCAAGATATGCATGCCAATCGAATAGGTGATTTTGGATTAGCTCTTGGGATTTCGGGTCGTTTTACTCTCTTTCAAACAGTAGACTTTTCAACCATTTTTGCTCGAGCTTTTATCCATTTGCAGATTGTGGTAATAGAAATACAGACTCAAGTTTTCATCTTTCCCGGAATTAGTATATGTGCTTCAGCAGTTGGTGCAATGTGGTAAAATGTTCTGGTGAAAATTTGACCTGAAAACTATTTTAACTTGAAATCAACGGTTGGGAAGGGGAAACAAACATGTATCATGTAACTTCACCAAGCAGATGTCTACAATGATCAATTCATCACCAACTCATTTCGTGTCAATGTATTTTTTGCCGTTAATTTCTTTTTATAAAAGGTCATAGTTTTAGAACAAAGTTGAGTTGAAATAAAAATAAAAGTGATATTTTTTCGTTCTTGAGGAGGTAAAGAATGAAAAGAGAAATACAAAGGAAAGTAATTGGGGTGTCGGGAGTAAATTGAAAGGCATAAATCTCATCGATAATATGAGAACCTGAAACAATCTCTTTGACATTGGAGTTTCCATGAAGCTACCTCTCATATTTAACATAGATTCTCAAGCAAGAGGAAAAATGAAACGTTAGTTTCCATCATTCTTTGTCTCGTTATTGAAAAAATTGGAATGAAGAAACAAGTGTTTCTACTAATAACAGTGAGTGATGGTGACCTCCCAAGACCCCGCTCCCAAACTAATGTTATATATATGCAAACAGTGATCCTTAACGAGTGTACACGTAATATTTCGATCTACATCCTCGATTTAATTTAGGGAATTGTATAATGAGGGTCGTGATTGTAAACATTGAGGGTAATGAAGCCATCAGTTAAATAACCAACCAATCAGAAAAATATGTGAAATATACACTTCGTTAGAGGACTTTGAACAAATTTGGACTCGTGAGTGAGTGTATTGTGGGAATTAATTACAATAATCGAATGCAAATGGGAAATAATACTTAGATTACACCGATAGTAGTAACAAATAACTCAATAAACTTAGTAGAGGCACGTATGAGATACGCCTTTGAGCTAAAGGTAATATTGCCTGCTACTCCTCTGAGATGCTATAGCAATTAACAAATTACCTCCAGGATACAACTACTCGTTAGTTTTCCTCTATGTGTAGAATACACGTAAAGAACCCTTAGAACTTGGCAAAGAAAATGATAAAACAAAACACAAATCAAACTACAACCAGCTTCGATAAATATAAAAACTAATTTATGTTTCAAACTATGATGTTTCAGAAACTAATTTCTATTAAACAAAGTTTCTGAAACTAATTTCTGTAAACAAAGAAGAAGTTATACAAAATTATGTTTCAAAGAAACTACAACTTGTTTAAGATAAGAACTCGATTTTTTGTTTCTGTAAACTTAAAAAAAATTGTTTCGAAAGCATAAGAAAAGAATAAGAATTTCCCAGAGAAGAGTTCTGAAAGGTATGGTTTACAAATGAAGTTTACAACTCGTATTTATAGCAAGAAAATGTTCGAACGTTGGAAGAGAATCCAAAAGCACGACAGACTGTCCGTGATTCACGCATCTCGAACGTTGCAAAAGTAAGGTAAAAATCGCATTAAAAGAACAGTGCACACGCATTCAAAATTTGCGAGATTCTTCTCGAGGAAAACAGTGTGTACAGGTGTCAAGAAAACCGTGTGACACGCGTGAAAGAAGATGCTTCTCGAGGCTGTCGGATATCAAAAACCGAGAAGGCAAAGAATAAAATTCTTACATGTGTGAGAATCGTGTGGTAAATTTCAGTAAAAAGAAAGGATGGGTCGGATACACCCACACCCACACCCACACCCACACCCACACCCACACCCACACCCACACCCACTCCCACTCCCACTCCCACTCCCACTCCCACGCCCACGCCCACGCCCACGCCCTCGCCGAGCCGAGCCGAGCCGAGCCGAGCCGAGCCGAGCGAGCGTGCGTGAAGCTTCAGGCGGGCCCGCGCGAACGGAAAGGAAATAAGAAATGCACAAGGTTTAGGCAACCTTGCCATAGTTTAGGGCTTTCCCCCATACACAAAGGTCTAAAGACCCAAAGGGCCATACCCTTAAGGCTAAACCAATGCTATTTAAGTCTAAAACTCTAAATGTTTTAGTCTATATGGACTAATGTTTTATTCATTCACATGAAAAAAACATATAAAGGAGTTATAAGGTCTTGGGATCAAACATGGTTCATGCATTTTTAATTAAATTATTTTTTAAAAACGTTTTTTCTAACAATCCCCCACATGAATAATAAAACATGTCGATAAAAACACGAGAAAACATAAGGCAAACAACATAAAGCAAGGTGTCCCAAAGATCGAACCTTAACTTAGTGAGAGGTTACCTGAACTCGTTGTTGATACGGTGAACGCAATGTCTTGAACCGCCAACAATGAATGCAATTCGTAAATAACATCCACACTTGATGCCTCAACCGATGAA